>CM051503.1:11293234-11335229 GCA_028031935.1 Paedocypris micromegethes
CACACACACACACACACACAAACCTAACTAACAGCGTTTGTGAGACATTGTAACCATGGTAACAGTATTTTTTTTTACCCTGAGTTTATTTTATCATCGTGATGGCTTTACTGCTTTTCACGTTGTATCTGCAAACATCAAAGAAGAGACATGTTAAACACAGAAACTTTACATTAAGTAACAACGTGAGAACAAATTGCGTTTTGACACAAAAAGTTGAAGAAAATATGCTTTTTAACATCTAGAACACGTACAAGTTGTTCTCTACATCCACCATTACTCATATTTAAATGTTTTCTTTAAGTACGTTTTGAGGCTTAATAGTTGAAGTTGAATATTTTAATCTGGAAAGATGTTAAAAATATGTGATATTTTCATGTCAGCGTGACAGTATTATGCCTTTATGCTTCAGCTGCTTGTTCTGAAGGTCAGCTGGGTGTGTACAGTGATTATTAATACATCATTAGACTACCACCTGTACAAAGACCTGAACAAATATGAGCAGCAGGCGCTCGCCAAACAACAGGCAAACTGCACAGCAGCAAGAAAAGGCCAATAACAATGGGAAAAAAAACAAAAAACTATAGTTTCACATTACACGGAGAGGCAAATTCTCAGAGCACCAAGATACATTTCTAAATCAAAATGAATCAAACGTAATGTCATTAAGGTCAAAAGTATCAAACATTTATAGCTACTGCACGTAGATTAGATAGCCAAGAACAACTAATTTAACTAACATGTTTATGGATGATCGTAATTATCAGGTTTCCAGACCAGGAAAATGATCATTTTTTTAAGAAAAGGAAATCACGAAACCCAACGAACAATTACACTTTAATTCTTTTAATAAATAATTAAAAAAATAAATCAAGTAAATAATAAAAAGCACTACCGACAGCTTCAAATTTTTACATATTTGTTCGTCAAATATTTGCCTTGTTAGTGAATGGAGCAGCAACATGATCAATAAATGTTTGGGCAAGAGAAGTGGTCAGTTGGGATTGAGGTCTTCAAAAAGGTCATCAGTGAGGCCATTGATTGCTAGTATATTTGTTAAACTATTGTCTGGTTATTTTCTGAATTGTGTTGAATAAGACTATTAACCAGAAGTAATCGGGTTGTGCTTGTGGAGCCTTCCTACATGTACTGACTTTGATTACGTTCCCACTTTCATGACCGAGATGCAAAAAAAATCTGGTTTCATGAAGTAAATCCAAGCTTTTCAGATGGCATGTGAAGTTCAGCAGCTGGTAAGCACTACGTTTCCTTTTAAACAACAATCCAGTAATATGGTTATCGTTTGATGTATATAGGAACCACAAACAAAATTTTGTTATGGACAGAAAACTAGCAATAGAATTTTCCAGACTCCAATTAATGCAAGCACAAAATATGCAAACACCACAAATAAAAGCCCCAACCAGGCCTCGAACTGGAAACTTGAACTGTTCCTTGTGGAGAGACGACAGCGCTACCCACTGAGACAACGTGCTGCTCCCAAGTCAAAATGCTAATTGTGTTTAAATATGTATAACTCAGCTTTAAGGCAAACATACATCAAGTTGCATAATCTAAACATACGGCCATGCTTTTATGACAAATTAGTAATAAAAACAATGGTAATTATCACTTATCAATAATACATAGCTACTAATTACAGAAGCATTAAAACGTCATGGTTTCTTTACAACTTGAGGCCTTATTAAATTATTTTTATCCATCATTTTACATTCACATTACTCACTTGTCAAATCTGCAATGCTAAAATGAGTTAAATGTAAATGTTTTATTTATAATTTTTTAACTATTTATTTATAATATGTAAATAATACGTATTCTTAAACACACGTAGGTGCACAAATGTATAGTAGAAATGAAGCAGACTATAGTTCCAGAAAATCTGATTGTTTTACAACAGCGCCACCCAGTGAGTTCAGCATAAAGTTAAACATGCATTTTAAGTGCAAAAAAAAAATCTGGCCATTTTATACGCAACAATGTATTTGTCTGTGACTACGTGACTTTATTTGCTGCGAGGATATCTAGGCCAAAATTTTACAACTTTCATGCACAAAGTGTAGATCATCAACAAGAAATGAAAAAAAAAAAAAATAAATAAATAAATAAATACAGCTTCTTCATGTACTGTATATGCTTTTAATCCATGTCTTTTACTCTCAAACTTGAATGACACTGTATTATGATACACGTTCATTTAGTTTATCAGCAATGGATCAACAAAATAGATTTTATAGACTAATTTGAATGCAAGTGCATAGACAGTTTTTTGAGCAAAATAAAAGTATATATGCTGCTCACATGCAGATTATGCACAAATATATCTTACAATATCTGAGCAAATGTTCAAACTATTCAGCCGTATTCTTAATATAAGAAACACCTAAAAGCATCACTGATACCCTTCCATGTATCAACAAAGAAATCACATAAAGACATTACTTTCCTCTTAAACCCTCCATCATAGAAAACATCTCAGCATGTGTTTGTGTTAGAAAAACCACGGAAGAACTTGAGGGAAAGCTCATAGCATAGGAACATGGTAGCGCTCATCGGGAATCCTCTGATGGCGTTGACGGTGGTCCCTCGGAAAAAGACCTGCGTGATGCAGACGTACGTTAACAACTTATGAAGATGCTCAACTGCTGTAAACGTGCAAGTTACTCTACTATGAAATGAAAGAAACTATGCTGTTATCATGTAAAATTTAGTTTAAAATGTGAATTAGCCTTATTTTGAAATTTTACTGTTTATACTGTAGTGTATATTATCACATATTTCTTTGTTTTTCTTACTATGTAGCAGTGATATTATTATTTGACTTGTTTTTTCCCTATAATCAAGTGTTGTCATTTGTTTGTCAAATTGAATTGCTTGACAATTGGGAATTATTCTATTGTTTAAATACATTTTAGCGAGTACGCATTGTCTTTTATTTTATCAGTGTGCCCATCTCTTTCACTTTCTCTTTTTCTCTCTATTTCTGTGCAATATATCAGTTTAATTTTCTGTCTGAATCCATCTACCTGTCTGTCTGTCACTCTCTATCAAAATCAATCCATCCATCTATCCATCCATCCATCCATCCATCTTTCTGTCAATGTGTCTAACACATCACGTAACACACAATACACTTTGTCTTAACTCACATGTATTCCCTCTGTTTTGTAACTCTGCATGATGCAGTGCAGAATGCCGTTGTATTTTCTCTGCTGCATAGAATCCGCCTGCAACCGACTTTTCAGCACATCTGCCGGTGTGGCTGTGACCCATGAGATGGATCCTGTAGAATCGCCACAAATAAGGTCAAGTAAATACAGATGCAATGATTCAGAGTGAAACTAACAATCCACCTCTGTATTATTTCTGAGTCACTGCTGGAAACAGCTGCAGATTCAGTTGCTTCTAAAAAACTGCAAGAACACATTTTAGGTTTTCAAAAGATAAAAATCTTTTGGCCACAATTTTAAAAACTCACTGTGTGAATGAACTTATTATTAATGGCGCTGCAGATGGAAAGTTTGTTCAATAAAGGTTGAAATGTACAATTCGGGAGAAATCTAATCTTGCAATTATTGGGGCGATGTTGCAACATGCAGTTGTGGTTTTATGAGTCGACGTTATTGGTTAAAAAAAACTACACATCCAGGCATCTGGCAATGCTTTAGATATTTTTCTCTCAAAAAAAAAAAAAGAAGTATGGAACCGAAAAAACTAGAAATACTAAATAGAAAAAATCTATCAAAATACCAGATTTTAGTCATTAGATACAAACATTTCTTGGGATTAACCGAATTAAAAATGGCAAATAACTGTAAAAACATAAATCTGTTTAAAAGAACAGTGTGTTTTTTTCCCTAAAGGACATATAAATAAATCGGACCTCAAGTTCGAACTCAAAGCCTTTCTGTGTAGAGTTTCCATGTTCTCCACGTGTCCGTATGCATTTCTGCCGTGTTTCCGGTTTCCTCCCACAATCCAAACACATGCATTAATTAAAAATGGTCCATAGTGTGTGAATGTATACAGTCAAATTTATATGTATACAGTCAAATATATAGTGTAAATGTAGTCAAATATATCCGTGTTCCGCTCTGTGATTGGTTGACCACCAATCCAGTGTGTTCCACCTTCAGGAACAGAGTTGATAGGATTGGCTACAACTCCCGTGACAAAGAATTTGAAGAAGTTGTCGAAAACAAATTGATTTGATATCAACAAACATTGAGATCTAAGCAGTGTTTAGGGAAGAAAACAGATTCACACGAAAGTCAAGTCCATGACAGTTACGTCTCCACAGCTAAATAACACGTTTTTACGTGCCTTACGTTTAGCCATTACCTGCTAAACCTCCAGCAAGCCATATAGAGCAGGGATGTGGGGAGCCATTGTCATTTGGATTCAGCCAGTTGGAAAATATTGTGTAGGGGATGAAGTATAAGGCGTAGCCCGGTACATCACGCAATAACATGGCTCCCACTCCTCTGTAGAGCCCTTGGATGCCCTCGGTCTGCAGAACACTACTAATGCAGTGCACAGGCCCTCTGTACATCCTCTGTACAGACTCCACCTCCATCGAGCGAAGAGGGACACTCCCATTCCCGGCCAGATTAAAGTTCTCTAGAAACACAGCATGACACATCAGTAAGTTATAAGATCAAGTTCTAGTTACTGGTATGTATTAATCGTGAATTAATCAGTCCTTCCATTTGTTTCACAATTCCACTGAATCTATTTCCAAACCAATAAATTCAGCGCTTATTTTGAGATCCTGAATCAAACTATGAACAATATTTAGGGATGAAAAGGATTTGTCATTTCTTCATGTCATTGATCTTGAAGGTCTTGAAAGGTGCCTTATAAATAATATTTTTTTTTATTATTTTTATATATTTATTATTTTATTTAAATTTATTAATATAAATTAAAATGTATTATTATTGTTGTTGTTGTTAATACTTTAAAGGAAGCATTTCCATAGCCGGGATGCAAGTTAAAGTCTTTAAATCTCTTTATAGTTCCTCTGTTTAATTTCTGTAGTTTTATGTTACATTTTAATGGATGAAGCAGGAGCTTCTTTGCAAGTTAAAATATTCCACAATTTTTAAAATAAACTCTAAAAAAGATTTTTGTGCCATATACAGATATTGTGCATCAAACACATGGTACTTACAAAAACACTTGAGAACAGAAAAAAGCCATTAAAAAATAACAACACATTGTGAAATGTGAGCACAAATTACTCTTGTTTGTTTGTTTGCTTTTTGGAAAATCATTGAATCAACTGAAGCTTTATGAGTCTTTTTCTAATGATTAGCCAGGCTTTTTCTGTTCTGTTCCGTCATGCACATAACTCCAGGGTGTGCTTTGCCTACCTGCAAGTACAGGTTGAGTTTGCATTTGCAGACGGATTTTGACAAGGTCAACTGGGGCGCCCACCCCCACTGAAACCAGACCAGTCAACATACTGGCAATAGTCAAGTCAAGCATACTGGATGGGTGTCTACCATCGCCATAGCGACATCGGCTAATGAGTCTCTGTGTGTTACTGAAGAAGCCAAACACCACAGAGTTATAGAGTGTGATGCTGGCCAGTGGAAAAGAAAGTCCTTTGAAAAAGCCTGTGACCTGAAAGAGAAAGAGAGATAGTGAGAGAGAGGGACAGAAAGGAAAGGGGGTGCGAGCACAACATGGTGGAAAGACATTGGAAAGAGAGAGAGAGAGAGAGAGAGAGAGAGAGAGAGAGAGAGAGAGAGAGAGAGAGAGAGAGACCAGGGAGTAGGGGGAGTGAGAAAAAGAGAAATTTAAAAAACAGACAGAACAACATGTTCATGAAAAACAGAGCTGATAAACACGACAAAGACCTCTACTATTTCATTTCAAGGCTCCTGTTCTAAAAGAAAACACTCAAACTTACTGTTTCTTTTTTGTAGATTGTTACAATACAATGAAGCGTGTTTTTATATCCTTTGCCTGCCTGTAAACGGGTCTGTAAAACAAAATACCTTACAAATTATGCACTTTAGCTTCTGTGAAACAAAATTGACAATCGTTTTCAATTCTCACAATAGAACCGATGCATGTGACAGACTTATAAAAAGACAAAACACATTAGCGTGACATTCCAGACTATATGGATGACAACACGACCATGCTACCTTGACAGTGTCAAGAGGATGTCCAACAATCACACTGGAGGCTCCTGTAAAAAAAACAAAGTTGACATTTTTAATGTTGAGAATATGGGCAAATGCAATGCTTGTGGATCACGGTGTTTGCAGAAGGCTCATTCTTGCAGAACACACTGTTCGTCCTGATGAATACGACACATTGTTGCGGGAATTTCATGCTCCATGCACACGCACAGTGCAGGAAAAACAACAGGTTTCCTCTAAACACTTTTCAGAGTCGAGAAACTTCGATCGCACTTGGCGCTAAAACACGTTAAATCGCGGCGCGAGAACTTACGCGACAAAAGTTTGTGCGCGCGAACAAGAAACAACTGAATGCTACGATTTGTCACGGGAATTACACGTTTAAGTGAACGCAAAAGCTCGGTTGCACACAAACGCGCGTGGTAGCATTTCTTAAACGTGTTTATGAAAAAAAAAACGGATTCAGGCTCGAAAACCATCCTGACGGTAAACAAACAAAGACGCCCCTCGCGGTTCCCAGGTCTGTCGCTGATGTTTCCACACACATACTCGCTTTACTATTGACTAAAGAAACTACAATAAGATGATAACTTGGACCAAAGACGCCTTTAAAACACATTTTTAGAAACCAAACAAGCTGTACTAAGGTGTACGTGTTTGACAAGGCGAAAACACGATGCAAATTGTTGTATGTTGCCAAAGATGCATAAATCAGGAAGAGAGCAAACAGATTGTATTATCAGAACGAAGGTTCTTTATCAATAAACCAGCAACAATTTGAATCAGTATAGCAAACTTTTCTCAGCACACGCGAAACCAACCAAACTCACCTCCTATCCATCCTGCGATAAAATCATCTAAGTGAAAGACTGTCATTGTGCAAGTGACTGACGTTCCATCTGAGGCTTCCACATTAGCTGTCATTAATCCGTTGGCTGGATTTCATAGTCAGTCAGTCAATAAAAGCTGAGGAAACTTCAGTTTAAACGGCTGAGGGGGTGGGAGGTGGGCGGGGGGGCGTTTCACTGATACCGAAATAGATCCGCTCATCAACACGCGTGAAGTCAGAATTACAGCAAATCCGTCATGAAGGAGACGCGGAAAACCTACATGAACGTGTTTTCCACCCAAAACCAGAACTGGGCAAAGTAACGATGCTTCCTCGATCGTGTGGCTTCTGGTTTTCGAAGTCATGAGGAATGTGTGGAATGTGTGGTGCCCACGAAACATCTTACTGAAGGATTTCATTTTCATCCAACAATTGTCAGTTGTCAAATGTCACACATAAGAATGTACAGTACACGTAAGTGGGTGTTTGAGTACTGTGTGCGGGCGCGCGCGCGCGTAAGGGCATCTTCGAAGACTACAATTTGTAAAAATGTGTATATCGAGAATTGAAAGTTAGTTACCGGTACTCTCCCACGCGTAAAACAGCTAAGATAGCAAACGGAAACAAACAAAATTGCTAAACATATTTATTATTATTATTGATGATTATGACGACAACAACAACACTACTACCACTACTACTAATAACAATAATAATAATAACAATATTTGGAGAATTAAAAACACAAAATATAATGTCATAAACTTTTATTGACTTTTTACATCTTTAAGCATGCTTTTATTATGCATGGTATTGCAGTGACTAACATTAAAAAACTATTAAATAAATGTTTAGGACAAAACAGTTAGCACACACACACACACACACACACACACACACACCACACACACACACACACACACACACACACACACAAAACATCATGATTGTGCAGGCTACACACTTCTCCTGCAGTGGAAGTGGAAGAAATTCTGGTTCAATCTTCCGTTTAACTATCCTGCTCGCTGTGATTTATCATTAACCCACTTGTAGCAATAAAAAGTAATATTTTAAGGGTCATTCGTCCATTATCATCTGACCTGTGGTGGGTGAGGCCATTAGGCAATCCATTCATGTATTGCAGCAATCTTCTAAATGTTCGGAATAAACACAAAGTTTGCTGAATGAAAAGCATCGGTTTTGGCCTGTGATTGCACTGCTCGGCTTGTGATAAGTAATCAATGCTGAACAACACAACAGCCATCTTATCAAGGCAAACGTGAGGTGTAACGCGCCATCTGTCTATGGAAATAACCAGCGGCGACTCCAGTGTACTTGTACATGTTTTTCTGCCCGACACCAGATCTCCTGTGGACCTGCTACAGACTGGACTACTGATGAGCTTTGTTTAGGAATTAAGACGAATCTTGGCAGTGATTTCTGTCAAACGTCACAAGCATAAATTAATACCATGCATTTATGAACAACACTGCTTTGTTATATCATCAGACAAATCTGCAGTACGTGTGATGTATTTGTGCTTGTTGTTTAATAAAGATGGTATTTTACACATCCACGTTCCCTTTGACGTTGTGTTCCAAAAGACATTTTGCTTTGGACCACTCAAACATTTCTGCGAATGTTTTGTTTGAAGGTCAGGTCAAGGTCGCTGGCTTCACTGAAGATGGGAGTTTGTTTTCCCCAGCTGACCCACTGACATCAATGGGAGCGTTTAAAAAGTTAAAGATTTGTAAGGTTTTGTTTCAGTGTGCCAGAGATGTTTTGTCCCTGCACCTACAGAACGTTTATGACAGTGTTCGTCCTGTTCTCTGAGTAAATTTGGCCAGAGTCTGACCAAACATGTTTTGGAACTGAACTTGTTGACACAGTTCACGCTGAGCAGTTCACTTCAGCACAGGCCAGTCACCTCTGTGTGGATCATGTGTTCCAAACTAAAGCATTGCTAAACATATACATATTATATTCTGTCATCTAAAAATTGAACAGTTTTAGAGAAAAGCAAGTAAAAATGTGATTTTACATTTACGTGTGTGTGTTTAGAAATGATACAGTATAAAGACAGACAGACAAAAAGGATAGATAGATAGATAGATAGATAGATAGATAGATAGATAGATAGATAGATAGATAGATAGATAGATAGATAGATAGATAGATAGACAGATAGACAGATAAATGGATTGATTATAATTAAAATGTATATACTTTGTATGTATTTATTAGTAAAAGTATTACAATATAGTATTTGTAATACTTTGTAAGATTGCATTAATTGTATGTTAACTATTATATTAGAATTAATTAAAATGTTTTCTGTGCTTTTTAATAAAAAAACAATGAAAATCATTTGTGTATTTTATTTGGTTATATATTCTACATTGCAAACATATTTCATGTATTTGCAATAAGTGTAATTTTTCCACTGTAAAAGTAATACAAGTTTTCCCAATGTTTCCCAATAACTTTAAATACCAATTCAAAAGTTAAAAATGAGAAAAAAATCCAAAGGCCAAAATAAAATCATAAAATTCAAGAATTGCAAATATTTATTGCAACATTGTATTTACTGGACACACACACACATAGTGACACATGCTTATTTCTCTACCAAAAAAATGTTCAGAAGACAAACCCCTTAATCCGGGTTCTACTGTACAAAAACATTACAAACTTTAAAAGGAAATGAAAAAAAAAAAAAAAAATCCCAGTTCAGACCTTTTATTAAGTTGGAGAAAGCAGGTTGTCATTCTTAGAACAGACACTAGAGGGCAGAATAGTACAGAACATCGGGTCTCATTTTCGAAGCATAAAAAATTTGGTTTCTTCTCTGAGATACTTTAATTACCGGTGACCTTTTCTTCCTTACTATAGATTCTCGTCACGAAACTCAAGACTACCAGCCGATCCCTGAATGTGGAGAAGTAAAATTTCCTATAAATTTTCCAGCACAGTCTAGCTTTGCCCCTAAGTGCACAAGGATGGAACTGAATACTCAATTATTCCTTAATAAACTTGTCCTTTTTTCCTCTGCAATCTTTCTTCAACGTCTTGTGTTGTCTATTCACAGCCTATAGTACCTTACTTTAATTAATACATTATTTATTAATTATCATTATTTTCTATGCTATTATTATTTATTTTGGAATTTAAACACGATATAGAGATATTTAAACAGACCTCGCAAGTTATGAAGATTTTACTATTATGGCCAAGATGTACACGCCAACTTCTCGTACATGTCATGCATGGCTTTTCATATTGCCACATGCAGAAAAACACGTTGCAGGTTTCAACAAAGAAATGATTTAAGAAACACTGTCATGACCAAGGAAATGCACTGCGGGCCACAAGTAATAAACCTCCGCGGGTACCTATAGAAAGCTCTAGACTCTGGACCCAAACATCACCAACGTACAACACTTAACACTCACACACACAGACAAAGACCCAGACAGACAACGAAGGCTATAAAAACACGACCAAATGAACTGTTAAAGAGGGGAGAACGTGAACGGAATACAATCAAACTACAAACGTAACGAGAAGGCGGGAAAACAAGAACACTGCACGTGAAAAAAAACGATGAACAAAAGCCAAAGCTCCTAATCAGACACGACCAGATCAGCCTTTCATTGTGCCACCGGAACAGTGACTGGAATCCTGACAGTGCCTAGTCAAATTACACTGTAGTGGAAAACTGCACTCAAAACTTTTAGCCAGAAAATATATTTTTCAGAAAATTATGCAATGTTGAACTCTTTTAACCTTAAATATCACTTAAATGCCAAAACGCATACAGGTACTTTCTACAGTTATAGAATTATTTTAGAGTTTAGTCCAGAGATTAATCTAGATTATTCTATATTAAAGCATTAATCTATGATCCAATACGTGTGTTTGTGTGTGTATGTGAAAGTGTGAATAGATTTAAAAAACTTCTTTTATTATATTTTCTTTGTGTGTCCTGCTATATTTCTAGTTTTATACTTGTTATCAATTCTAAATTTGTATATGTGCACAAGACAAATAAAACTTGATTTTTTTTAGTTTTGTGTAAAAAAAAGTCATAGCTGTGCTTCAATACAGTATATCAATATCAATAAGGTAAATTAGACATTCGCAATACACCTCAAGCTAAATGTCTAGATTTGTCTCTCTCTAAAAAAAGCAACAAAGCACAGTTAAAATAGATTGAGCTGAGGGTAAATAATTGATTTTAATTTAACTGTGGGAAATTAAAATTTATGAGGACAGACGACAAAAATAAACAGAACACACAGGTTTCAAGACTAAATAGATTTCCATTATTCAAGCTGTAAAATATTCACTCTGGCACTTTAATCTGAGATCCGGATCCAGCAACACAAACAAACGGTGCATCCAAATGACCAGGGCTTCGTCTGGGGATTCGGAAGCTTGTCTGCATTCGGCGAGTTTGCAGTGAAGGGAATGTGAAATCACGGACCGAAAACTTGGAGCGGAAGTGGCAAACAAACCTTAAGCGAATGAAAAATGGATGAATCAGGAGCTCGACGGTTTCCGCAGAACTGTTGAATGCGTTTGCGTGCCGAGGCCTAGCCGCGTCCACCGAGATGGTAAATTTAGAAAGGGCGGAAGGACGGGCGCTTTGACGATTCACTGATGGGAAAGGTTACTGTTGTCCCTGAGTCACACGAAGTCCAAGTGTGAATCACACAAGAATGGATGAAGCAACCCAAGTTCCACACGGGAACAAATTTCTTATGTAAAAGCATGACTGCGTTTTACCCTACAGCAGCGGATTAAAGCAAAAGCGGCGTGATGTGAAGTGACAGGACGAACGTAACGGGCTGAGAGTTGCTTGGCCTGGCCACGCAATGCTGACTGTCCTGGACGCAGATTTTCAACCGATTCCACAAGATTTACAACGACAACCCAGGAGCTGAAGGCCCCCATTAAACACACACACACACGCACACACAGGCACGTGTAAAATACTTAGCGCCCCACAGAGGTCATCAGGAGAAGCGTCTCTTCACCTGGAGCACGCAGCCATCACGGACACCTCATTTTGACAGGAAGCCCCATCGGGAGCCCCTGGGTTCCTGACACTTCCCTCCACCCAGTCAAACAAACAGAACCTCCTTAAGGGGGTGTTGTAGCGCCGGCTGTGTCTGGACGCGTGACCTCTGTGTGGAACAGAAGCGAGGACGAAGCAGAGGGGCAACAAACATTTACAACTCAGTGCGAGCCGTCTTACTCACACACAACACGCTCCGTGAGCAGATCCGAGGAGACGCGTCCAGCACGAGAAGGTGAATATTCCAGTCCTCCAGCAGCAGTGGGCGGTGCTTAGTCATCGCTGGATTTCCTCTCCCGCTGCCAGGCCTGGCCAGCGCTCCGTCTAGACGCAAGCAGCCATTGGTCATTCACAGCTGGGAGCTGTCAAGCTTTTCAATCATCTTAATATGTCTGCAGGGCGCTGAGGTCTTCCCAGCTTATCTGATAATCCACACTTCCTGGAGGAGGACGATTATAGATAACCAACTCTGGATGCAGTAGCGGGTTGGCAAAGTTCTCTACTGGTTTTACGGAGGAACTTTAATTCTGCGTGACAAGTTGGTTTACGGATGTGCTTCCCTAAAGTTAAAGGCAAATTTGTAGATTTGCGGAACTTTTTGAAATAAGGCACCATAAAACAAAATGAATCCGAAATGTGTCAAGGGCAATAGGGTAATTAAAGTTTAGATTAAACGTTTTATTACTTTTAGAGTTCACACATACATATATATTATATAGGTGTATATTTTATTGTAATTCCCTTCCAATTTCATTATAAACCAGTGACAATAAAGGCATTCTTCTTCTATATATACATATACATACTACTAAATATTTATTGGGAATAAAAAATCATAACATTTACAACAGAAATCCTCATACAAAGGTACACAAGTGCACAAACAATTTAAGTAACATTTTCAGCTAGAATTATTATAAACTATAACCCACTTATAGTAAATGTAAAAATATTTGTGCAAACTGTTGAGGATTTTAAGTAAATTTTAAGAGTTGTTTGTTTTTTTCAGAGTACAGTATATACATCTATCTATCTATCTATCTATCTATCTGTCTGTCTGTCTGTCTGTCTGTCTGTCTGTCTATCTATATATCTATCTATCTACCGCTTTTTAGCCAGTAAACTGCTTTTTCTACCACTTTAGAATCCATTTTCAAACACAGATTCACAGACACACACAATTCACTCACACCTACATTATGTTCGGGTGTATAAACCGAGTATTTGGAGTAAATATAGAACTAGTAGTTTGTAAATTTTGTTTGTAATTAATGTTTTTTTGCAAGTATAGAAGCACAAAAATAATCTCCATCTTTGGAAAAAGGCAAACAAAAAAAAAATTCACAAATCTATACAATCCACTATGCTTAATTGAGCTACCGGTTAACAAGGGCAGCTGCTTTATTGGGCCAAATTCTAAAGTCCCAAAACAAATCGCATCTCATAACGCAAATTTGTGGCGCTTTACCGGGGCAAAAAAGCTGCTTTATTGGGGCAAAACGCAGTGTCCCAGTATTGTATATAAAATATATTTATAGCCGACTCCTGTTAATTGAGACATGACAATTTTGCCCCAATAAAACGGCACCAATTTGCGTTATAAGATATGATTTAGACTTTAGGATTTCTCTCAAATGAGCGGCTGACACCTTTACTGACGGCACAATTAAGTCGATTGTATGTTTGTATGTATATATATATGGATATTGAATTTTATATAACATACAGCTCAGGACAAGAATAACTAACTGGAGGGTATTCAAAACAAACCGCAGTGTTCTCACACGGCCTTTCTGTCTGAATTGTCATTTGTTTGATGAAATGTCGCATGTGTGTCTCTTCTTGTGGAAAGGATTGCATGTGCACCGCTACGGAATTTGACACGTCCTCGTGGGGATGTTGGAAGCCTCATGCATCACGACCTTCACTCCGTCCTGAGCAAGAGTGCACTGATGCCACAGATTGAAGCGCAAACAGTTCCCTGGGCTGCGCCGAGCACATCCACACACCGATCTGCCTCTTTGCACCGATGCGGATCCGTTTAACCAACGGTGCTGTTGTTTTGATCTGCATTTCTGATAGCATTCGCTCCATCCCAATGAGACAATACGAGAACAATGGACTGGCGGTAATCAGCTCGTCCTCTTAGAGTTTCACGGCCTGTGCCAAGGCTATTGTTTGCTAAATCATCTATGAAAGGCCTTGTTGTTCCATCGCATGCTCTCGTCTCCGGCCTTGAGGCTTTATTGTGTTCTGTCATTGCTTTAAGTAGGACTGAATGCTCTTTTTGGCTCGGAGCCACACTTTCTGCTTTTGCCCCTTTTGGCCCGAGCGCTTGACAGGGCCATCTTCAACATCTTCCTCTAAAATAGCTCCGACCTCCCACATCCCAGTCCGTCTTGCCTGTAGTGGACATTGACACATCCTCATTACAGCGCGCTGGAGTCATTCGGGGCCTGCAGTACCTTTTAGAACTAGAGATGCTTTTAGGGCCGCGGGTTCATTAAGTTAGTCACGGGCTTAATCTAGAAGCAGTTCATTTGAGGAGATTCCGTTCCTGCTCTCAGGTTGGTTTTACATTTAAATACATGTAGGTATAATTCTTGCTTGTCATATGTTTTTTTTTTTCCAAAGTGTTTTTCAATTGTTGAGTTTGAACATGTTAATCTATGGATTTATACGGGCCTACAAGCTTCAATTAAATTTGCCAGCTTGCCGCAAAAATGTGCCGCACATTTCAGGAAATGTTACGATTGATTGTCCGTCTTAACAATCATTTGCATTACACAACATTCTGCCTTAGTACTCCTTGAATTTTTGCAAATTCAGAGTAAAAAGGGTGCTGTGCAGTAGGAGTTTAACTAAACAATCTGTAATCATTTTAAATAGCATGTGAGAATGTGACGTCATCGTTTTTAAGAAATGCCGGTGTCATTCTCTCCTTCGAGTTTCTAGGATTTCAATTTCTGAAATTCTTGTAGATTAACGTTATTGTGATAGAAACTTACAGTAATAGCAAAATCTGATTAGATTATACTAGGTCAATTGAACACCACAGTGAGATGCAAGGACACAGCGAAAACTCATGGCATGGCTAACTATCCAGTTTGGTTATAATACTGTAAAATGATATTCAGGATTTATGATCGGAATGAAATTTAAATAATTAATTTAAAGATGGATAGAAAAAAATTACAAAATTGAAAACAGCAAGTGCTGAATAGAACATCAAGAAAAGTGTTTGTCGCCATTTTGACCTTGAATAATTATTACCAAGAAGTCATTTACCAAAACTACAAAAGACTGAAAATGTGTTGATGACAAAATAGTTTAGTTCTGACTAAAAATTAACAAGATTGTTAAATTCTGGGTCAAGAACCAAATATTTATACACATGACCAGAAAAAACAATTGGCTGAAATAAAAATTTATCAGAATAAACATATTTTAAATTTCTAGACAGCTAATATAGAGTTCCACCTAATAGTAAGAGATTTAACATACCGTAAAATTTCTCTACACAACGGACTAATTTGGGAAGAAAGGCAGTTAGATCCTACTCTGAAATGCAGTAATAAAGTCAAACAGCAAAGTTCAAACCACTGTAAATGGAAGGAACGGCTAACATTTAACAAAATATAATTTTTTTAACAATTGCTATTTGCTCTTAGCATTTAAAGGTCATATCAAACTTGTCAAATTCCAGAGCAAACGCAGACATCCACATTCAGAGAAACATATTAGAGTCTAATAGAAAAGAATTCATCTCAGGAGAAGCTGCTTAAAATCCCAAAAAAAAAGCTCTTTTCCGACGACTTAATCTTTTGATCCCAGTCACACTCTTCTCTTTGTGATGAGGGGCTACAGAGGAAGCAGGTGGTCCATACAGATCCCCGAGTAAAAGATGTTTATGTGGCAGGCAGACATCCACACGTTTTATTGGGAACAGATGGGAAAAACATGATAAGAGCATCTTGGGTGCTGTCTTTATGGAATTTGTTGCTTGTTCTTTGTGCAGTGCAAGGATGCGTCAGAGAAAAGCGATATGTTTCTGTAATCAGATCTGCAAACGCCAAATGTCTGCACCTCTGTTCTGAGTTATTGATTTTAAACTTGTAAAAAAATATGGTAGGATAATGAAATATCACAAGAGAAAGCCGTAAGTCTGTTACGTTCCTAATGAAATCTGAACTGGAATATTGCAATGTAAGCATTTGCATTTCCAAAATTGCACAAAGCCGCAATTTTAAGAAATGTTTTTTTATTTATAAATTGTGTACAGGTTTAAAATGATGTTAAATAAATATAAAATGTACATATTTATTTTCCATGGTAATTCAGTTATTATTATAATGCAAATACACACAATGTAAACAAAATGTTTGATTATCATTATTATTATTAGAAAAGACAACACATGTAAAAAACGTGTATTTTTACACGTTTAGCGCTTTTATTAGTTCCAGACCAACGCGAAGCCTCTATGCGAAATTAGGAAAAGAAATGTCTTTAAAAAAGAAAAATGTCCATTGTTCTCGCCTGCCTGATGCATTTGAAAAAAATACACTCATTCATATTGAAATTGAAATTGTTGCCCTAAGTGTTGGAATTTTTCTGTTTATATTTCACAGCCTTAGTATATTTATTTATGTATTTATTATGTATTTATTATAACTACTTTTATTAATTTATTTATTATAACATCTTATTTAGTACTTATTTACTAATTATTTATTATAACTACTTTTACGTTGCCCTTTTAGCATGTCCAAATGTGTCTTGTAATGTGCATGTACTTGTTATTCATTCATGACAGTAATAAACACAACCAATCTCCTTTAAAATGTCCACAAACAGTGCCACTACTGGGCGATTCCTTGCAATCGCTTGTATACGAAGCCGATCCACCATGATCCAGTACTTCACATGAAAAACAACCCCAGCAACAGCCCTCCATGAGCACGGTGGGCTTTGCTTCACACACAAACGACTACAGCGTTTAGGTTTTCCGGTGATGTAAAGAATCTTGTCTTAACAGGTCAATGCCATTCCACCTCTCACCTTCAGAACTCCTCTGGTTGAGCTGGAGCAAAAAACCCTATTATATCAGGTGCAATTCCTCAAACACACACCTGGTCTTAGCCATAAATCTCTGTCTCCATTATAGTTCTGCCAATAGCACGGCCATGCCGGCTGCACACCCTCTTTATCGCGGGGTTTGATGCATATTTCTCCACGCCGGGGTGTGACAGAATGGGGTTGGAAAATGAGGGAGCAGCTTCATTATTGTGCTAGTGGATTGTTTGGCGGAGCTGCCAAAAGTGGCATGAAGCGGCAGGAATGGAACGGATGAATGGAGAGCAGGAATAGAGGGACGAAACAGGAGTGAGACAAACTGCACCCGCCGATCTACAACATCTTATTTCTCTCGGCCTTTCTGAGGCAGGTAGCCACTCAGCGCCTCTGGCACCAGGTACATATTGACAGAACAGGATTCAGCAACCATTAAATCTGGGCGAATGGCAGCAGGCCTTGTTTTCAATTTCCAAGCAGCGACTCGGAAATTACTTTGCCGAGTCAAACACTTGCACCTGCAAATTATGGCACATAAAGGAGAGGTTGGAGGTGACGTTATTTACATGCACGTGAGGCGAGAGAACCCGAGGACGCGTCTCACGCAGAGCCGAGTCGTCCTTTAAAAAGAACGTTTAAGAACGCGATTCATCATCGGCGCAGACAATGGCTCACAGAAACGTCGCACCTCAAGGCGTTTTACGTTACGTTTTCCTATTATTAGCTTTTCGGCAAGTTAAATCAGTTTGCTACATCAAAGCTTGTGGGTTTGAATCCCAGTGAACGAGTGAAGATGTTTGATCGTAGAAACTGTCATGTGATGTAGTAAGTTGCTTTGGATGATAAATGCTGGAATGAACGGAACTTTTTACAAGCTGCTTGGTTCATCTCTGGGGCACAGGGAGCACACGCACACGCACACACACACACACACACACACACACACACACACACACACACACACACACACACACACACGTACAGTATACACACATAATTCGTTTTTCCAATGTAAAGCAGAACCCCTGGTTCAGGAAGAGGATATTTTCCACCTGAGAGATTTAACAGACAATATGAATAGTAAAAGTACATTTTAGGTTCTGGCTTTTGTCTATAAAGGCTGGCTTTTGTTTTTTGTTTTTAACAATTCTCATGCAGGGTTTTGCGCCTTAACCTCAACTGAAAGCTTGAGAAACCATATGTTTCTCAACAATGTTTTCTATTTTATGTTATATTAAACAATGATTTTTTTTTCCTTTTTAATAACTGAAAATTTAAATATTATCTTTCTCTCTCTTTCCTTCTTTCTTTCTAAAGTCATTATACCATGAAATATAAGCTCTAAAAAAATGGACGGTTTGATGGATGGATGGATGGATGGATGGATGGATGGATAGATAGATAGATATGTATATATATCATATTCTCTATCAGAATACGCATTGTGATATATAAAAGCAGATAATATTTACTGCATGTGAAATAAGAAATTGTGTCCGTTTCACAAAAACAAGACCTTTAATGTGCAAAAAAACAATTTCCTTTTAGCCATCAAACTTCACTTCAAGTCATAAAGATAAAATATTGGATGGAAAAGGGTCATCGGAATCAATTGGTTCTTAACATTGACGCTATACAGAATACTTAATGAGAAAATATATTTTACTACCACCAGCATAAAACGCTGGACTAAGCTCTTTTTTTCCAAGGGCAGCATTCAGTCTGACCTATCAACATTCAGTCCAGCATCTGCTATAAATTGCAAGGCTGTGCATTAGAAAAGACTTATATTGATTACTGAGAGTGAGTAGGACACTAGAGCTCTGCTCTATTTAGATTCTTATTAACCAGAACACATGCACACACACACACACACACACACACACACACACACACACACACACACACACACAAACGGTCTTAGAAAGGGTCTCTCCTCTCAGAATTGTATAGTTACAATTAATTAATGAATACAATGTGCTTTAATTTATAAAATACCACATTTTTACTAGGTGCCAAGTTAATATGAAAAAATTAATGATAAAAAATGTTTATATGCATAAGGAGCCAATTAAAGTTTGAACTTTGTTTATAAAAACACATGGCTCTATATTCGAAAAGGTCCATCTGAGGAGGTTTTCAGCATCTCAGCTGAAAATTCCAATATATAGTTTGGCATTTGAAACTGAAAACTGGGCATTGGTAGAAACAGAAGCACAATATTCATTCCCAAACACTCACAATTCATGGAAAATTTAAAGAAATTTGAGCGGACAGTGTTGGTTTAGCGAAACATGGTAGGAGTCAACAGAATGATGTGTGGTTCTGAAACTGGTTTCCGTGACTCAATGATCCGCAGTCACAGTCGCAGTGGTTAACAGCTCAATGGAGCTCATGATTACTACTGAATAATGAATTGTTCTGTTTATATGCTAAAAGTAGCCAATAACAAGTCAAATCGAAGAATTGAATCTTCACACACTCTGTCACAGTCGGACAGTTACCAGATTGGAAATTTTGTTCTTTTTAACCCTAATTTTAACCCTAGCTCTAATCTACAATACTTTTAATATAAAAGATATACGAACATAAAAATTATAAAACATTCCTTGGCACTAGAACAAAAAACATGTTGAATTTAAATAATTCATTAAATGGACACAATTTATCAATGACTTTTTCTTTATGAATGCAGAATGAATTAATTTTGGTCTATCGTGTATGATTTTTGACATAATTCAATGGAAGACAAAATATTTTAATGCTTTTATTTATTTATTTATTCGGAAGTAATATTTCTTGTTTTCACTTTTCGTGTTTGGTTAAAAACCTGTAGTTTTATGTGTTTTTTTTTTATGTTTTCTAGTTCCTTTGAATTAACATAAAATGTGTTTGAGGGGAAATAAATAGCACTTTAGCACACATTTTTAGATCACTAAAGATTCTGTCAGATGAATTAAGGAAGATATGTCTTAAAAACATAGAAAATGGTGATGCTATGAAGCCGAAACAACAGGTGTAAAAACAAGCGCAGAACACAGTGATGCTTCTCTAGAGCGGTGGTGATGCTCTGAGATGCTGGGGAAGAGGATGCAGGACTTTTGCGGAGCGTGCGACTGCATTGCAGAGGCTGTCTGAAGACAGATTGATTTGTATCTGTCCAGACAACAGTGATGTGTTGAGAGGAGCGCCCGCGTCAGCGCTCCATTCAGACTTTTAGCTTCAGGAATATGAAAAGAGAGGAGAGTAATTTCTGCTTGTTTCGATTTATTCTTCCACATTTACAAAAAAAAAAAATTGTAGCGTTTTATTTTAAAACACTAAGGTAAACACTTGTTTAAAACATTTTTCCTCCGATCTTGCTAAATAAATATTTTAACAATTATTCCACATGACATTTTAACAACTAAAATTTTAATTATAGTGACACGGTAATAGATATTGATTTCCCCAAAGAAACGCAGACGTGCTCAATCATTTAGTTCCATTAGCTTCAACATAATGAAAAATGATTTTCTATCTTCTTTTGTCTTAGTGCATTTTAAAAGTTGAGTTTGTTACAAAATACAGTTTAGTCCAACAGTCAAGACCACGTACAGCACAAATCACCACGAAGATCATTTATTGCTTAAACATAAATTACAATGACTTTAAAGCAACTGTGCCTATATATATGCATATAATGTGGATGGATGGATGGATGGATGGATGGATGGATGGATGGAAGAATGGATGATAGAGAGATATCATAGATAGATAGATAGATAGATAGATAGATAGATAGATAGATAGATAGATAGATAGATAGATAGATAGATAGATAGATAGATAGATAGATAGATAGATAGATAGATCCTCACTTTAGAATTAAATACATAATACAAGTGCATACAACTTAACTTTATTTGATATTATGTTAAAACTTATTTTGTCCAATCGAAAGGTTCTACAGAGAAAGTCTATTTTTCGGCTACTAGTCTTTTTCACAGCAGTCCAGTAAAAATCCTTTAAAACACCACTGGAAAACACACAGAACTTATTTTATATACGCCAAACCATAATAACCATGATTTATTGTGCGCGCACTACATAAAGCAAATAGTAAAGCCAAACCAAAGCAAAGTGTGTGTATCATTATACAGAATCACAGAACAGCATGAACTCATTGGGTTTGATGTAGAGTCTGTTTTTGAGTTTGTTACAGAGTTCAGACAAATACAGAATATTATGCGTATAAAATCCAAAGCTCACACTTCTTTTTGTCCAATCCAACTTCCAAGTCTGATACAAACTCAACCTGACATTGCTATGTCGAAAGTGCCATTAAACCTAATTTCTTTCATTCTCGCAAATGTAGCAGCAAGTTCCAGCGATTGTGAGTCATTCCTGTGCTATGAATCAAGCGCTAAGCTGTGTTTAGACAGGCTGTCTGTCGCACACAGCACGCCATGTTAAGAGTGCTGCTTGTTTCTTTCTGCTTCTTTAGACAACAGTTGCCTGGCCTTCTGTTAGCAGCAGCAGGAGAAGCTACCGGAAACTCACCGTCTTGTCCCTGCTGGAATATTCCTATCTGGAAACTGTTCTGGATAGTAGACATGACACGAGAAGATCTGTGCTTCTGATTTCATTAATGTCTTTTTAAACGAGACTGATGAATCCATCTCCCAGTTGAGAAACTACTGGTGAGATGACCTTAAACAATAAAATATTCAAATATGTCGTATTGTATCAAAACAGCAAGTCTCTAAGCAATTCACAAGCGGATCAGCCTGCTGTTGGGTATCAAAATTATATTATCTATATGCCAAATGCTAATATAAATGAACATTTTAGCAGTTTTTGCTAATGTATTGGAGGTAAAATATCAAGACCACATCCAATTTAACTACAATTCACTTAGTACACAACAGAAAATCTGTTTACAACATAATGATAACAAAATAAGTTTGATGACCTATTTGCTTTTATGTGTTTATTATTATACAGAGCAAACAAAGTGTGCCTAATGTGTCTTTTAGGTACTCAAGTGTGTGTGTGCGTGTGTGTGTGAGTGTGTGTGTGTGTGTGTGTGTGCGCGTGTGCGTGTGTGCATGTTAAATTATAAAAAGCATTAATATAGCATACCATTTATTTTATAATATAACATATTATTATATAATATAAAGCAGTATAGCGTTAACTAATAAATTCAGTGTTATATTGTGCATCATATACATTTTACACTTCTGTACTGTAATATATTTTACAGCAATAAACTGTCAATTAAAAAATACAATTAATGCACTGTAAAATTATAGTGTTACTCTAAATAAAATTAACTGGCTACTCTATCAGCCAGGTGTTTACTGTAAATTAACAGATTTTTTTACAGTTCAGAACGCATAATAATATAATTGATATCATTATTTTATTCAACAAGACTATTTTTAAATATATAATTGTAATTTTCAAAAGCATTGTAGTTCACAAAATTCACAGCAAAGCCAAGTTTGGCCCCAAATGATGGGCACCAGTGAACTATTGATAGTTGAATTTCTTCCTTGACCTGCTCATCATCTTCCTACTCTAAATGAACACACAGACGTAAGAATTTGTCCACATCAATTGGTCAAAAATGAATCAATAAATCGCACTGCCTATGTGGCAATCCTACAGACAATCCCTAGCTACATGTCGTGCTTTGTTGAACCGCCTTGAGAATAAGTGGGGTGAGAAGATCAGGGCCTTGTTTGCTCTCCGCTGCGTGGTGAACAGCTTGCTCTGTCTCTGAAAGTCAAACGCTTTACACAAAGCCACTGCACATTAGGATTCTACGGCTGCGGCTCAAAACACAACACTTTTAATTACCCGGCAGTGAACAGTCAAGGATAATTAAGCGCAGGTAAGGCCCAGCGTTTGTGTCACTGACGCGTGGGACTTCAGGTTCAAATCTCCAGCCGTTCCTGCATGTTCCCCGGCGTGTGGAGAGGTGACTGACATTAAAACATAAAATCCGAGCAGCGTTTCCCTAAATACTCTTATCAAATCGGTGGCAAAAAGGTTGCAAAGGATGAACCGTCCCACTGCACAACAACAAAGCCTGCAACTTGCCTTTATTAGAATGAAAAATGAATCCAATTAAGATATTAATCTTACACTCGCTGCACTGTGAATTTATAAAATGAGTCTTGTTGCATAATTCATCCTGAGTGGAACATCATCTCTGGAGCAGCGAGGGGTGATTCCTTCACGCAGGGAGATAATCGTTTTGGTGTATCCAAAAGAGATCAACGCATTTTTCAGATTCAATCTGTATCCGGATTATATGTGACTGCTTTTTCTACTTATTTTGCATATTTATTCCTCTACTTATTCTTCTACATGCTCCACGGGGAAATAGTCAGCCCTGTTGCTAAGCTCTCTTGCTGGAAAACTGTTGCATGCACGCTAAAGCAATGAGAAACCTCAGGTAAAGATGATGCATATACAGAAATACATTATTTAAAACTTTGTAAGTATTTACAAAACAACATCAAACTGGACATTGGACATCTTGTGAGTCTTCATTCCTTTCTAGTATTTCTGTTTTGACAAATAGAAACATTTACTATTTAAAATACTGATTTTCAGACTGTAGGGCAGGGGTGGCCAACCTGTGCGGCTCTTTAACTAGTTTCATGCAGCTCTTCAGGAGCTTTCACGTGGCATGAGTTAAGTATGCACACAATGTTAACTGTTGAAAAATAACTACGGTAATATTATCATGTTGGTGTGGTTTTTTTTCCATTAACTCTGGCTTTTTCATTAACTCTACAGGAGAGGCCTGTATGTGCAAGATTAAGGAATGGGATGATGTTTATGTGTCCCCTTGTGTATGATGTGGCTCTTTGCAGTAAGATGTAAATCTGCAAATACTCAATACTTTTGTTCTAGACTTACACTTGTGTTTACTAACCAGGACCTTGTCTCTTTGAATCTGATGCACAGTGTCACCTCCTCAAAAGCCATTTGGAATAGAAAGTCATTCCTGAATGTATAAACAATCTGTATTTTTATTATACAAAGTGTTACTGCTACCCTACACACAAGAAAAAGGCAAAAAAAAAAAAACATGAAATGATAATTGAGGACAAATAATTCAAAAAGCTGAAAGTCAACTAGATGTGTAAAACCACAGCACCGCTTGTAATTCATCTTTGCCGACAGACTGAAACAGCATTATTCTTCCACATGTCTAACGGGTTTAAACTTGACCTCTGCATATATGATATCTTCCGAGTTGTGATATAAAACCTTTTACCCGGCTAACATCTCTTGGATGAAACAAAGATTGAATTCTTGTACACTAAGCATCTTCATCACACTCAAACAGGATTAGGATTGTTCTTTTTCAAGTGGCCAACCGACACTACACATGTTAAACATGTTCTCTGCATTTCCTCTTATAGATTATCCCTCAGTCGTGCCGAGAGCACAAATTTCGTTAACTGCATTTTACATGTAATCCATCTAATCTATGCCATGACTTCGCAAATTCAGACAATTTCGTGATTTAATGATAAACACAATTAAAATAGCAATTAAATAGCAGTTGTTTCGTTTACACTTTGGCCAAGTTACAATCTTACAAACACTTTGGCCAAGTTACAAACAATGGACAATCTCACATGAACAATTACCGCATTTGAACGATTAATCTTTGAATTAAGTCATGCAAATCCCTGAGATTTCGGTAATTTTGCAAAAATGTAGAGAATTGGTCTCCATTGGACAATTGGAACTGACCGTTAGAATGTTCTACTAGTGTTTTTGCTTTTCTGATGTGCATGAGGATTAAACAACTGTGGATTTTTACACTTCTGTACTGTCTCATCCATGCATGTTAGTGGTAAGAAAAAGACGCTTTCCTCTCATATAGCAAAAATATTTCAAAACTCAAGAAGACATTTTCGTGGCAATGCATTTTGCTACTCTGGTTTTTGTTATCTAGGACATTCGTAAGTCGAGGTACCACTGTATATACTTTTATGAAAGATAATAGTTAACACAGGTACAAACACCTAAAAAAGTTGACGTGGTTGCTCTAAGGGTCCATTAAAACTTGTGAAAATGATGATAAATTGAGCCCAAACCTTGTGTGAACAGTGTAAACTCAAAAAGAATACTAGATATTAAATAGTGGTTTGCACTACACGAAGATAAAAATCTCTAGACCCATTAAAAGTTGAAACAGTGTTTCCATGATGAATGATGAAGAGAAGAGAACTAGTCTGTGAAAAGAGGATGGACAATGAAAGCTGAACGATGAATGCCATTTAAAGTTGATTGAAGATGAGAAGCCAAATCAAGGAGGCACGTTTAGCAAGTAGAAATACAGTTCTACAATGAACACTGATGAAATTAAGATGCTTGAATGACGGCTATGAAGTCAATAGGGAAAAAATCAGAGCCAAAAGATTTATTCTAAGAACTCACTTCATGAAGAGTATAATTTATTATAAAAATGTAAAAATCATTCAAAAATGCAGAATATATCTAGCCAAACAGTCATTCCTCAGTGTTGAAGACTGGGGATGCTATGTAAACAGAAACAGACATCTTCTCAGTACATAGGTTTATAAAGTCACGTGCCAGGCTTTCAGACAGAAACACTTTGACCTTAAATGGATCAAAGGGATTTACAAAAGGCCGCTAAATGACAAGAATAACCATCCACAAATGTCATTTTAGGAAGATGGCCCTCACAGTAAAGCATCCACAGACATTTAGGCTGAGCAGTTTGTATCAGCGCCGGCAGTTCATAAATAAGAGCTTGAAAGGTTCATATCTAGAGGTCACCAGGAGACTCGCACATGGAATTGAGTGCAAAGGTACATTATGACCTAACTTATTTCATCTCACCACAGACAAGCCAGCAAAGGCAACTCATGATTTACTTGGGTTCTATAAAAATTACAATCTAAGGTGTTTCTTTTTCATCAAACAGACACTGTAGATATTATATCAAGATATTGTGGGGGCTGGATGGGTCATATTATAATGTATTTATAAAAAAAATATTTTAGAAAAGTTTGAATGTTAACTGTCCAAAAACATGACTTTGGAGTTGGAGAATTGGGGTCATGGAAATGTGTGATAGTGTGAATGTGTGTCCTGCTCTATGATTGGTTGGCCACTAATCTGGGGTGTTTCCCACCTTCATGTCAAGAGTCACAGGAATTAGCTCCAGCTCCCCGCAACCCAGAGAAAGAAAAACTCTTCAAAGCTTGGATAGATTTGAGTAAGCTAAGCGAGTAAAACCCACATCTGCTTTAAGATAATTGATTTAAGTTTGCTTAGAATCACACACTCATTATTTCAATGACAGATCATGAATGCATCACTAACTTGGTTTTTAATTGTGTTTTATCAACAACATTTAACTCCATGATCGATACTCGAGGAATCGGAATGAGTTATGGACAAAGTCTTTGTAGTGGCAAACTGTCGAAGATAAACTCACTGCCAAAAGAGGTTGTTTATTATTACAGCTCTTTGGCAAAAAAGTAATTATGTAGATTAGTTAATGGTCCAAACATCTTCAAAAACAAAGCATGCACTTTAATCCGCTTTTTAAAATGCCAATAGTGAGCTCAGCAACACAGTTGGATTTATGCCCGGTTTTCTCCATCACTTGATCATCATTTCATCTACCGCTGCATTGATCATTAAAAATGCACAACTCTTTTAACCAAGACTAAAATATTGGCGTTTAGTTAATACAAAGAGCATTTGCATACAATGTATCTACGATTAAATCCAATTGCTGTTTTGCTTCTACAATAGGTTTTAAAGCCTTGCTGCTTCAAAGCTGCTGACAATACAGATCCTCCAGCAACTTTAGAAAACAAGTCCCATGAAATTTTGCACAAAACTAAAGGACAAAATAAGTCAAATCTATGGGTCTACCATTATGAAACTGGGATGAGTTTCTGCTGATAAACAGTTCACTAAACATTGTAATTGCAGCATGGATACCGCGTAATGTTGACAATGGACGCAGGAACGGTCAGGGGTTGCAAGTTGCCATCTTCTACACTTTTTAATGGCCTGCTTTGATTACGTTTGTCCAGCGTAATAACCGGCCCCAGTTTGTGAGGCTTGATTTAAGAGATTGTCGTTTTTAATAGCTTATCTGCGGCTTCTCTCCATCCCACAATCTGCACACATGCCCTGAGCACTGTCTAGGGAAAGGAAAAGATATTGAGGTAGCTCATGGAGGACGCCTGTGGAAAACAACATAATTGCTTGTGAGCAATGCCTGTGTCTCCTTGCGCACATTCTCTTCGCTAAACAAACCTCGCAAAGTCAGGCACGGCCAATTCTCCCTTCCACATCTTTACCAAAACGCAAGCACGGCAACTTTTTCATTTCAAGGCTTAGCACTCGTCTTCAAAAAGCAGAAGCTTAAACTGGCCTCGGTGTAGGAGACAGATCAAATGCGTTTTCATGTAAAGAGCCTTCAAACGCAGTACTTGTGATAAGTACGATGCTCGATGTAATGGCCGTGGATTGGGAGGGGACCGTTCGGTGGTTGTGTGACTCCTAGTCGTGATGTGGGAACGGAGGATTCGGCTGAAGGAAATGTGGCTTAATGTTCCATGCGCCTCATTTTCACCCACCGCTCAATGGAAATTTCACACAGCAACTGTGAGAATGAACCTGTTAACGGTGACAGTAAATGGAAAAATTGCGAGCTGCCTATGCTTTCTCATTACGCCAAGCTACCTTCCAAACACGGCAGTTTCAATTTCACAGCATCGTTTCATGATAAGAAGAAAACCAAGGGGAAATGCAAGGTTCTATAAGTGGTGTTTTCTTTTAATGGATAAAATTGAATGACTTAAAGGTAGGTAGATTTGCTTAAAAACAAAAGTAATAAAGCACAGACGACTCCAATGATCTGAAGGTCACGTATTTCATCTGGCATCTAAGTGTTCTCTGATTTTATAAAGGATGTTCTTCAGATCAATATTAGCTTTTATTACTGAGGTGATATTGTGTAGCTTCTCTCTACGGGCTTCACCGTTTCCTCCTCAAAACCATGAGGTGAATGACAAACAACCAGCAAACTAAAGCCGAGCTTTACTGTGACACCTCAGGACACACCAGCACATGTAGAAAAACCGACTTCACACTAAAATTATAACACTTTCATCATTAGAATGAAGCAGAAAATAACTAGAATAATGTTCATAATGTTCATTGCATTAGAAAAATAAATTAACTAAAATCTAACTATATTATATGCTTTTCTTTGTAATATAGACATATAATGTGACTAGTCTATAAATAGACAAGGTTTTCATAAATAATTTCAGTTCAATCTTTCATTTAAATGTGTGGCATTTAACTTCATTATATTAGACCAACATGTCTCATTAAAACTCAGTAATGTTTAAATGTCCAGTTTGAAAGAAATATCAATAACAATCCAGGACAATTTTAGTTTTTGGCTTCATAAATCCTCATTTAATCAGACCATATTGAAAAAAATCATCATGAAAATACTTCCAAACAGGCTTTCTGTGCCATGTCCCAAATGATCAGTTTTGACTCCAGAACTAAACAACATTTATTAAAATATGTGAAGTCTCAGAGTAGCGGAAATATTAATAGAAAAGAAACAGTGCAATTTGTCATGTCCTCTGATCAAGCCTTTATGCGAGTGCTACGGTAATGACTGAAGAAGGTCATTGCTTTTCATTTGGCTTGTCAAATGACATTTTTCCCTCAAGGTAACTGATTACATAAAGATGAGTGATGGCCCCGCTATAATATTATATAATGACAAACAAGCAAGTTTTTCACTCATCTCTCTCCTGTCACAAAAACAGTTGGAAAAGAATTAGGTTCAGATTGCATATACAGTAGTATAGACTAAAAAAATAAATGTGTGTTGAAGAGAATGTTTAACCCTGGCCACCTCAGTTCTCAAGCCAGTTAATGAGAATTCTGTATTCTTTTTTCTAATGGCCTGGATTCATGGTCGGCAATTTTTGTTGCATGTGTCACAATGACAAAAAAAGCACATAATGTAATGTAAAATAAGACTAAGAAATGTACAGACGAATAGAAAAGGAACAAAATTTTGGCACTGAATCACATAAACTACATTTTAATACAAAAAAAACGTGTATTAAATAAAAGTTCACTAAAATACAATATCTAAAAATCAAAAACAACTGAATTGTTTAATGTACAGAATTTTAACAAAATAAAACTACGGTAGAAAAGCCAAACCAACATGACTGATTATTTGATGGCGACGATAAGCCTTCTTAAAGACCATTGTGAACGCAACTAAAAGTCAGATTTTATATTGTATTCTACAGTGAGAGAGCCTGCAAATTGTACAAATGATGGCTGAAATGAGATTGGTTGAATGCTTTATTATGAAAATCTTTTCATATACCAACTATATGAAAAGCTACCTAAGGAAACATTCATATAAGTTGGACATTTTTAACAAGTTTACATTACAAAATATAATCAGCATTCTCTTAGGATTCAGATATGTTTAGGCCTTCAGAAAGGTCCGGCAGGGGTAGAAAGTTTGAGTGTCAAAACAAAAAGTGCACACAGTTCATGACAAACTCTTGTTCTGGCCTTCAGGCAAATTCTGACCGGCTAAAGTAAACTGGAATGCCTGATCACCGGGTGAAGGCTGTATGAGATGTAAACACAGGTTTCGAACAAAAGCATATTTTACCATGAAACTCAGATTAAACCACTTTCAAGAGATTCTGTAAGATTTCGAGGAGGAAAATTAATCATCATTTGAGTCCTGGAGCTCCAGCAGGGGAAATAAGGAAAGGAAGGAGGAGTGAAAATGCACACACTCCAGAGTGCTGGTGAAAAGAGGAAAGTGCAACCGCTGTCACCTTTTAACAGCTCCTGGAAGCGATTTCCCAGATTTGATTTGCCTCTCTGAGGAAAGTCTTGGACTGCATTCACAAAGACATCCCTTTACATTCTGTCCTAACTGCAATTCATGGCTGTTCTCACTTCCCCAGCTGCTACAGTTAAGGATCTTATTACCTCCATCCCACCAGTATGAGGTGTGAGTTCAGAAAGTGTGATTGAACAATGGAATTGTACGCTTCTGCGCCAGATTACAGTGGAACTGTTTGTCCTATACTACGATTACTGCTATAAATACATGCACTGTGGTTTTTACTTTAGTGCAGTTTTTCAACAGACAAAAATAGGCTTTGTTTCTGAAATGTAAGACAAAAGTAAGGCTCTTATGAGTCTTAATTGGCCTACAGTATGACTCATGCTTATGAGGTAGGTTGCCAAATATTGTAGAATTAAGACTGAAGTTTAGCAGGAGTCAATGTAATACAGCTACATTTGATGTGGGTCTACAATAAAACATTTTAAATATGGAATGATAATATTAGAATTACTTAACTTTTCTTCACCCATTTATACACCCGCTTTTTATGTAGTGGGCAGTTGTGACTCAGTGGTTAAGTAGCCAGGCTGGTGTGTGGTCACTTTACTGTGTGTGTGTGTATACACTTCTTTGTTTGGATGGATAAAATGTACAGTAGAGCAATAACTCCAAAAATGGCTACACACCTGGCCACCTTTCCTACAGTATTTTCACAAATTAGGTTTGGAACAAAATTTGGAACCAAAATTACTATTGAATATGTCACTTTGAAGACACTAACAAAACTAAAATGCTAATTTCAGCGAGCTCACCATTCTCAACATTCTAGACTGCTTTTATCTTTAGCGGGATCATGCAAAGATAACAAAAACAGCTAGTTCCGTTAAGAGAAAACACCAAGTTCGTTCCCAGTCTAACTTTTCTGACTTAAACGCCAAGAAAGAAGAAGCGAATAATAGAAGCATATATCACTGTCACAACCTCAGGGCCTCATGACTGATGGCTCCAGGATCTAGAGATCCTAACTTACAGCTCGCTAATGTTCTGATTATACCCGCTATCCCATGTGACTGAACTCGAATTATTCAAAAAGTAACAAGCCTGCTCCACACCTCCAAATAACCAATGAATTATCCTTAAGTTGGCAGTAGATGAACCTGTGCCCAACCCGATTCCAGCGCAATCCATATGGTTGTCATCACAAGCTGGAATATGTCAAATCCATTGAAATACAGAACGGTGTCAAAGCTCCATCACAGGATACAGGCAAACGAATGGAGTAAGGGTGAGTGTTACTGTCACACTCCGCGAGCAATGATTCAGCAGCAGCTCAATATTACTTCGACTTTCCAGGTCACTGGAATTGCAGAAGAAAAAAAAAGAATCCCTTACAGTGCAAACCGTATTTTCTTATAAAGGCTTGTTATTACATACTAAACTGCATCTTTAAAGAGCTACTAAATTATGCAGAAGCATGTATTATGCATGGGTCTGAATACACCCACATATAAAAATCTTTACATATACATGCATGCAAAATGAAAGGCATTTGGTGGCATTTCATTCTCAAGATATTAAATCTTTATTAGTGCTCGGTAAAACGACATTAAGCTCTTTCTGCGGGAGGACGTACAATTATGATTAATGACGGCACACTGGTATGACTATATATGTCAGTGTCAGAGAAAGTGTCTGAATAAGGGGCAAAGAACAGCATGACACCTACTGTAGCTCGCAGGAAAAATCCTGCGCTAAATGCAATGTGTTTAAATAGTTCTTCGATGTGCTGGAATATTCGGGTGCTCAGGAAAATTGTTAGTAAAACTGCAAACCTAGTGTGTTTAAACACGTCTTGTTTGTTTTGAGTCAATCAATTTTTCCACTTTGGTCTGGAACTTCTGTGCAGGTGTGAACACAGCAATCCATCTCGGGAGCACCAAAGGGCCGGAGCGAGTCCCGGTGAAGAGGTGGTTAGCCCGAGGTGTGAACACAAATCGATCTGTGTCCGAACCGCAAAAACCCCTGCGCCTTTTGAGCAGACTTCACTAGTCACTATTGAAATGTGCAGCTGTGTTTCCACTGCAAAATGATTTGTGACTCAACGTTGAGCTCAAAGGAAACACAATGTCTCAGATGTTCAGAACAAACGCTCTAAAACTATTTCAATGCCAACGTGAAACACTCGGCTAGTATTCAACATTATAATCAAAAGTCACTTCACACAGTGTTGTTCATCGACATTTTCGTATTTAAATTGTGCTGAAAATAGTCATAAGAATAGTGTAGAATGGAGAATAAGGTCAAACGTCATCAGTATTGTACAATATCCTAACCGTACAAATATCCCTGGTAAATAAATCAGTCAAAGCGAACAAAACCGGAACAAAAGAAATCTATCAATAAATAATCTAAATAAATAAATGCGTTAACTCTGGAACAAAACATCTATCAGACTTTTGTAGTTCAAAGAAACAAGAGAAATCAGATCACAACTAGAGTTCTTGCTGTAACTTCTTTGTTTCCTTATTTGAATGGATGAAGCAAACAAACAAGCAAAAACGAAACTGAATTAATTTGTTTCAATACAGCCAAATGCATAGCCCAAATATAATCTAATGTAATTTAATTTAAGAGAATGATAGGAATAGAAATGGTAGAATGAATGTCTCAGAATTTCATTAAATACAATGACAGACATGTTAAAGACACAAATCCAAAGCTGGTCCAAAACTCTCCAAGATCATTGTATGGACACAGGATATATTAATGTTTGTTTATATAATTGACCAAAATATTCATTATTCGACTCACATTCCTCTTTCCATTAGATGGGATAAACACACAATTAAATTCACTGGGCTGTAACTACAGTCAACTGACTTTTAAATTAATTCCCCCCACTACATAAACATGTTTGCCCTTGACTTATCAGTTGGTCCTGAAGTGAATGAGAATGGGCAGCTATCTGATGTATGGGAATGGGAGGCGTAGATTTTAATTTCGGTGCGGCCAGCGGAGGAAATTGTCCCAAGAGGACTTTTAGCAAATGCTTTCAAAGAAGCGGTGCTAAGGTCAGGTCGGTATTTCGATGTGGAAAGTTTGGAAACAAAAAAGTCAAAGAGCTGCAAACTTACGGAAGGTGTTACTGCAAGAAAGCTCGTGTTCTCTCTGTCTTGATCAGTAGAGCATGTCAGACCAAAGGTTGTGGATGCAAATACTGAAAAAAAGTATTTTTTCTTTGATGCAATAAATGAAATTATCTTCTAATTTCAGAAATGTTAATTTATAACCTGAACCTTTTTTATCCAAAGTGCAAATCATGATTTCCTAGAGTGTAACAGTACTGATGCATTTGCTGCTGCCCGCTTATCTCAGCTAGTTAAAGTAAAACTACCAACTAAATATATATAAAAAGAGTAAACAAATAAGTAAAATAAAACATGAAAATAACCTGTCATGAGACATGGTGATGGAGATGCAATTTTCAGTTTAAATTTTATTTGAAAAAAATTAAATGTCTCCTCTTCAATTAGTCTCTTCAATAGTATTAGTATTGTATTAGTCTATTAAATAGCCTCTTCAATTTAGTCCTGTGAACTCATTCTATTCTATGTAAAATTCAATTCTATTTGCATTATTAAATTAGACTCTTGAGATTCAGCATCACTCCACCATAAAGATGTGAGAGATAAGCAGAAACTAATTTTAAACTTTAACTAGTATAAAACAACTAAATTCAACATTACAAGCAGCTTAAGCACACCACACATTTTACATAATATATGAATAATGTCTCCGGTCTTTATTCCATAATATTTTTATGTTTTTAATAGAATATTGAAAGAAAAACTCAATGTATTCATTTCCAAACAGCTTCATCTCAATCAAATAAAGAACCTGAGAATTGATTACAATTTGACTGGATGAGATTGATATAAATTAGTACTAAACTATTAACATAACTAAAAACGAGAAAAAGTTGCTATTTGTCCACAACGCCTGTGGTAAATAAAACAAATCTATGAAAAGAAGCAGCAAAATCCAAGCAGTGATAAAACTACTACTGCACTACTTTTCATCTGGAAAATTGTCCACAAGTCCATCCACAATCCGTCTCAACACACTTCACTGCTTCAATAATACACAATCCAGTCGCAACTTACTTGAAAATGAAAACAAAGCATTGACAACTTCAGCAGAGCAGGAGTGAAACAGTCAGCCTGACAGCATCGTGAGAACATATTATATGCGGCATGACGATCAGCGATGTGATGAGAGTTCAACAGGGCAAACAGCAGGGGAGGGAGAAAGACAGTTGTGCGATGGCCTGTCACAGGAATGAAAAATTCTCTGCTTTAAAGAAGCAATGGAGTTGTCCTGGGACCTCCACTCATTCTTTCCCAACAGCTCCCACTGTGAAAGCATATACGTTACGTGGGAGTGAGACAGTGGGAGAAAAACAAAACGGATATAAATAATTTCACCTTGTGGTGCGGCAGACAGGAAAAATGAATGAGGGTGCACGGCATCGGCATATATATCTTATCAGACAGCATCTTATTGCTTATTTTCCACCTCTAAATCACTGCACTTATGAATGGGAGCATTATGCTGTTTGTCTTGTGGAAGCTTTGAAACAATAGCAGACACGCTCTCTAAAGCAAGGGAAATACAGTTTCTGCTTCATACTGTATATGAAGCTCCGAAGGAGGCGAAAACATCAAATGGCCGAAAGTAATTCATTTCCAATGCCATTCCAAAGTGACGGGAGGCAGTATCCACCATCTCAAGGTCACTGGGGTCACGGGGGTCACGGGGCCACCAGCCGCTTCAGCTGGACTCAGTAAGGCTGCTAAAAACCATCAGCTCAGACTCCGTTACTTCCAGCTATTTCATCACTATGTGTGTGAATGACCTTTAACACTATTTCAAAACTAGAAAGACTAGTCTGTTTAGTTGTCAGGTGTAAAATTCTCCATTGGCATAAACTCTACAGCACTGCATGCAGCGCGTCAGCTCTCGCACATGATTTGAATCACAAATAGCTGTCTGATAGACGATCTCTCAAAAGATGTACTGTATTTGCCGTATTATAAGGCGCACATAAAATCCTACAAAATGTTTAAAAATATACTGTGAGCCTTATAAGCGTCCTAAACAGACGCTTAGAATAATAATGCGCCTTATAATCCGGTGCGACTTATAGTTAAAAAAATACGCTATACTTTTGGAATACGATATTAATATGCAAACATCACCAACTATATAGAGTAGTACACTTTATAGTACCCATAATCCTCGGTTTATTTGGGTTGGTGTAGTCACGTGGGTTATCGGTTTCACCTGTGTCCTCATTTGTTATTGTATTTAAGTCAACACCTGTTGTCTGTCAACTGTTGCCATCATTGTGTTCACACGTGTCTTAATGTCAGCTTTTTGTTCAGTTCTCGTCATTAATTGCGTGTTAATTGTCTCTATATACTCTGGTGTTGCATTTTCGCACCGTATACGGGCATAATTGATAATGAAAATAGTAATAAAACACATAAGGTATTTTAAATATTACTAACAGAATAAAAGATATCCAGCACCGTGCAGTGATGATATCACAAGATAATGCTTAAAAAACACCAATTGAGTCTTTTATTGGAGATCTTTTGTATTTACTTGCATTTCAGATTGGGCTGCTTCTCAGAATGCACTTCCAGTAGATCATTTCCAAAACCAGTCACATGGTCTGAGCAAAATGGCACGTACACAGCTAGAATAACATACAGCAGACTTGAGAAATTATTACTTGATCAAATTATGTCTAATCTGGTGTTTAATTGTTGCAACATGGTCAAACACTGGACTAATACGTATTTTAAAAATAGGGACATTTTAGGTAGATTTTTCAGACACACTTCATCTGCCCAGAGGTCTTCCTACATGACATGTACTGCATATATTTTTTATGAACTGTTTTTAACAATGCACATTGAAAAATTACTATTTCAGATAAATGTCCAATTTTTAAGGTTTAGACTGAGACAGGCTGCATCATCTCTGGATCACTTAGGAGTGAACTGGCGTCAGAGCTCTATAAATAATTGACTTCTGTTTTGATTAAAGTAATGTTACATAAGGATACTTAGAAATATTAGTTATATATTTGTACAATTATGGTACTTTCCACCACACTGATATTGGATGTGCTTTTAAATTGAGATTTTAGATTTTACATAACTTCAACGTCAGTGACCGCTCTAATAGGTTTCTGAAAAGCTTTTCTAAATTTTTCAAAAGCTAAAAGTTTGAAGCCCATTGACGCGTTCTTGAAAGTTAATCACGACAAGTCAGACAACATGTACTGTAGATGTTGGTAGAGCTAAAATCTTTGAGTGCTAAACAACAACGTCCAAAAAAACATATTTAGATTAGCTTGAAGGATTATAAGGAAAGGCTTGAACCAGTTGCTGCTTGCCGCTTCATTTAATTTTATAACATTTGTGAAATATTTGTACATACACTTTACAAAACATACTACAAAATGTGTCTTTTAAACGGCCTTACCCTATAAATGATTCATTATTCATGAGGAATTATTAAATCAGATTAGTTGAAAAATGTTCACTTTATCAACGTTTAATAATTTTGGCTCTATACTGATTCCATACTGAATGAAAAAAAATCTTCTTTGTATATGTTAATGGCTTTAGTTTTACAAACCCAAACCACTATTTGTAAAATGTCTGTTTTCTGCTGTAAGGATGTGTTTTAACAGGAAGCAGAGCCTCGAGAGGCCAGTTGAAGAATTGCAGTTTCAGTCACCTAGATATCTAGATATCTTTAGATTTCTATCTAACAGTTTCAAGAGTGAAAGGCTGTTGCCTGATTAATCCACTAAGATTGCAGCAAAGCACTCTGGGATTGCAATTTCTTTTAAGATAAATGCATTTCATGTCTCCATGCAAGACTCATTCATGCCATCAAATGCTAATCGAGCCAAACAACGAACCAAGTGCATAAAAATGACACATTCGCTAGATCAGGAAATTAATCGAAATAATGCATTAAGTTAAACTCGTATTTGAATACCCTCCGTTGAATCCTAACGAGCATACTGCTTCTTGTTTCCATAGTTACCATTGTACATATATATAGTGAGCTTTGCGATTTTAAGTCTTAATAATCCATAAGATACAGTAGCTTTGTGCGAAGAACAGTGAAGTCATTATTTATTGATCGTCCACTCCACTAGTTCAATAGCATTCGGTCACGATACATGCAAGTACAAATGGTATTTGGCATGAGTCACATCACTGCACACTTTTAGATACTTTGGAGTTGCAGAACTTCGAGAAGGATAAATTATTAAGAACTCACGTTCAGATCTCTGCCTTTAAAAATGACTTGAGCATCCAAAAGCCAACAATTTCTTCGCCAATAATTTCACGTTAATTACCTTTAAGCATCAATAAAGGCATTTTGGCAACGGTCTTAAGCTTTTCGCCATAGTCGCACTACCCCTACTGCCTGTGTGTGTACATCTCAAGCCCAGATAAAGAGGAAAACATCTGAAAAAAAAAAGACACCGATCTGACAAAAACTATTTTTCTGTCTGTATGCTTCGATGATTCTCATGCACTCGTTCACAGCAACATGTTCACAGTGCTCAACACGCTATACATCAAGCTGCACAACTCAAATCACTGGTGATCACAATGTCAAAACATTACAGGCATACACAGATAAAACACGGCACACAGCTTATGTTCCGGTGGCTGGTTTAGGGCTGTTTTTTTCAGCCATGCGATGCCCGCGGCAGTACTATCGTGTCAAAGAGACTGCAATCTGCTCTCCTCGCAGGAGCCGAAGCGCTGATACAGACTACAAATGCACCTGTATCGCTTCCCCCTCCTCTCCGAACGGGCACAGGCAGGCCGGGACTCATGGATTTAACCGCACCACATGGCGGGAGCAAAGCCATTGGACCCCGTCAGAAAATGGCTGCCGGTGAGCAGGAGCATCCAGGGTGGCCAGGTCGGGATGAAATATATCTCAAGGACAGAAAGGCACTCTACCTTTCCTCGCATAGTCTGTAGAAAAAAATAGCTTCCTCTGGATGAATTGCTCGATGTTCATTCTGGAACAATTGAGAAATAGGTAGTAGCCATTGAACAATTGAGAAATAGGTAGTAGCAACTATGTTCCCAAGATTATTTCAAAATTGTCCTTCAGATATTATAGGTTGTCTCTAATGTGCTAAAGATATAGCTAAACTACAAAAATGCAAATAACTTCCCAGTTGTGAACTTGTTTTTTTTTTTTTGCAATAGTGTGCATTTGCTACATACTTGCATTTGCTATAAAACACTGAACACTGATATTCTATATATTTGTCAAGATTAATTACTTTCTTAATGTTTAATAAATAGACAGACAGACAGACACATTTACAAAATGAATGTATAGATTTACAGAATATAACTACAATTGTTACTGAATTAGTTCACCGTATTTATTTACAGTATTTTCAGTCATAGTAAAAAAAAGCTACTTTAGTACAAACTCACTCATTTTCAGAGTATTGTATGGAAGTACCATGCCAGGCCTGCAGGGGCGCACTTACACAAGCACTACCAGTGGTCTCTGCTTCGGAGGTGGTTTCCTGAATGGCGGCCCTGTTAGACATGAACAGACATTTTCGGTGGGAAACAGGATTATTATAAAGAATGTAATGGAAATGGCGAAAGTTGAGTAAAAGTGAGGTAAAACAAAAAAGAGAAACATGACTGATGATACACATTCCACAATAGATGGTGGCGGTAATGCACTAATAAATTGGATGCCAACCACTGTAAAGCAACAACAAGCCACATATTTTAGTTCACAGTATATTTTTGGTTTGTGTTGTACTACTTGGGTATCTTGTTCATGTTCATATTCATGGATTTGTCTTTTTGAATCTGTTTGTTGGTTGGACATTAAATCATTGTTACATTTGTTCTACCTGCCATTTTTTATCCATTTGCCATTGTCTGAATAAGCTCAATTTGTAAAGCTTTTTTTTTTTTTACAAAGGTATTCCTCACATTTCTTCACAGAGACGTTTTTCCTCACATCTTGCTGTTGTTTCAAGTCTTCAAGTAAATTTGGACATCTATTTTAGTCTTTGGATTGTTGCCCATTAAAATTTAATCTTTTTTAAGATCTTCTTTCATTCTTTTACAGAGGGCAAGTGCTCAATGTATTTTATTAACAAAAACAGATCCATCACGTCCTGATAGAGACGTGATGCACTCTAGAACGTTTTACATGCACTGTAAAAAAAACACCTGTCAATTTAAATAGATGTTATATATTAAGAATAGTTTTATAGTTTGCACAGAATGTTTTCGGAAGCCAGTAGATTTTTACAGCAGTTTTTACGTGAACATTTTTACAAGTATTTATTAAATGTATTCCAACTGAAGCTGAATACATTTAAAAAATATGTGTTTACTATAAACGCCTCTATTCGTTTATCTGAGGAGGAAAAGCCTTATTAAACAGTCCTTATAAAAATTTTAAAAAGAGATCAACAGAAACATTTAACAATTTATTATTAATTATCACCAGACTCAGAAAAAAAATCTATTACGCTTGTATAATATATTTTTCTTGAAGAATGATTTTTAGCCACCCTAATGGAAGAAAAGAAAGTGGAGGCGATGGCGAGACAAAGAGAAAGAGAAAGAAAGTAACATAGGCACAGCAGCCAAGTGTGACAGTGGCGTTCACGTTTCTCCAGAAGTCTCTGTGGGGTGAAACTCTGAGCTGAATGCTGAACACCTCTGTGCCGCACTGCCGTTTCACCACGGCAAGATAATAAAACACAACCTCCAAGATGAGGACACTGCAATGGCTTCCACCATTCACAACCATCAAACAAAAGGTGGTGGTGCTGGATGGTTCTTCGGACTTTAATTACACTCTTTACGCATATTGCCCCTGAAAAATGATTTGTAAATAATATGACCTTTTCATGAGACCCATTCTTCACTCTAATGTGTGAGCTCGGTTTATTAATAGATATCTAAAGAGTGTTTTATGATCCGTGATGGGAAATTCTACTAAATTACCGCAAATGTTGGTTCAGCGTCTCATCATTATCATTACTTTTTTATTATTTTATAAATTATTCCTAACTGTGCCACGCGAGAACTGACATGTGACGAGCTTCATGGACATGGAGGTTAAGTTCAAGAGTCGCTGCCACAAAAATGTTCACACTGTGAAAACAGCACACCATTCAGGAAATTGACTTTCCTAGAACATTATTATACAATCTTCTTTTTATAGAACACCAGAACATTTTAAGAAAGTGATTCACACTCATATCCTAATGTCTTTTTAAAATCTTTAAACAAGTCCTTCTTAAATCTCCTTTTTTTTTATTTCAAGAATTATGTTTTTTACGAATCACCACTCTAGACCAAATGTCGAAAGAGCAATTTGCAATGTTTTGCAGAAATGGAGAAAATTCATACACAAGCACATGTTCAATCCAACAACTCAATTTACAAGGTGTGTGTATATATTGAAGTTGAATCTTATATTGACTGAATCTTTTTGTTGTGAATACATATGTATATGTATAATGTATATAATTCAGTGAAAGACATTTTCTTAGTTAATTTGACTACATGAGCCATTCTAGCAATTAATCTCAGTCAATCCAAGCCAATATAAAGTATAGCATATTTTCAGAAGCATATTCCAATTTGTCCAAACTCTTATCATTTGTCGCCATAAATACCATAAAATGCCAGAAAATCCATAAAATCAATTAAATATCCCCACAACCATCTATATACTTTGAAAGTACAATCTTTACATGTTTTTATTTTCAATATTTTTTTCTCTCCACACTTTCATGTTTATATTTAAATCTTGATTGTTTTTGATAAAACGAGGTAAACACAAATAGTCAAAAGGCTAATTTAACCGAAATTAACTTATCTCATAACACAATAAGATCTTCCCAAGAGGACGCACAGGAAGGTAGAACCAAGCGTCATAAACACGGCGTGTTATTGCTGGCTGCATTCAACACAATTTGAGAATCACACTGGGAGAACTAAGCCGCATTATCTAATACACACAACGTGAAAGAGCGTGGTTATTTGATTTAGCCGAGTCTCAGGTGTCAGCTTACCTTCTGTCAACTCTGGCATGTTTGTTGCAGATTAGCAATGGCTGAATTATTACTCAACCCTAACAGTGAGATACTAAACCAAACTAAATCATCCGAATATTGTGGGATTCTCATATTAAATGTGCACGACCCTCTATTCTTTTTCCTTCTTTTAGCCTACACATCTGAATGATGTTTCCTCTTCGCTGCTATAAATACTGAGAGGAAATAATGATGTGCAATACAATGGGTCCAGTTGTGATGTATACTGCGTTTTATGATGTGAACCATTTTGCATATTTCATTAGATTCTTAGTCCATAACAGAATAGCCGAAGGCCAACTGCAGTCCTGACACAGACCATTAAAATGCAAATCAAGCCTCTTAATATAAAACTCAGATCTATACTGCTGTAGACCAAGGAGGTGAACATTCAACAAATCACCTCTAGGCTCATTTAGCCTCGTGCTTCACCATTACTCACCATCTTCATCCTATTCATTCTCAGCTTAGCTCAGACCTACTAGGTCAGTACGAACATAATGCCCACCAGCTCTGCATCCATCTGCACTGAACTCAGATTGGACTAAAGTTTCACAAACTTTGCTTACTTAATAATTCCAATAAGCATCTCACATAGTGTAAAGGAACGTGCAATTTCCACCTGTGTTGATTTGACTGACGCAATTTTTCGAATCCACTTGTGTAGTATACATTTATGACAACGATTCCAACGTAATTGCACGTGGGGGGGGGG
>CM051503.1:11335461-11387873 GCA_028031935.1 Paedocypris micromegethes
AAAAACACAGCTATTGTCTATATCTGTAGTTTGTGTGTCATCAGCTTTTCATATAAAGCAATAACAGCACCATATTAAAAGGATCTCGCAGCCGGGTATAACTGTACAGGACATGGCCCAGGAGCCTCAAGTTTGACACATATGATCGAGGCTCGACAGCTATAATTTCAGTAACTTTGTTTGTTCGACAATGTGATCAATGCTCTACTGCTATTGGCTAGTGAGTTTTCAATTTTCAAGTACTCTGGGCCAATCAGAGTATAGTGCTGAATGCCCCACCTGCTTGAGACTTTGAGTGCCAAAACAAAGTCAATTCTCTATTATTAATGGTTCTGACTTTCAAAAATAACATAAGCCATTAAATAAAAAAGGAGCCTAGTAGAAGACAATGCATTTTTCATTGTTAAACTTTTTTTCTTTAATTAATGTCTCTATAATTGAAACTTTCTACCAGCACCAAAAGTGAATCATAATGCATTCCCAATGTAAGTCACTTTGGATAAAAACGTCTGCTAAAATGCACCGCAAATGTGCAAAAGAACAAAAACATGTCTTGTTGTTAAAGAGTAATTCAAAGGAATTTACCTTTTTGTAGAATGTAAAGCTGTTAACGTGGTCTACAGGAATCAAACACAGAAGTACATTTTAAAGATTAGATCCTTTTGAGGAGAGTATAGTTCATTTAAAAGGTACAAAATGGAAAGAAGGGATGAAGTGCATTACAATGTGTCTCCCCTAATGAAAAAGATTCAGAAGCAGAGCTGAATAACCATAACCGAAATAATCTCTTGATTCTATGAACAATAGTAGCTTGAGATGTAGCAAAGATGGAGAAAAATTATTTAACATACAATAGCAGGTGCTCATACTCTACATGCAAAGTATTCATTATTTAAATCATTCTATGAAGCAATAATATGGGAAAAAAATAGTTTCAGTGAATAAAAGCAGGCATGTTAAAGTAGAGTTGTGGGAAGAGATGATCCGTCTGTAACCATTGAGACATTTCACGAATGGGAGGAGAATTAACTGGAAATCCTGAGCAGGTTTGATCCAGACCTCTGTCTGTGGTTTATGGAGCCTATGGTCATTATGGACGACATAATGGCCGGCTGTGCAAATGAAGAGAAGGGATAAATGGGGTGCTTAAGGTATGGCAAGTACGGCACGCTTGAGTGGAAATAGGCCCAAAAGAAAATCTTAAAAACTTTCAAGTAGTTTTTTCCTAGGCCTAACTGCTTCACAACCACAGTCATGTGACTCCATTTTAATATTATCGCAATATTTTTCAACAATGCTTTTGACCGGATACACAGATATTGTTTTGATTTAAGAACATCTAATGTGCATAAGGAAAGAAAATACAACATCTTTTTCACAAGCTGTAAACTTGGCCTATAATTTGATTTTACGCTTCCCCCTTTTTCAAGTATAACTTATAAAGTTACGATTTGAGCATACTAAACGAAATTTTACTTTTAGTAAAAACACTTTATTATACCTGTGTTTGATTCCTAAAAATATCCTCCTTTTTAAATGCAGTTACAATAAATCCATCCATTCATCATAACTCTAGAGGAAACTTACAGACGTTCTGATTAAACTCTTATGATACAATGTGCTTTAGAAAGCAAAACATCTGACTTGTTACACTGTTAATAGCATTCTGTCTGACTCCGCCCATAAAGGTGACAAAATTCACTGGAACAAATCATGTGTCTGTAGCTCCTTGATAAGCCAAACTACACACAACTACCCGCGACAGACTGTCAGGTTGTAGAAATGAAGGTTATTGAAGTTATTGAAGAATTATTGAGTTCTTGAATACCCAAAGTATATCAGACACATGAATAAAAACAAAAGTCGATTTTGCTTGTTTAAAGCTGCTGAAAGCAACAGTTGCTCCAAGCGTATTCGTGTCAGCTCGAGCTCAATTCACTTTTCATAACACATTTACATCAGAAGATTTCTAATCACATCATTCAAGTCACTTGTGCGATGCTTTGGGGAAAAAGTGGAAATGTTTCTGACATTTCAGTGATTAGCTAATAGACGGAAGATTGTCACAAAACGAGGATTTCACCAAAGCCTCTCAAATTTAATTCCAACAATCTCTCATGATATAATTCAATCTGGCTGCCTAAATCCTGATCTTTTCACCCAGCGCATAATATCAGCAAAGTAAGTCAAAAATAATTAACACAGATTTATTGGCCTTAAGAATGAATAAGAGGGATTAAAAATCAATGAGCTTTTAAAACAAAACAGAAGAGTGGATGTGATCGACCACACGGAGCACTAATGTGAAATTATGACATTAACAGGTAACATTTGTCATTGGATAAATAATGCAAAGCAAACTGTGAGATGTATTGAAATGAGCAGGGGACATACGCTGTCCTTTCATCTTGCATACATTATGCATGCATGCACACATCCATTATAGATAAAAAATAAGCTCGCTTAAAGGGATTCCAAATGTACTGTCAAAACCAATACAATCAAGCATTTTTGTGAAATCTACCACCCCTGGGCACAATCAGACAAGATCTACGATGGCAGGGAGTGTGGATTAGATACAACTATAATTTCGTATTGTTCTTTCCTCTAGTTATGGCAACTAAACTGGTAAACGGCGATTGGCCGGAGGAATTTCTATCCGACTCGGTGCCAAAACACTTTCAATGTCATGCATTAACTGTGACAGAGTGCGATGACAATGACAGCAACAGCCTTGAAATATGCAAGTTATCTAATTACAGACTGGGCTGATAGGTTTTATCCCATTGTGCTTTCTATACTGACACAATCACACTTGAGCTGGAAACGTGGGATTATAATTGATAGGAAAATTCGTTTATACTGATTGTCCGTCAACACTGGATTTATTAGTTGCCAATTCTGAATGGCAAAAGGGACTTAGTCTAAAGAATAAACATTGTAATAACTCATATGATAGACAGTTTAAATTAACAACAATTACATTTTATTTGCTTTCACAACGAAATTTGTAAACTTTTGCAAACTTTATTATTGTACTTGGCCAACATTGTGGTGCAGTGAGTAGCGCTGTCGCATAACAGCGAAAGATGTGTGAGTTTGAGGCTGATTGGCAGAGGTGTAAAGAGTACCTGACAGCCATACTTGAGTAAAAGTACAGATACTTACTGTAAAAATGACTCCATTACAAGTAACTAGTCACTAATTTCAAAAGACTAGAGTCAAAGTATCAAATATCCAATTTTAAAAGAGCTTCAGTATTTTACTTGCACTGAATACAGGCAAAATAAACTATTCATGAGGTTTTGTTTTCTAATGCAGAAACTAAATTTAACACTTTAATGTTTTAAAAGTTGTTTAACAATGTTTAACAATTGTAGTGAAGTAAACAGATATTAAATCACAAATGTAGTTGAGTTGAGAGTAAAAGTTGCTTTTAATTTCAACACAAGTACCATTTACTCAAGGACTTTACACCTCCGCTGAAAGGAGCCTTTCTGTGCAGTTTTTTCTCATGCTTGCGTGGGTTTTCTCCAGGTCTCCGGTTTCCTCCAAAAACACACGTTTCAGGTGAATTGGCATTAAAAATTTTCCATCACTTCAGCGAATGTGTATGTCTGTTTATCCCCTGGCGAGTGGTTGGCCACCAATCCACAGAGTGATGATAGTTGTGTCCAGCTCCCCATAACCCAGAAATGGAGTAAGCAGTGTATAAACAAAGGGACATTTAGACCTTTTTGAAATAATATATAGAATATTCAGTAATTCAGTCAATTTTCTCATCTGCTGTATGCAATTGTTTTGTTTTAAAATCAAGCCTCAACAATGTTTAGCTGTAATGCTGAATTTTAAAGTAAAAAAAGACACATCACTGTATTGTTTTGCTTCAAATCCCAGAAAAAAATAAATATCTAACCATTCTAAACTCAAAGCACATTTTCAATTGGTGCACAATGGCCGACGGTCCAACTACCGAGGTCAGCAAAAATCTCAGCATGGTTACACACTTCAGGTTTAATTACCAGCCATTCCAACAATTCCTGTCCAATTACTGTACACCCATTCATTCAGCAGAAGTGACCACTGCTTTGGTAAATGTTAAAGCGCCCCAACAAGCTTTTAGATAAACAAAAAAAGATTTGTAATAATAATTCTATTCACTCATGAACAATACATTTCATTTAAATACTAGTGATGAATAAATGATACCATAAGTGTATGAGATATGACCAGTGAATTTGTAAGTAAACTACAAAGACTACACGACATGACATTTACTTGGATTAGAAAAGAACTGGCTCTTCATATGATGTGATCCACTGTGTCGCACTAATATTGATCCTAAGAAATGTCAAGTCTGTCAAGGACGCAGCGAGAGAAGAGTAATAGATCAGCTGGCATTCAGCTAATGAAACTTTGAGCAAAGCAAACTTCCTTAAGAAAGACACATCCACATTTGCAAAGCTTTAAGCATATCGTTCAAAACGAGTCTCTGCTGTGAAATTATTTTTTACAAAAATTAGCATTCACACCAGTAGTCTTATAGCTATTGGTACAGGACACAGAGCCGATAAAAGGGCCATAACGGTAACAGAACGACTTCTATCTTCCACTCCAATAAAATGACTGTATTCTGACTGTGAGAGCTAATTAGATTTTTAGGATTTTGGATTTAGGATTGTTTTTTTCAGTGATAACGTTATATAACTGGACAGCCATACTAAACAAAAAAAAATGGTCTCACCAGGGATCCCATGCCCTTAAACTCAATCTAAACTACTTTTGGGTTTTAATTAATATTGCTTGTTCAAATAATTAGAAATGACACAAAAAATATAAATTTTTTTATTTGACTTTTGATTTGACACAAATCATTAACTGACTGAATTGTGTCTTAAATTGGGGGAAAAAGCACAAGACACAGTCCACAAACATCGTGTTAGTGCTTTTGAGAAAAACCAAACAAAAACAAAAAGAAAATCTCATATTTTCCTCATCTCTCCTGAAATGATCCAGAAAGACCCCAGGCTTGGTGCTTGACAGTCGCTTCAGACTTTGCTTATTTGATGCAAGATTTACAGTTTTTCCTCTGTTTTGGGGTGAGGTATTTCTGCTGAGGGGAGGGACAGTCAGTTACACTGACAGTAAAATGCCACCGCATAGGGAATTCACCTGAGAACGGGTGATTTATTGCTCCATTCTGCTAAAGCCTGCACTGCCTTTAATTAGAAAATACAGAGGAGGCAGCCGAGTGCTTAAGCAGCGCATAGATCGCTACCACTGTTGATGTGCACTGCAGCAGCGTCTCTAATATGGGAAAATAAAGATGTAATATCAGCCTCTAGCATACATTTCCATGTGTTAATTAGTTCTGCTCCGTGAGAATGAGCAGCGTCTCCCATTCACACAAGGAGACACACACGAGTGTCTTGATCCATGAGCCATGCAGGTTGCAGGTATTGTCTCTCACCACTGTTTTCAAGCGTCATTATGCCTAAAGCTACGAAAAACATTTTGTAATCATACTGTACAGCCACCCCCTTAACATGTTTTAGTAGCTACTAACGCTAATTTCAGGTAAAACAATCTTGCAACCAAAAGGTTATTAATGAAACCAAAATGTAAAATTAAATTAAACAATATCTTTTAGCCTATAATTACACATTTTTGTGGTTTGTAAACTATTTTCCGACGTGAATGTGTCGTAATTTACTTACCTGACTCCCGAGGATGTTTTCCACAAACAATGACGACTTTCTGTCAGCTGATTTAAACCGGAAATGACGGTGTCTCGTCCACGGAAGAATCTGTGGAAGCCACCGGGCGCCATAGCGACGCGATTCCGTTAGAATGCCGTTAGAATCTAATCATGTATAATAAATGTAGTTTATTAGTAGTCGTCTCGCGGTTCGGCATAGAAGAAACGAAAGAATAAGAATAAATTATAGTGAACCTAATGGTTTGATTAGAGCGGAAACCCAATGTTTTCCTCTTTAGAGATTATGTCAGGATTCTCACTTTGGCTCAGAGGCTTCTATAAAAAGTTGACCCTTAAGATGATCTATTATTTATAACTTAATTAATTTCTGAAGTTACAAATGGTTGCTATAAATGTTCTTTATTATTTCATATTTTCTTGTTTAGTCAATGTACAATTTAGAGAATTTATATTTGTTTATATTTATTTGGATTTGAAAAGTAATGTTGATTAGCTTGATTGGCCATCTATTTTTCAACAGCTGGACCCAATCCCAGCAACTGCCCTCAAGGCAGGACACACGCTTGCCAACCAATCATAAAGCTGGACACACTGCCACACATATTTACCCTCACTCTATGTACACTGCATCAAATGTATAGCAAAAGGGATGACTTATTTAAATAGATATTAAAAAACGTACAAATTAAATGTTTAAATGAAACCCGTTTTTCAATTTTAAAAAGACATGTTTGAGTTTTTGGGCTCTGGTATGCGTACAGTAACGTATCTTGATGATTTATTATATCAGTTTCAATGTATATGTATTTATTTTTGATTAAATGTATAGTTTTTGTATTGCGTTCACATAACTTGGGTATTTTTTTTTCATTGTTTTTGTATTTTGCAAAAAAATACTGTATCTCTCAACTGTGTATTTTATGGATAAAGTTCCACACAGTTAGCTGCTAATTTACATCTAACGTTTTCAGAAAGTAAAGTTTGTTAGTCAAACTGCTGTGTGTGATTTGGAGACGCTGAACTAGTTCGTTGATCCAAAAAAAACAAAACAAATCTTAACCAGCCTGCTCTAAAATGATGTGATTAAAATGTAATTGCCTTAAAAGTTAAATATGCAGCCTGAGGAAAAAAGCTGCGAAAATAACGTAATTAATATTCTTCACCATTAAAACCTGCATGTTTTACAAATGATTTCGAATAATTAAATTCAGCAAACTTTTATGATTCATTAGTGTTTGAAAATGCATTTCCTGTCCCATTTTGTGAGGAAGTGCTTTGTGACATTCCCTGACCCGAGGGTGCTGCTTGTTTGTTTACATGCGCAGGGATGATTTATAAGTACAGGACTGTTATTCCTTTATCAGATGGCTTTATCCAAAGTGACTTCAGTCGCGATAAAGCTTCAGGTTTTCTTTAGTTCATGTCTACCTCTGGGAATTGAACCCATGACACTAGTATTGCGAGCGCACAAATGCTTACTAAACATTATGCAAAAAGCCTTCTGGCTCCGTTTCAGCTAATCCATGTTTATGTTGGGTTGAATAGACAAGTTTTTTGTATAATGTAAATCTTCCATGCCTTTTTTATAAGCTATGTTTTCAATTTCTGGGTCTAGGGGAGCTGGCGTCAGCATCTCTGAACCTGAAGGCAGGATAAACACCCTAGATAAGTGACAAGCAATCACAGAGCAAAACTCTGTGTCTTGTTTTACAGTATTTTTACTGCACATCTCAGATCGCTTTAGAATCTTGCTTTAGGGTCAAATGCAGAGCACATTTTCGATACGGTCCCTAGTGGCCATATTGACAAAATCCCTTGCAAGAGCTTCTTTTTCTGCTCTTTTTTCTGCAAACTCAATTACTATTTTTGTAAAAATGTTATTCAAAGAGAAAAACACATCTTTTCTTTCCACAGTGCATTTTTTCATCTCTCCCGACATTTTGTTTCATCTCACTTACACTAGCAAATGGAAAATTCTGGTGTCATTTTGCCTTAGCGGCAATAATACTGGTTTGGTTTGAGAGTGGCTGCTGATTGGTTGGCCACTGCTGATTATTGGGAGGAATTACCAGCAGCCTTCAGCTAAAGGAAGCAAAAAATACTTGACGTGAGGGGCAAAATTGTAAACTAAAATAGATATTAAGCGACTAAAATAATATTAAGCGAATTTAAGCTGTGTAATTTTTTTAGCTTATTCTGTTTTTTATCTCATGTGTATTCTTTTTGGTAAGCTTTTTGGTTTTGTCCGTTTGTTGCATGTCACTTATAATTGTCAGGTTCCCATGACACATTGATTTATTTTTTTCTATTTTTTTTTTTTCATCTGTGTGGCAGATTTTATGTCATCTTATGTTTTTTGTTTATTTTTCAATTACAAGTTCAAGTTCTGAGCATTTGTAAGGCGCTTTTCACAGTTTTTAATTGTCTCACTTTAAACTAAAAGCAGTTGGGTCTGTTCTTTCTGACATAGTCTGACATAGTCCATTGTCTCGTGCCACTCGTGTTTTCTTCCTTTAAATCTTGATATCTTCCACTATTTGAACAACAAGCACACGAGACCAAGCACTATGTTTAACACGCATGATATCCATGCATCACGCACAGCATCCTTAAAAGTGGTTTTAAAGAACAAGCATTCGAACCAAAATAAACACCCATTAAATGCCAATTTGTGTTTATTCCTATTATCCGCCTCAGTGGTAGACCAATGCTAGATGTTTGTGCCCGTGGCAGTTTCTTAAGGTCTGCAGAGGAGATTTCTCTTTTAGATCTTCGTTCCATTTGTCTCTATTAAAACACTGCATTGATGTGTTCTAAGCAATTTTGCAGTCTCAATGATCTTTGCCGAGCTACTAAACGGCCATTTGTCATATTCTGAGAAAGTATTTGAATTACAGCACAGTGGCATTCACACAAATGTGCACTGCCATGTTGAAAGAGAGGCCTAGAGACCAGGACTTTGATTGAATGGCGTGACACTGAAGGCACCATTAGCTCTGAGTGAACCAAATGAGCAAGGGTGTGTTGAGCGAATGCAGCTCTAGACTAATGATGATGAGCTTTTTTCAAGGGCAAAATGTGACTTGCCTACAAGCGGAGCCAATCGCGAGGAAACACGAGCCCGCTTTTAATGCACTAGACATTAGCTTTAAAGCAAATAAAACGCATAATAATCGTGAGGTTTTTGAATTGCCAACGTGCTTGTAGCATAATGTGATTCTTATTGCTTTGAATGGCTGAAATCTCTGTTAGTTGGTTAAGAAATGATAATACATATTATTTTAGCACTCAAATGAATATTCCATTCTATTTTTCTTTTGGGTTGGTTATCATTTACATTCATTTTATCGGATTCTAATAGTTGCTGAATGGTTTGGCCTTTTGGGGAAGAGCACGAACTGAACGATGGAATGTGAATCAGTAAAATAGCAGAGTAGAAGATTTCTTGATCTTTTCGCTTTTTGATGATGGTTTTATCATTGTGAACTCAATGGGATGTTCACTGCATGTTCATTCACCCTTAAGATTAAATGTGTTTTTCATGGCTCATGCTCGATGTCCACTTGCAAATGTGACATTTTTGATGGAGAGTGACATTTTCATGTTATGCTTGCATTTCTGGGTCCGCTGGCAAATGTTAGTAATTACCGAAAGAAAACGCTTCTTTTTTGCAGAAAATATCCTGATATCCTGATAAATAACTGTGCATTTGTTCACCAAAAACCAGAGTTTGCACAATAAGCATATTGACCTTGATCTATAAGGTCATATAAACATAAATTGGCCCATCCCAATAAGATTTAAACTAAGTCAAACTAACTAAGTCGACTGCTTCTAAAGCTTAATAAAACGTCTGAAAATATATTTACATAGAAGCTTGCTATCAGGACACATTCAACCCCTGTAAATTATGTCTGTCAAGCATAATCAGTGTCAAGTTTCACGGTTTAAAAGGAGAACCAACCCAATAAAAGTAAACTTTTAATTTATGCAAAAATGTTTATTTACAAAAAACAGCTGAGAGATAAGCAAACCTTAAATAACAGTCAAAATCTCTGCAAACAGAGACTTCACAAATAATCAGGTGGTTATGAAAGAGACAATACTCTTAATATGAAAACACAATTCGACTAATTTGGATTTGAAAGTTATACTGATATGTATCTAACAATTTTCCTGTTATTTATTGAATTGAATTGAAAAATCCTTTATTAGTCCCACAGCGGGGAAATTTCATGCATCAGCTATTAATGTAGAAATGTATGTTTCATTAAATATGTAGTTTAAAACATTATTTTACACCGTTTGCATATTCATAATGTTTCTTTCACACCACGACGACTCTAAAGTTGAAACGCTCTGGCCGTTGTGATAGCAATGCTTTAAAAAGATTAGCCGTCACTCTGACATAGAACCAATGCTTGGTTCTTACAGTTCCGCAGAGCAGACAAACCTCTTTAATCCCTTCAAGCAGAGGAATTCTACTTTCTCATTGGTTGACGACAAAACACGTCACAGACCATTACTATAAACATCATGGACAGTCCCACTGGATGTAAGGTAGTGTACTAGATCAAAACCATAGGGATTTTAAGTTAATATACACCTTTAGGCCACAACTTTGCTTAAAAGTGTTTAACAATATAGTCTGCTTGAAAATAGTTTCTGCAGTTTTTTCTTCAGACAATTATTTCTTTGATTTATGTATAATACCTTACCATGTGTACCACGTATAATATCATATATGCTAAAAATAGCAAAAACAGCGCAGGAACTCACAGCTTAATGGGTAAAAGCGTTTAAATATTTTGAATTTGAATTGTTATTGTGTAACACAGAAACACTAACTCTAAAAAGGTTTTTATTTAAATAACAGATTTTTCCTTGTACAGTGCTATTAACATGTCAGTAATGCAGTGGATTAAACCTTCCCCCTTCCATATTCAGTCGTATTCAGATGCAATTGAACTCAATCAGAAAGTTTTTCCATTAGATGAGAGTTTGTGAGCCCGTAACAAACATTAAATAACAAGAATATTTCACATGGGTTCAAAGTTTGGAACCAAGTCCCAACTTGTATTACGGTAATTAAAATTGAACTAATCAATGTCTAAGACAGATTTGAGTCAAATTTGACCCAGTGTTAATATCCACTTATCCCATTGGAGAAAGTGGCATATATTATGGTAAATCTGTAGTGAATTGTAATTATTTAGTAGACGTCACCCTCAAAGTGGAAGAATACATTGATATTATCAGGATTAAAGTTTTAAACGTAGATTATCATGTAATTAATGTTGTTCTGGTGCTACTGTCCAGTGGGTTGTCCGTGAAAGCAGAGGATGGCAAGATGGTACTAAGGTGAGTTTTTTCTGCTATGGGCTTTATTTCAGCTGACGTGATGGTGGAGTATTTTATTGGAGATGAGCGCTTGTTGTTATTCATGATGTTTGCTCTGAGCGAGGCTGTGGGTATTGAACTAACAGCTGCACAGAATGACTGGAAGAAACGGGCCTCCATTGGCACAGATTACCACCGCAGTCTCATGGTAAGGGACATATAGAATGAGCTATTGCTCGCTCATTAGTCAAGTAATTAACTAGGGTTCCTCCCTGGCATGTACATGGCAGCAGCTGTATCGATGGCATCACGCCACTCACACTTGTTTCTCATTAGCTAACATCCAGCCGCCACCACCAATCTGGATGTCGGGCAAGAATAATCCTCACGTGAATTTCTCCTCAACTCGGGGAAAGTTCCCGTTCATAAAACGTATAGTGGTGCTTATGTTTGGCTTGGGAAGAGGAAGCGAGCAGACCACCCCAAGCAGGTCCATCAGTGGATTCACTTTGGCGCCCTTCAGGACGAGCGAATCCTTGCACGACAGCGGTGAGTTTGGCTCAGGAGAGGGAAAAGTGGAGCAACGCTGACGGCGATAAATCATTTCCCATTTCTGAGATTGTGCTTTGTTGTGCTTTTCCTCTCAGCAGGACCCATGATAAATAACTGTCCTCGGAGAGAGAAGCATATAAAAACGGGAAAATGAAAGCGATAAAATAAAACAATCCTGGCGTTTTGGCACAACACGAGGTTTTGCCGAATGCTGGCAGGACGAGATATTGGTCTTCTGTATCGTAGAACAAAGCCAATGGGAAATTCAGCTGGCCTGCAAGTTTATGAGCCATTAACTGTTTTCATGCAGCTAAAGCATTGCTGACTCAACCCGTATTGGGGAGACCTGAGCCATCTCATACATTCATCACTCACCCTCAGGGCTTTCCAGGGCACACTCCAATTAAAAGCCCTCTGCCTAATGCTGGAAACAGCCATATTGTTCTCCAGCCGATGTTGCACACTCTTCCTTTTCTCTCTCTCTCTCTCTCTTGCTCTCCCTCGCTGTCACTACACCACACTCGCCTCCAGGAGAGTTCAAGCTGGAGTAATATATTCCGGTTCTGCCACCGACAGACAGAGTACAAATCACCAATGTTAACGACTGGTTTGCTGCATCCAAATGTACGTATGCCCAGTCACTCTGAAACAAACGAATCAGGGATGTCACCAACCTGACCAGATGGTGCGTCCTATAAGCGTCCGAGTTTGCGCTCTTTATTTAAACGGCGTCGCCCCCTCCCCGTCCGTGGCTCGGCACCAGAGGGTGGTAGTGCACACATGACGCGCTGGGTAAACATTTGCCTTTGGTAGAGTGCACTTAATAATCCACGCGATCTTTGCTGACGGATACGCAAAGCCTCGTACAAGCAAAGGATCTGCTGCGTGAATGGGTTAGTGTCAGACTCTGAGTAAACAGAGATGTGAATAATAGCTAAGCACACTAGTCTGGATCTCCTTGGGGTGAAATGGCACTCCAGTCGCAAAGACACGGGGCATTGAGTCAAACGTGTTGGTCCTGAACGTAGGGGGAATGGAAAGTTCCGGTTTAACCTGGGCCTACCGTGTTTGGAGCCGTGGCTGGCAGTGGCCTGTTTGTTTTATGGGGAAGTGAAGCTTCCGCAGCTGAAACATTCCCATTCTATAATGAAGCCATTAAAAATGCTCGGCTGCTGCCAGATGGTTTGTCATTGAGCAGGACGGAGAGAGAAGCCTGTGCAGCTGAGACCCTGGCACCGTGTGGGCTTGGAGGTTGATGTTTTGCGTCTGTGAAAGCAATGCTAAAGAGATTAGAGCATTGTATAAGGGAAACCCGATGTGTTGGAGAGCTTCTCTTTGCTCCATTTTCTTCATCAGCTCGTTCAGATGGGAGAGCGGAGCAATCTGCTGCCTCCAACCTTCCGAGACATCCCTCAGGCTTTTGCCAATTTTATTTCAGACAAGTTTGACTGCGTTTTCGAAATCGATTGCTCGTTTCAATGCAAATGGAATTGTTTAACGAAGTGTATACCGACACCTTAAAGAAATGCAAAGTATGGGAGTACCGTATTTGTTGGACTATGCCAAGTGAGGTGCACAAAAGATTACGTACAAGATTTTTTTTTAATGTTGCTCTTAATAATTTGTTGCTCCTTTAATCCAGCAGAGGTGTAAAGAGTACCTTAAAACCATACTTGAGTAAAAGTACAAAACCCTTATTGTAAAAATTATTCCATTACAAGTTGTGTCACCAATTTCAAGAAGACTTTAGGAAAAGTCATAAAGCAGCCCATTTTAAAAGAATGTAAGTATTTTTCTCGTACTGAATTTTGGTTCAAAAAGCACCAAGAAATGTGAAAAACATTAAACTTTTTATTTATGAGGTTTTATTTCCCAATATAGAAATGATATTTAACACCTCAATGTTTCAAATAGGCAACACCTCGTCTGCCCAAGAAGCTAAACGTAGTAAAAGATGCTGACTTGTCGCACAATCACAATGTAATGAGTATCAGCAAGTGTCCTTTCAAATGTAGTGGAGTAAAGAGTACATATACTCAATCAAAAATGTAGTCAAGTAGAGAGTAAGTTGCTTATATTTTTGACACTCAATACAAGTACAAAGTAGCCAAAAATACTACAACAAAAGTTACTACTGTAGGTAACTAAGAAAAAAGCGAAGTGACAAAGTCCACTTACTCAAGTACACCGCTGCAATCCGGAAAATACGTTATGTTTAATTTTTCGCTTGGCAGTTCATCATTTATTGACGCAGAATAATCCTTTATTGAATCTAAATTGGTCACATTTAGTGTCCAGTAACATGCGATAAAAGCAAGAATAACGCAACTAAAAATAACCTGCTTAATTCAAAGTACCACAGCCAGAGAAGAGACTTGTCATGTAAAATTATGTAAAATATGACATTGCTTGCATTACACTTCTGTGATATGAATTTTGACTCGCATATCTTCATTAAGTGAAAACGACAAGCTGAAGAGCATATGCAGTGTGTCATGAGATGGCAGGGAAAGCTGCCCAAGAAATGTCAGTTAAATGTCAACCATTTGACCAGACTTCACCAGTTATTGTCAAGTGAGACCTACTTTGTACCAAATCACTGAACAGCCATTAGCGGCGATATTAGCAATGCTTGGATAGCTCACTGTAAATCGAAAAAATAATGGTGTGCTTTAAAATCTAAAAAAAGTTCATTTGCATTCTCAAATTAAGTCTGACTGATAAAATCGGAGTGAGAAATAGAGTAAGTGTCACGAGTGAGTAAGTGGTAAGTGTCACGAGTAGAGTAAGTGTCACGCTCGTCACCGTTTTGTCGCTGTTCCGTGTTGGACTTCACTACCCATGTGCCCTTGTTCCTAGTGTTTCCTGTCATGTGTGTAGTCACGTGGTTCCCGTCTCACCTGTTGTGTGTTATACCTCGTTTAGTTTAGTCCCCCCTGTCTCTTTGTCCTTGTCGGTCAATGTGGTTGTTACGCGTACGTGTACCTTGTTTGCTCCCGAGTTTCTCCTGCGTTTATTTGTGATTGTCTTCATCCTCGTAGTAAAAGTCTCGTCTTTACGTTTACGTGACAGTAAGTGGACGCCTTCTTTCACCCAAATAGAGCTAATACTGAAATCTACACATGCAAATACATCCAATTAGTTAGACAATTAAATAAAAAATACAACTGGAGTCACTTGAAAATTATTTTTTAATTAGAATGTTAGCATGTTGGCAAAGAGGTTAGTACTGTCAACGCACATAAAGGAGCACACATTCTCCTTTTAATGTGGAGTTTGCATTATTCTCCGTGCTTGAGTGGTTTTTTCCGGGCCTCCATGCATTTTGTAACGTTTTGGTTTGGGAATATTGGGAAATTGCCGAAACTGTGCTAGGGAGTGTGTGAATGTGTTTGTCTTGGCCACTAATCCATGTTGTGTATCCCACTTTCAGGCCCAGTGTTACCATAAATGCATGAATACATATATTTATGTTAGTACAAAAAATAGGAAATAAATGTTATCATTTAGCTTTTCTTTTTCTTAAGCCCCTTTTCTCCATATCTATTATTAGATATTTATTTTGCACAAAATCATCTCTGCTTTTATTCATATATAAGTACATTTATTTCCTGTTTGTTGTAATAATATAAATATATGTATTTAAATATGTTTTTTGTACACATGTATTTCTGCATTTATTTATACATAAGTACATTTATTTCCTTTGTTATTTATATTTGATTTTGGCGTTTTTGGTAATTTGGTACCATACTCCTGCTCCCCTGGACCCAGAAATGAAAAAGTGTTTTTTGATTGGCCCTTCTGATCTGGAAAGATTCTGGAATTTGACATTCACAGCTGTCATAAACATTGTTTACCATTCAATGTCCAGTAATATCACCGGAGCATCAAATCCTATGTTTAATTTAAACCACTGTTTAAATTCCGTTGGCCTTTTCTAGCGTTAAAGAGATTTCAAAGCCACAGCAGCCGGGATAACCTGTTCTACACCAGCAGTTAATACCACCTCAGCACGCTCCTAAATGTACTACACAGCCTGTTTCAGAACTGAAAGCCTCTAGAGACGTTCCCTTCTCGGGTTTATCTATGTTTGAGTCCTAAATGTTCCAGTCTGCTCTGTGTTTTAGCAATTTATGCATGTAAAGCAAGGTGTAAAACCCATAAAGCCAAAGGTCTGTGAACTCCAAATCTCCAACCTATTCCCATTCCACCGCAGAATAGCAAAATCAGCGCTTTTGTACAACGATAATACAATGAGCAGTGTGGTCGTCATAATCTAATATGCATTATCCAGTCCTGAGCCTGAACAAAGAAACGTCATCTCATCTAGATTAGAGGTACAACATTTCGCACTTTATGCCGCCCTTGTTTTATCGTGGCGCTCTTAGTCTAAAGCCTTGATCTCTTCCTGTCGTTCTGGCCTGATTGCTGGTATATGCAAGGTTAAACAAGGCTGCTTGTTCCAGTAAATGGAGCTGCACTAAGGTGTCTACAGCCGAGATCTTTTCTTTATGTCAGTTCTGGTCTGACCTTTTGACTCTTGAGTGCTTCAGTGAAGCGTGCTGATTGGAGGATGACTGCGGGAAAGGAAGTGAGACTGGGACGAGCCGCTCGCTGCTGCAGCTTAAACAAGATCAAATCAAACAGTGTAGTTGTGTCTCGTAGGGTTGACTATATTCTCCAAGTGGAAAGTGCAAGACTGATGGGAAGTTCTATTAGATTCTGAAAGAAGTCTTTTTTTTGAACGTACAGATTTAGTTAGTTTGAGCTAGAGAGCTTCTTTTAAAAGTTACATGAATATATTTATTCATACAACTTAAAAAGATATATATTAAACAGTGTAATACCAAAAATACCAAACGAATATAAAAAGACACAGCAAAAGTATTTTCATTTGCCTTGAGTCAGTGAGATGTAAATACATTTTAAACAAATTACTTTATTTTAAATTAGTCATTATATAAGTGATATAGTAATTATTGTAGGTTTTACTAAACATGACAAAAACAATTAATTTAAATTGCATAAAATGTAATATGTAATAAATTGCTCTGGGGAAACAAAAAAACAAAATGATAAATATGATAGAAATGATAAACTTTTTTCTAAATTATAAAATGAATTTGTCAATTTTTGATTAGTCAGTAAATAAGCAGCAATGACTGAAATTATGTATTATATATGGTACGTAGTATGTAATTATATGTTTTAGTAGAAACTAAAAAACTGTAGTTGCTTAAAAAAAATAAACAAAATTGTAAATTAATGTTTTTGTTCAAATACTGTTTTTGTGTTTGTATTTGGTTATGTACCCAGGGGAAATAGTTGGAAAAATAATGTCAATTTAGTCATTACAGAAGTAGTATAATATTAATGCCTGTGTGTTTATGTCCATATTTGTGAAAAGATTATAATTATATTTGTACACATACACATATACCGTATATAAACATATATGTGATCTCCACAGCGCCTCCAGTGGTCACGTTTGAGGTGTGCTTGTTTCTTTTACACCACTAAATATAATTGCTTTCTTAGTATTTTCCATTGCTGTTATACTAAAAGATCAAAAAGTTCTGTTATTCTTATAAAACTAATTATTGTCTTACAATATTTAGTTTTTTTGGCAAATGCAACGACTTACAGCAATGAATCTCAGCCTTAATATCCGAAGGTTTGACAATGGCTTAATCTAAACGTTCTCCACTCTGGAAAGACACCAGGCACATAAAGCCGTCTCTGAAACTTCACAGCCACCCCTGCTTGAATAATAAATGTGAGCAGGCTATGTAACTGAAGATATCATGGCCCGAAGAAGGTGTATGTGTGTGAGATGGAAGGAATGATGAGGAAAAAGCCAGAGCGGAGAAGAAAAGAGATGGGACAAGGAGAAAGTGCAGGGTGGGGGAGAGTGTGATGGGGCAGCGCAGCGACTGAATTAGCAACTTACTCCAGGCACATTGTCAAAACTGCTGCATGAGGACACGACCTCCATCGCTATACCAGAATCTGAGGCGTATGGAGAGAGTAATTCCTCATGCCCTGCCAGACTGTGGAGCCCTCTAAGCACATACGCCATGTGAAATCCAGAGCCGTTCCCCTTGAGATGGCTGTGAATGAACATAATTACACACAAGTCGGGGTTGCGGTCACTATCTCTGGTGCGTGGCCAGTGCCCTGCTGCATCTGAGCAAGCAATCCCTGCCGTAGACGTGCCTCCAAAATGCACATGCAGTGAATAGCAAGCCTGGCTTTTGACAGGATGATTAATTACCTGCAAAGGTGCTGCACAATCTCACCATCAATAGAATGAGTAATAAGTGTTTTTGAGTCCAAAAGCATTGGAGGAATTTCAATGTCCATCTCAAAGGCGAAGATCTTTTTTGTGTGTGTGTGTGTGTGTGTGTGTGTGGGTGTGTGCGTGTGTGTGTGTGTGTGCATGTGTGTGTGCATGTGTGTGTGCGTGTGTGTGTGTGTGTGTGTGTGTGTGTGTGCTGTTTAGTTGGTAGTTGGGGAGGAAGACACTGGGAGAAAGTGAGCCGAGAGAGAGTGAGTGAGCTGAGGAGGATTGCAGTGGGATGAGTGAAAGAGCGCTAAATGAGACCACAGAGAGTCCAGAAAAAGACCGGGTGTAAAAGCTCACCTAGATGGAAACTATTACAGGAAGCACCTTCCTGCAGAGTCCAAACTCTCGCTGGCTGCAAGGAGCTGATGCCGGATTTGCTTCTTCTGTATGTTTGTGTGGGCTATTTCCAAATTGCTCTTTGCCCCATAAATTATTGCTTATATGGGTTTTGCTATGAAACGTGTTGCTAGGAAATAAATCCCCTTTAGCTGTAAAATGTTGCATGTCGTTTTGCTGCCTCAATCCAGCACATGGAGTCCATGGCTTTTTGTAAAATTGTACACATTTTTTTGTTTTATTTATATTGTTTCTTATTATAAAAAATACATAGAGAGGGATTTAGAAAAAAGTTTAGTTTTCTCACATGTGAGAGAATGTGAATGCATGTCTGATTGTCCAGTTCTCTGATTGGTTGAGCAGAAATCTAGGGTGTGTGGCCCACCCTATTGGGGAAAGGAATTCAGAACATGATGGGAAGGACAAAAAAAGGGAACATTTTTGAATATTTGAGAAACTAATTTGCATAACATTTACATATTTGTGCAGTTTTGCATTCAACTTTTGTTTTATAGTTTTTCATACTTGGGCTAAATCATAAGTCATACCTACATTGTTTTTGTTTATGTGCCAAACATTAATCTAAAAATAATTATTTTTTTTGTTATTTTTTATCATTATTTGGAAAGTTCTAACTGTTTTTTTCACATCATGCCAAAATTATGAATGATAGCAGGGTTTATTTCTCTAATGAGAACTTCCAATTCATCACAGTTTCAGAGTTTAACTAGATCTTAACAAGATTGAATGAAAACCCCAATCACAGTTTATTTAGAGTTATAGTGCATCTGAAATCAGCCCTGGGTTCATTTGCATACTAATTATAGCCCTTAATCAAAAACGTTGAAAAAGCTGGGAAAACAGTAATTCGCACCATGACTAATTTGTGCACCTTTAGATTGGAACAGCCAATGAATTGCCTTCTACTCACACTTTACACATTGTCGCAAGCTGTTAGTTTCAAAGAGGTCCGCTCCTCTGACAAATACACATGATGAATTTGATTAGGTGACATCTCTTTAAAATAAAGTGCGTCTGAGAGTCTCGTGTCAGTATAATTTAGTTTCGGTTCACCTTTAGGTCACGTGGTCTGGTTCACAGCCAACTGATGCATTTAGTCCAAATGGCGACAATTCTGTGCTTTTTTCAAACTAAACTGTGTGCTAAATATCAATTGGGGAGAGACAAATGGTGTGAATGGAGGCATTGTTGTGTAGCCACACTTTCACTGGTTAGATTTGAAAACTTGTAGATTTAATAAAACCTTTGGTATGTGCAAGCAAACTTTTTCACCTAAGTTCTTCCTGTGGATTGGTGGAGAATGATGCCAGCAAAACATTTGTTTTAATATATAGGTAATGTACACGATGCGGAGCACAATTTCGATAGTGGCCATATTGACAAACTCACTCCACTGTTAGCTATGCATGGACGTCTTTGGAATGATTGTGCTTGTTCAATCAGATGGATTGGCTTTTGCTTATGTTCAATGTGTCAAATCCAGTTCAACAGTAGATAGTATGGACTGGTTCATATCAATAACATTTTCACTGAAATCAACAAGGGCCTGAAGCAATTGATTTTCTGGGTGCAAAGATGAACAAGAATATCACAAACTTGATAAGGAGTGAAACTATGAAGATCCTTTAAAATGCAGAGAATCTAGAAATCTATACAGGACTTAACCGGGAGCCAATGTAATGAGGCTAGTACTGGAGTGTTGTGCTCACGTTTTTTAGTGTCAGTCGATAATCATGTTCTAGTTTTGGACCAGTTGCAGTTGATCAATGATGATTTAGGAAGGACCAGACACACGAGTTACAATAGTCTGAAGTTATAAAATAATTAAAGAGAGTTAATTATTTAGAGTTAAAAAGTAGAATTTTAAAAAATGTAACTAAATAAAATTAAAGCACAATTCAATCATGGCCATTTATCGACAGAGGGCCGAGCTGTTCAAAAATGCTGGAAGAGACTGGAACTGAATTTCAGTTTTTCATTCTTCAACTGTACAAAGTCCAAGTCCACAGAGAATTTGATTTTCTTTATTGAATGAAAAAACTCCATTTAGGGTAATTGTAGACTCTTCACTGCTTATCGATGTATATACAGTAAGTCTGTATTTTTATTGAGTCCAAAAACCAAGATAAAGCATAATAAGAGTGTAAACCAGAAATGGTACTCAAGGGGGTAACTGCATCAAACAGCTCAGCTTTTAAAGATGCCCGGTGATGAAACAAAAGGCTGAATGCCTGGAAGACCCATTACTCCATTACAGACCCCATCCCTGAAGTAAAAATTCCAGCTGTTTTGTGGGTTTGTCATCGAGTTTTCTGTGTTCATGCTCTCATTAAGCCTTTGAAAGACGCTTCCTCACTTCAGCAGCCAGACCGTCAATGCACATCTGCCGTAATATGTTCACACGTCTTAAAAAGGCAATTCAATGTTCAAAGTGTGACCAAAGTCTTCTGTAGCAGGCAATTGGGCATGTAGTGTCAAACGAATGGAGGCAAAAAGAAAACCATTGTATTGTTTCTGAAGGATTAAAGTATGTTTTAGCCAAACGTATAGCCCACCACAATGTGTTGGAGGATTGCTTCATCTGTATTCAAGATGCACGTCCACTGGTCGCATATTTCAAAGGCATAGAAACACAAGAGCACTTCTCGCCGAGGTGGACTGTTCCAGGGATTGTTTCTTTAACAAGATCCAAATTGAAAAACCAAAAGCATTTCTTTTTCTAGGAACACCTTTGTTAACTTGAACTTGTTGTTTCATAAACGTAGACCTGAAAGAACATTGAAACATTATATTATTAACTCAATTTCCTCAATGTCCCTCTCTATCTATCTGTCTGTCTGTCTGTCCGTCTGTCTGTCCGTCCGTCCGTCCGTCCGTCCATCCATCCATCTAGCTACCTACCCACCTACCCACTCAACCACTTGTTTGTTGACTAGTCCGTTTTGCCATAACATTTTATCTTCTCAACTTTCCTACTTTTCCTCAAATCCATCTGTTTTCATCAATGTTTTTTTATTGACTCTGAGTCATCTTTCAAGCATCCTTATTTTTCCACCGTTCATCGTAGAAACGATCCATTTCCTAAGCATGTGTCCTCGTTTATCTTCTCATTTTATCTTCTCATCAAGTTTATTCTTTTCAACCTTCTTTATTTTTTCTTGTATTAAACCTTTTATCCGTTATTTTTCCTCTTTGACTATGAATGGGATTCATCCTCAACAGCTTCTCATCCCCTCATGGCTATTTATCGAAATGTCATTTCATCTTTAAACTGGTTTATAAGCTTTAATCTTCATTCATAATTTATAATATTTTAGACTTTTATAATCTTTGTATAATAGATATAATATGTATCAGCTTCTTCAAATCTAGAATTCTTTTGGAGTTATCAAATTTAAATTTGTGGTTTATTTTTCACCAACACCATTATTTTTAATGGAGACTCTTTATAACAACTTTTATATACTTTTTGTGCCTTTTTCCTATTTCAACTTGTGTCATGCATAAGCTTATTATACATAAAATTCTATAACAATTTTTCCTCTGTCAGGAAATGTGCATAGCGTTGTGTGAGGACTTTTCGTTTGAGACTAGTGTGACCAGCTCTCCCCCGTAACTTCTTCAGAAATTGCATCATCTAGTTTAAACCACATGTATTACATTCCAATATACATACAGCTCACATAGTGATCCGTCAATCAAACATGCTGTGCGTACATGCTGTAAGTATGTGTGATCTCACCATAAACACGATGCGTGCACTGTAATTGGACGATTGTTTTTTCATGCTGTCTCGCTTGAAGCTGTGAGAAGCGGAGTGCACCCACCTCGGGCGGTATTTCTAGAATGTGCATTCGGGGAATAGCAAAGGAGCTGACAGATTGACATCAGGCAAAAAAGTTTCAATGTGAAGTGTATTTGTGCCTCAGCGTGTTCCACTGAATCTGATGGCCATAAAGCTGAATGGAGGCAGGAGTGTGTGACAGTCACAGCACATGGAATGTAAATTTAGCTGCAGTACAGACCTACATAGATTGAATGCAGCAGCGCAGCGATTGGGACGAGCAGGCGATGGAGGTGGGGTGGCCATTTGCTCTCCAATATGTCTCCAGCCTTTTATTTACAACATCTTTGTAGTTAGCACTGAGAATTTGCAGTCTCTCGCGCCGACAGCCTTGGCCACGAAACTAATGTGAGTGAAGAAGTTGAATAATTTGGAATGAGTCCTCGGTATTGATAACGGGTTCACCAGAAAAGCTCTTCGGTGAATTGCATTAATCTTGGCCTGCTGTATAACACAATTCATCACGATGTGACGCAGGATACGACTTGCAACTGAAGCCTGTCTCAGAGCGGAGGAAGTCGTAAAATACACAACACAGAGTTGAGGGGAAAACAGAGCTTTGCATTTTTATTACGTTCAAAAATTACTTTTTTTTTTTTAATTAAAGCATGAGGAGTCAGTGTGATTTTAGTCTTTTGAATAAAAGCTGCTGATAGAAGCATCAATGTTAACAATGATGATAACAGGCATTTTCATTATTTACATATACATTTATGTTACATGTTAGCCATTAATGAAATTTATATGAACAGTATGTGCACTGAATATATAATGTATGTGTTTGTGTCTGAGCTTGGTAAGGGAAGATAAGATAAAAAAAAAAACACATTATCCCATGATGGGGAAATTTTTACTGTACTGGGCATCATTACAGAAATAAGCAATAGGGAAACAAAAAAATACAAGTAAGATACACCACTGTATATCCAAAAACAAAGAAAGTTTAATACAAAAAGATGAGATAAATAGCAAAAAGAAGCTTTTTCTGTGTCTGCATTTTTGATTTATTTCTGTAGATTTTAATATATCATCAATTTAACATTGCAAATGCAGTATTTTACTACATTTATACAATTTTTACTACATTTCTACAATATTTATTTTTATCTGATGTTACCAAGAGCTCATCTAAATTAATAGTTTTCTTGTTGTACACGAGCAATAAAAGACATTCTATTCACACACATATGAACGGGCATATTTAAAGAAGTGTGTGTGCGCCACAACACAACTATTAATACGATGGTACTTTGCAAGTAATGGATATGCATTAATCCATATAATACATGGAACAGAGCAAGAGTATATTGGACTTTATAATTTGGACCACAGCACTTAATCTGTTGTAAAAACAGTAATGGGTTAATTTTACACGCATTCATCACTCACCACCAACCTATTTGTTTACTTCTTGGTGAATTATGATAATGCCTCACAGGGCATCCACCACTTAACTAACTAGGACATCTTCTACTAATGCAGGAAAAGTCATTATGACTAAATGGCTTTGTGTTTTATAGCTTTCGTGATATGAGGAAATCAAACGACTCAAATGGACTCCAAATCCCAAACTCCCCTTATTAAGCTTTCTGCATCTGACCTTCCACATGCATCTTCTGATCACCAGACACATGCCGAGGTTTTAATCAAAAGAGCTTGTGTTGGAGGCAGTGAAAATCTATCATTCTTAAACTGCTTATTGATGTGAATGTCAAGAGCAGGGAGAAACCATCACGCAGAGCAGAACTGCAGATCGCACAACAAAGCACTCAGTGTAATTAGCAGCAGGGCCTTTTCCTCCATCTTTTCAGATCACGCTGACGTAACTAGAAGTGACGGTGAGTCGAGGCATTTGAAGCACGACAGAGCTGCGAGATGTTTCATGTGCACTGGTGCTGCAGTCGTTGAATACATTAGATGCTCAGCTAGGGAATTTAACTTCTGCCATTAGGTTTAATAGACTTTTAACTGCTTGCTTTGCTGAGCAATTTTTGGCGAGATGGGTACAATTTGACAGTTATCCTGATAATTATATAAATAAAAAGCAAGGAAATTGCAATAGACCACTGCAAAACACTGCTGCATGGGATATGAATGAACAGTTTTGTGATCTTAAATTCACATGCAAGTGCAAGTGAAGGGTAAATATAAGACAAACAACAATCTGTGCAATGTAGATCTTTAATTCAAATAGCTAACTACGTATGTCCAAATTTGTGCCAATGCTTTGGATAAAGAACTTCCACCATCAATTTTCTGATCCAAATTTTCATTTCTGGGTCATTAAACCTGATTCTATTAATAGTGGTATATTACAAACAATTATAATGGATACACAATTTACAAATTAATAAAGTTAATTTTTTTATCCTGATTAAAGATCATGAAAATGTGTCTTCAAGTTACAATTTTGGAGATTCAATGCTTCTTACATCTTGTCTCAAAAATAGACGAGATAAATTCACTCTTCTAAAACAATTGCAGTTTGAATTCAATTGACCAGATGGTTGCAAGTTTGAATCCCAGACCGGTTGGTACCACAACAGTACACAACAGTCTTTAAACACAAAGACATTCCCAGGTCAGCTTTGAGACAAAGTTTCTCCAACGTGTCCCGGGTCTTCCTCTGGGCCTGATAGACATCAGACTTAGATGTCTCCTCAGCCGACTCCTATTAATGGGGAGAAGAAGCAGCTCTAATCCGAGTTCCTCCCGGGTGTCAAAGCTCCCAACCCAATCTCTTAGGGTGCCACCCTGCGAAGGAAACTCATTTCAGCCGCTTGTATCCCAGACCAAAAGCTCATGGCCATAGGTGAGGGTGGAAATGTTAAATTGAGAGCTTTGCCTTTCGGCTCAGCCTTTCTTTACCACAATGCACTGGAACATTGACCTGCTGCCGATGCCCCAATCCGTCTGTCATTCTCACGCTGCTTTTTACCCTCAGACCCCTAGATACTTGAACTCCTGCACTTGAGGCAGGATCTAAATAAAAGTCAAGTAATTTACATTTTTCAATAATGATTATTATAATAGAAGTTCAAGCCCGGAGAGCTAGAAATCCCACTGTGAAGAAAGCAAGAACATTACAGTCTTATGAAAATCCAAACATGTAGAAAAATTCATGTGCAATATAAAGATGACTCAAAAGATCATCGAAAATGAACTTTAGAAATGAATGTGCTGTTATAAAAAATGTAGTGAAACAACTAAAAGAATAACAAAGACATTAACACTATAATGGAATTCAAACAATGTAACAACGTTAGTGTATATGTGACACATTCATGGACCAGGGATATGGACTACACCAGGGGTCCTCAATTATAAACTTGAAGGGTCCACTTACGAAATTTCCGTTCAGTCCGAGGTCCGGAAAAATATCGGTCAAGTTGCAAATATGAACCGATATGTGAATGGCACGTCATCCGTATAGAAACAACATGCTTCAGGTCAATCTCTCGATCTCTAAGAATCTGTGTCACTACTTCATAAATGTAATCCCTCCTTGTGTGAGGTTTGTAAGACCCAAAACATCTTCATAAATTTGACACAATATTGTTCACCTCCCTTTTTCATCAAACAATCTGAGAAAGATAATAAATTGTGAATTTCCTTTTGAGTCCCTTCAAACAGAGCAGTCACCACTTCACTCACACACTCATTGACTATTTCAGCATTAGAGAAAGTGTCTTGTGTTGTCCCAGGACACATGTGAGACGTTCGTTGCCTGTGTGTGTGTGTTGTGTGTGTGTGTGTTTGTGTGTGTGTGGAGGGTAATTTGTTCAAATTGTGCGTGTTTGGATTAATAAATGGCATTTCACAATCACTTTTGACGATCGCGACCGTCTCGTTGCAGATTAAAACACATTGGTTTTCTGCTTCGCACGGCAGCGCGGATGCATATTATTCTGTCCACGCTCTTAAACTCGCAGTTTTCAAAGTCAACTTTTCTTTTCTAATCGACGGCCAGCTTTGAGCTCGCCATATTCTTTAAGGTTAAAAAAATCTCTCGATTTACGCAAACGACAGAGCGCCCGTTCGCCTGGCTACCCTGAAGACCTGAGCGACTAAGCGCCGCGGCCGTGTTCTAAAGTAACTGAATGCCGCCAGAGCGCAAACAGACGACATAGCTGTCACGTTGCTCTTACAGCGGCCGTGATTGGACAAATGCCGCCGCTAAAACGAGCAAAATCATTCAAGATAAATTATACATTTTAAAAATATTCGTTTGCGTTGGGGCGTGTTGTGGTTGTGGTGTGTGTGTGAATGAACAATGCAGAATAAAAATTGCGTGACCACTGAAACGCCTTTGGATTTTGAGATGTTGGTTTTGCCGTGTCCAAAAGTAATGCGGTCTGGGTCCGGTGTAGGTACAAAAAGTGCTCGGCCTGCAAAAACCGCTCGGGGTCCTGCGACTGGTGATGACGTCACACAGTTTGATTGGCCGTAAGTTGGAATGACGTCGAACGGATTTTGCGCTGACAAATCACGCTCGAAACTCCATTATTTTAAAATAATTACCAGGGAATATAACTATTGCATTACGTTTTTTTTTATTTATATGTCAAATAACTTGGGTGCTCTCCTTTTTAACTATGTTAAAAGAACGAAATTATAAAGCATTGTAGCATATCAATGCATTGTAAAATGATTGTAAAGCTTTGCACATTAATATACACTTATTATATAAATATTGTGTTTAATTTTTGTAAATATTGTGAATAATAAAGCACAATAGAACTTTTAATATTTATTGCACAAACCACAAATGGCACAAACAAAAAAGTGTAAATATAAATTACATTTAACAAGCGACAATTTAATTTAATTCAGTAAATATAACTTGCTGTAGGGCGCAATTGTCCAAATTCTTTTGGTTCATAGGTTCTGAATCCAGCTAAGAAAGAGTTGTTTTTTGCTGGATTCGCTCAATCCAGACGGCTTTGGCGACGGTTGTTTCCATACCCTCTTTAGGTTTTGTAACATAAGTCAGCCCTGTTCTGTGGCTTGTTCAGTTTGGGATTTTTTTTTTTAATTCACAGTATTCCATCATGCAGGTACAGAAAATATTGGACCAATCTGGCAAATGACAAGATTTTATTTTGTAAACTGCTTCATCTATCAGGTCTGCTTTGAAATAGTATGAATTGCAATATTTGGTTAGCACAAAGCCTTGTTCAAAGTGTGTGTGTTTTTTTTTTTAAGTTTTGCCTCGTTCTAAGGCTGTTTTTTAAAGTTTTGCCTCGTTCGAAGGCTGGTTTTTAAAGTTTTGCCTCGTTCCAAGGCATTTTTTTTAAGTTTACCTTGTTCTAAGGCTGTTTTTTTAATTTAGCCACGTTTTAAGACTATTAATTTTTTTATTTTTTTAGTTGTGTTCAGTTGCTATTCATTCACACCAGCAACCACTATGAGGTGAATCGTTTGTATTTCTTATCATTTATAGTTTGTAGTAAATAATTTGTAGTAAAATTATTTTTGTTGGAAGGATGGCGTAATTGTTAACTCTGATTTTATATAAATTCACACATAAAGACTTTAATCTCTGGTGAATTAGAAACAAAGTGTCACACTCACAATATGTGTATATTCATATTCAACCCATATACGGACAGAAGTCAATCTTTTCAATTAAACCGTTTAAAAAGAATGCATGATTATAACTTTAATTTTTAGGTTTAAACTGTAAAAAGTACAACATGCCTATTAAGGCACCACTTGCTCCGCTAACTTCCGGCGTCTCAGACTATTCTGCGGTTCTGCAGTTGGTGGTTATTGGCAAAAACATCGCGATTTACAAGGTTTGTCCAAGTGGTTTCACCGTAGTGTGACGTCATCGCCAGTCGAAGGACCCCGAGCGGTTTTTGCAGGCCGAGCACTTTTTGTACCTACACCGGATGCGGACCGGAGTCCGCCTATTGAGTACCCCTGGACTACACTTACCATTGAGCCTTTGTTCCCCTCTTTTAATCTACGGTTTAATTGTTGCCACCTGTTCCTCATGTGACTGTATTTCTTCACCTGTGCCATTGTTCTCTGTGTCATTAACGTTGCACATCTTCATGTTTCCTCAGTTTCTGTGTGAGTACCTGTCTGTATTTAGTTATGAAAGTCATTTTTTTCGTCACCCACGCACTTTGGCTTTCCTGCCCGCACCGGAGTTGTAACAATATGGTCAGAATACTAGCCCGCAATGTCGAGAAAATAATTTGCACGGAACTCTGCATACGTACATCCTATCAAGTGTAAAACTGCTGTGTGATTATTCCATCTTGACTTACTATATATTTTTTATGTTATTTCCTCAGCACACGGCTTTGCTAATTTCTACTGTCTGTTTTCTGCATCTGCTTGCGTTGCCCTCTGGGAATACAGCTGGGGAATGGCCTACATGGAACAATACAGTAGGAGTAGCGAGAAGATGGTTGTTCTATTCTTATATTTATTGTTGTCACTGAGCCATTTGCATCTTTTCTATAGCATTGCATAATAAAAGGTAAGCGATTAGTAGTACCTGAACTGGCAATACTTATCCGTGTATACATATCCCAATCTGTAACATGGGGCGTTTGGGATATATTAGCTTAGTAGGCTTATTCGAATAAGCACATTCTTTCTCCAAAGGACGTTGTGGTATAGACACTTAATGATTCATTGAAACTCCCATGTTTCCTTAGTTGGCTGACTCTGTTCTCCCGGGCAAGTCAGATCTGTTTGATAGCATTTAACAGGACAAGCAGATGTCAACTGCAGCTGACCTTGCCAGTTATTACCCCAACTGAGAGCTAATGACGCCATCTCTGTTCGCTCCTGCTGGGAACGTGAAAGGAGTCATTATCTTCCTGTAAGCTACGCAGAAATTACTTAACATTCTAATGATGAAACAGAAAGCTGCGAATGACTCTGCTTCCGTCGGGTTCTTCAAGGTGACAACTGGATTACGTTCACTGTCTGTTTAAAGCATCTCGGGCGCCTGGTTCCAACAGCTTCTTTGGCATTGGTCAGCACAGGGGCGTTTGTTGATCAATGATGTTAATGCCAAAGATGCACAATGCTTGATCTCAGCAGACTGCCATGTTCATTGATTGGGAGATCATTCACATCCTCTGTGTCCTGATTCACTGAATCTTTGAACGTGGAGGAAACTCTCTTGCATACCATCTGGGTGATATTGTGTGTGTGTTAATCTTATAGGGTTGCGTGCAAATTTAGAGATCCCAGTGAAATGATAATTTCTGATAAAAGCAGACACCAAAAATATCCAGAGTTAGGCACCAGCTCATGTTGACCCTGAAAAGGAGTAAGTGGTAGAAAATGGATGGATGGATCAGCAATAAGAAATGTGTCAGATTTGGTTTTTACAAACATTGAACTCATGCAATAAGAGATTACCGCAGATTATGCAGTGATTTATGGCCGTTTAAACCATAGAAGTTGTCTTTCCTTGCAGCTCGGCACCTAGGGATGGGTAATTGTATTCCTCTCAGACCAACAGCATAAGCAGAAAGGGGAAAAAAAACCTGTGCATTATTCATCTGCTGTAGTTCAAATTAGAGGTCATCATCTTGCAGTGGTGATGTGATACTACACCAGCTCACTGGAAATAAACTACTGTAGTGGAAAAGAGTCCCATAAAACTTTCATTGTATGTGTTAGTAGCAGCTCGTACTTTGCTCTGTCTCTCTTTCTCTCTCCGTCACCTGTCATATCTCTCTACCTTGACACACGGCCTGCACTCACCCTGATCATTGATTCTGCTGAAGCGGTAGAGTGCTCAATAACTCAGCAGGCTCACCTTAAGAGCACAATTAACGCCAGACGCTTTCATTTCTCTTCTCAAGAATGAATATGATCGTTTGACGCTCATTCGACGGGGGTTGTGCGCTTTGAAATATTATCATATGGATAGTCCATTAAGACCTCCACACAAAATGAAGTGATGTTTAAACAAAAGAGGTTAATTATTATTAATTGTTGCATCATTGTCTTTCACGATGCAGGAGGCGTATTGTTTCATTTGAATTCAGGATTAAGGATTCAATACACTTTTATAATCCCAGAGGGAAATTATTTGGCTTTTGACTAGTGCTCTGAGATAAAATGAAAATGAGAAAATTGGTAAAACAGATGTAGAAAAATAATTAAAATGAAAAATATAAAATTAAACACAGACACAATTAAATAATAAGAATAAATAGCGTACACAAATGTACATGCAGCACTAAAACTATACAGATATTACATTTTTACTCTTTTAATGAATAACTTACTTTTTCTTAAATTTTAATTTATTTTATTTATTTCATTCAGTTTTTTTATGTTGCAGATTTGTTTCTATGAAGCTAATTTTAAAAATTTATTGTAGTATTAATTCACAGCAAGAAGTTTGAACTTGGAGCCAGGTATTACCAAGGTTCCAAAGAAGGAACCAGTTCAAAACCTTCTCGGTTGGAAGCTTTCTTTGTGGAGATTACACGTTATTCAAATGTTTGTCTGACGCTTCGGTTTCTTCCCAAAATACAAAACTAGAAAACCAGTGAGACACTGTTTGGCTTTAATTTGAGATTGGATGGGAGTAGGACTGTCTCCAGGCTGATCAAGTGGACAGGTTTTTTTATAGCTGCCCAGTCAGTGGAGCTGGTGTTTGACCACCAAAAAGTGTGTTTGATTCCAGGGAAGAGCATAAAAGGGATTCAATATCATTCAATGTCACTTTGGATTAAAAAAAATATCTGCTACATGCATTATTATAATAAGACGATTGTCTAAAAAAAGATTGCTAATATTTCATAATTGCATTTATGTGTTTATTGTTGAGGCCTTCAAATATTATATTGAAATTAATGGAGCAAATTCATTATTTTTCTTTCATTGATGCCATTTGTCGGTGGCACATCATTTTGCCACCATGTAAGACTATTAATTTTTAAAATAGGACAGTGCCTATTTCAAGGGCAGTTAGTGCTGGGGACGTAATACGTTGTGGCAGTAAAGGACCAGCTCTGCGATTTATCAGTCTGGCTAAATTAAGGAGATTGCAAAATGTGGTTCCCAGTGCGAATATGAACAAATGTGGCTTTTAATGTGATTGCCGGAGGCAGTTGTGCCATCAGTCAAGGTTAAGGTTGGTTGCGGTCACGGCACGGTTTTACAGTGATCCTAAGCATTCAGCAACAGAATGTGTGGATGCTTTGAAACAGCACCTGTTAAAATTAATGAGGCAGGAAGTTGACGGCTCTCGATTTATATGCATGAGATACTTTTGAAGACACCATCGCACTCCTGAATTGGATTACTAGGTGCGAGCTATCATCCCTCAAACGTCAACTTGTAATTTATTTTGGCAAGTTTGCCAAATCGTTCATAAGCTGCTCAGTTTACACAAACAAATTTGTCAGAACAGGCAAATAGTCTCACACAGACTTCTCTGATCATCCCAAGCTGCACAAGTAGATGTGGTCCTACACTCAACAGGCTTGATGCATGATTTCCCTCTCTATTAATTTCAACAAAGCAAATTGGCTTGAACTGGAAGTAGAACCCACAGTCTTAGTGTCACACTCTCCTGAACCAGTCGAGAAGCTCAAGAACCAAAACGGATGATGAGAGGCTTCATCAGGAGCACAAGATCTCCGCTTTGTTTCCTGATGGCTACAGTAGAAGGGAAATCCATTTGTGCAAAAACATTTGTGCGCGGTGAGTGTTTCCAGAATTGGCATGTGTGACCTGCTAACATTGGCTCTCCAGCGTGTCCTTGCTCCTGGATGTGTTCTACAGGCACAGGTGTGTCCATTCGGCATGAATGATCACCTTTGCATGGCTTCATGTACACAGCGATGGAGTGTGTTTCCCAGTTTCTCATGGGTCTGTCCTTTTCTTTTTTATGTGGGCGAGATGCAATAGAGAGTAAACCAGGGGAACCTCAGTCACGCTTCAGCAAAATCACATCTCCATTTCCCTGGTGGTTTTTCAGCATCGGCTTTTGTTTTTTGCTAATTTTATGTACATGTAGATCAGTGAATCTCGTGGCAGTACCACCCTCGTTGGTCAGTAAGTTATGGCATTCACCTCACATCATTTTTCTGTTTAAAATCAGATGTGGACGGTAAATACTCCTTTTGTAGAGCTGGAGATGTTTTACTGTGCATTTAAATTGCTGATAAACTACATGTATAGAGCTTATTACAGACAAGCTGTTTCATCAAGAGAGTGATAATGTGAGCACGCAACACTGAGCTTATGAGTTTGTGCTGCCTTGTGTTTCCTACTAAAAAAAACTCATTATGATGAATACAACAATTTCATATCTTTCTAAAATGCCCTTTACGGAGGAAGCACATCCTTGATTACACCAAGAATATCCTTGTGACTGATGGTCGGCTTCATAAAAACTAAATTGAACTGTGTTGGCTCGGGACTGACATAAGTCATTTTGATTAAGTCACCGTGATATAACGGCCATTCTAGAGTGGTCTTTTATATGGTATAAAGTAAATGTGGACTTAGATCTAAATATATAAATTACTAACCAGTAGTGGCTAATTTCTGAACCCAAAAATATGTTAGTCTTTTTGTCCATTCCCGACGGGCTTTGTGTGGCAAAATACATTTGTTTGGAGTTTATATGTAATTTTATTTGTTCCCTGATTTTGCTTTTGGAATTACAGCGTTTCGGTTAAGCTTGTTACGTATAAATTGTGTGAATAGTCATTAGCAATAGTCATAGCTAGATGCTCAATTTTAAGATTTAAAAAAGCACTAGTTTTATTATTGTTGGCTCTTTGTGTATGCATGTCCTTGCATGTTCATGTGGGTAGAACATACAGGACATTGAATGAAGTTCAAGTATTAAGCGTTGCTAATTTTGTCTGCAGTGCTTAGCATTTTAATTGTGAACCTGCAATCAAGTTAATTTCAGTTTAATTAGAAATAATGAAAGTGGAAAGATGGTGATTTTAATAATTGGCTGTTGTGATTGCTGAATTTGTCCTTGTTCTGTTGACAAGCTAGATGTGCAATTATCTTATTTCTCAGACTATCTTTTTGTTTGTCGATTTTTTTTTTCATTTAATTATAAATAAAACAGAATTAACAAAGGTCTTTTTTTCATTCAAGCTAGTTATGTCCATAAATGCTTAAAAGCTTTGCTTCTCTTTTGCTACTTTAATTTAGCAGTAATCTAAAGGTTGATACATTTACAAATGCGATCCATATACCCATCAGGCTTTTCAGATCAATAAACAGCCAGCAGTGGAGTGCTGGGGGTTAAACACTTGATTTTCCAAGTGTATAATTGAATTGTATAATTCGAAAATAGTATTTTAGGCAAACAAAGAGTAAAGCAATCGTCTAACAACTTATAAAAATAGAAACAATGTGTCTCACTCTGTGTTTAAAGGTTACATCATAAACACATGTGATGTAGTTGTTTGATTCGCCTTAATTTTGATGTTTTTGAGTTGTGTGCTGTTGTGTACAATTAAGCTCCAAGGTCAAGTTTCGTGTGTGTGTGTGTGTGTGTGTGGTTGAGGCGCGGGGGGGGGGGGGGTAGTGATCTCAAAACACCTGCAAAGCTCTTTAATTGTCTGGTTCAGTAGGATACACAATCATGGGGAATGCTGCTGACTTGAACGTTATCCAACGACAGCCATTGACACCGTCCACAAAGAGGGCAAAACACAAAAGGTCATTGTAAAAAAGACTGAATGTTCACCGAGTCCTGTCTCTCAGCACATTAAGAGAGAGGCGAAGGAAAGGAAACAATGAGGTACGAGAAAAAGGATAAATGGAGTCCAGTGAAAAGGTCCCATAGGTGGTGATGGTTAAGGGTGCAATGTCATCTGCAGGTATTGGCCGACTGTGTTGTCTGAGGTCTGAAGTCAACACAACTGTGTACCAGAAAGCTTTAGAGCACTTTATGCTTTCTGCTGCTCAACAAAATGAAAAAAGATTTCATTTTCCAACAGGATAATGGCTTCCCTGTCCTTAATTGCAAACACTAAGAGCAAACTTGCCTGACCTTAACCATGTAGAAAACCCATGGTGTATTATGACAAGGGTGATGTCATCTGCCAGACCCAACAAGGGAGAAGATCTGAAGCCCACTATCCTCTGGTAGGTCCAACTCAACCTGGGTTCCAGAGCGCCTGAGCTAATTCACGTCATCCAACGGCAAATTTCTGCAGCAATTCAGTCTAAAATCCTGCAAGTGAAACATGCTCATTTAACTTTCATACTTAAAATAAATTTTAAGTACGAAATAAAGGCAGAGATACAAATATACATTTGTATTTGTATTCAGTCTTCAGTAATCTTGGGCAGTTGTGGACAGTTGAACCTGCTATAAAAGCGTTTACGTTTTTATTTCTATCCAGTAGGTTCCACAAGTAATATGTCCTTGAGCAAGACTCTGAACCCTTTTTATTATATTGTTATAATGTTCAAGTTCAAGTGTATTTATAGCACTTTTTTTAGTATGAGACCAAAGCAATGTCCCTATGCGAATTAGGGAAAAAGAGTCTTTAAAGAAGAAAAATGTCCATTATTTATCTGTGTTCAAAAATTAGGGAAAAGGAGTCAGTTAAAAAAAAATGTCCATCATTGTTCAGACTATTGGCTATGACCAGAAGAGCAAGCTAGATTTCGACAGTGGCTAGGAAAACAAAACCTCTCTGGCAGGGTGAGAGGAAAAAACCTAGGGAGAACCCGACTCTCTGCTGTCAGTCTCCTCTGGCATGTTAACATTACGAAGTTAATATTGTCAAATAGTCAGATATTGTAATTATATGAACCGCTTGTTTGTATACGCAAGCTCAAAACAGCCAAAGATGTGTAAAAAAAAAGTGTGTGTGTGTGTGTGTGTGTGTGTGTGTGTGTGTGTGTGTGTGTGTGTGCGCGCGTGGGTGTGTGTTAGGTCCAAGTGGATGCAAAAAATGTAAAATTTTTGTATTATGTCACGCACACGTGAATCATAATTTGACTAAACCGAGGAAACTCCACATTCCGACATATGGCGAGATCTCCAATCAGAGGAAGAGTCTATGCTTCCGGTCGGACCAATGACAGCGGCATGTGGGCGTGTGCTGAGAGTGTGTGAGCTGCTTTTTGAGTTTAGTAAATGACTGCAGCAAGAAATACTGTGGGACTGAGATGCTCTCGGAGCCATGGAAGAAATTCTGTGTGCGAAAATGTCAGCGAGTGTGTTGATATGACAGGGAATCATGAGAGCCAAACATCGCAGTGAAAAAGAGCAGCGTCTCCTGACTGGACCAGACAATGGAAGTAGCTTCTTCATGCAGTGCTAACAATTCACCCTTGGGAAACAAGTACGTACTAAATCAGACTACCTCCGTCAGTCAGAGGTAGAGAGAACTAACGTGCGGCTCTTAAGAGACACGCTTCTCCAGTGGGATGCGTGTCCAGAAAAGCGTGGAGGAAAAGAAAAGACCCGCGCGTGCGTTTTCCCGTTGACTTTGGCGGCATTCCGATGCTCTGAGGAGATCGAGTGTACTTTCGTTTCTTACAAGTGTTTGCGATGGAGCGGCTCTGAATATTCGAGGCGGCTGTCGGTGTAATGCTGCTACGGATTGTCCGGCATGAACATCTGAAATTATCTCATCGAGTTCTTTTTATTTTTATTTTTCACAGAGCTTTCACCTGAATTTCCGCAACCGACGTGATAAACCGGAGCTCCGCTACACCTACACGGTCACTGTCGGGATCATGTTCCGCTCGTCTAGCAGCTCCTGAGATTTTTTTTTTCGACCCTTTTTTGGGGGGATTTTGACACAAGCCAAGAACGCAATTGTTCACCTCAAAAAGTGAGAGAAGGAGGAATTGTAGGTTGCATCTCCTCCCCGTCAACCTGACACGATGTTCGCGCTCGGGATTTATCTGTGGGAAACTATTGTATTTTTCAGGTAGGAATTACGCTGCTTTTTTATGCTTCCAGAAAATATTTTTTATTGCTTTTTGTGTGGGCTGTATGGCATTTTCTTTTGTTATTGACGGCTGCAGGAAACTGTATGAAACCTTTACAGTGTCCATGGGTTTTTACCTTTACAGTTTCGCATTTGATTTGAAATCCAAAGCTAACCGGCTGCGTTTTAACTGCTCACGTATTCACCGGCGAATCAAAACTATGATTTACTACATAATGCTTGTAAGCCAGAAGTCCAGGAATTGTACATTTCTTTCAAAATATAGCACGGTTAAAACTGGCAAACAGCGATCACTAGTGGCCGTTTGGTGAACCTACAGTTATCAACAGGCATTAAGTCAAGACTGAGGGAATCAACAGAGACAATGTGCCGCTCACTTTCAGCTAGCCTGTTAAAAGATAAGCACGAGTGCGCGCGCGCACACACACACACACACACACACACACACACACACACACACACACACACACACAAACGCTCACGCACGCGAATAGAAATTCAGTTTTTTAAGTGGCACAATCCGTAATTCAAGTTCACTCATGTGTTGCCATTCTATTGACGTCATTTCCGTATCTTGATCAAAATGGAAATGAAATAGTTACGTTGCAATCAAAAAATTCACTGTTATGTGCAGTTATGGTGATATGCCCTCAAATACCTTTATTTGAAAAAAAAAAAATATATGTGCTGTATTTCATTTGTTATAAATTAGAAATACACTGTAAAATGAATTTAGAGTAAAATACAATTTCAAATAAGAATCAGGTTTTCCACAAGGTACCAAATTACTTTTTCAAAAGTAAGTTTAGATATAAAATGAACAATTCTTTATTGGTATCTACAGTGCATCTTCAAGATTACATTTTAATGGAATTACATTTAGTATGTAGTGGATCGTTAATGGATTTAGCATGTAGAGTAAGATAACACCTTTTATCATGTTGGATTTTCCTGGAATTCTTTTATCCTGAGATTGTTAAAGGTATTTACATGCTGTTTCACAGTAATTCTTTTGCATTCCGTGAGCACTGTTTAGTTAATGAACTTGAATCAGGATATTGCCGTTTCAGCTCTTGCTACTGAACTTTGCAAACCCTGTTAATTGATATCTCGTTCCCAGTCTAGGCCTCATTTCCAATGCAGACTTATTACCAAACATTGATCACGCTGTCAGTGCCAATACTTCTGACCAATACAAACATCATTTGTTTTATGAATTGCATCTGTCAAACTGATTTGCAAATTAGTTCGAACACTTTCTATGCCATCAACACCATGTGTGAGGCAATGTCATTGGATAAGAATTCTGCCTGTCCGTGAAAAGGACAGTAAGTTATGTCACTACTCAACAAAAAGGGTTTAAATCGACTCTGATGTGTGGAGTGTTTACATGCGCTCTGTTAGCATCTGTGCTAACTGGTATACAGTAATATAGGAATTTAACAGGCTGGATTTGGAAGTTGATGAAATGAATCTAAATGAATAATATTAAGTGGATGATTTGAGTTGATATTATATAAAAGCAATTAATTAATGATGATCATTTTTTCCTCTGAGGAAAAACCTCAAGGCTTGGGTTTAGTAAAAAATACACATTTATTTATTTATTAATATTATATTTAAACAGTATAAATATATGATTTGTAATGTGTTTATGAATCTAAGTTATTAAAGAATATTAAAGAAATCCAACAATTTCAAATCCTCAATGTATTTTGATTTTCTTTGAAATTATCTGAGTCAAAAAATTGACAGTAAACCTATACTGAAAACAACAGGACTTTCGTTTTGCAGACGTCACGAGAGCGTCTTCCGGAATCTCTCTGCCAAAAAAGCCTTTGATTCCTCACTGTAACCGGATCAATATGGGTTCTGTTCATCAGTGGTCCTAAGAGCATAATGAGCTGCACTTAGGACTAATGATGGGATCTTCACATTAAAGGTAGCAGGTCTCTGGGTTGTTTGCATATATTTTCTGGCAGGATGCTCAGGTTGGTTCCTGCTGCATCAGCAGAAGCTCCGGCCCTCTCCACCGCTGCGACCAGCATCCATCAAGGTCCATTTGTTCAGCTGTGCTGCTTTGATCAGTGCGGCCATTAATTACTAGTGATGCAGTTGCTCTAAATCCCGCATGCATGTCAGGCTTTACTCTTTCTCGGGGTAGTCGTGACATAGATACACAGGAAGCCACGGCTAATAGAAACTGTATCCTTAGATTTCACACTGTCACAATGATTATGTGCAATAGCGGTTTCAGATAAAGCGACTTGAATCGAGAAGAGACTCAATAATCTGGCATGTCATTACTAATCTCATTACGTTTGACCTGCATAGGTAGAACTCACTCAGAGAATGTTCTTATATCTAGGGAGTGTGAGAAACAATACACATGTGCATTTTGGGCCAGATTTGATGCTGAGTCCTAATCCAATACATCATACTGTAGTATTATGGCGCTTTTTATAATATAAAATATCTATTTTTGACGGCCAGGACAGATGTGGTAGCGGGAGAATTGGACTTTCACTCATAAATTGCCTGTGAGTGTGCATATGTGTGTCCCGCTCTGTGATTGGTCAGTCCCCAATCCCGCTTTTAAATCCAGATTTGCCTTTTAAACTCGGGATTGGCTTCAGCCAACAGATAGAACGGGGGAAATCAAATGGAAAAGCAGTTAAACAATAAATAGATGGATACTTTTTGACAACAACAGGTTTATTAATAGAAATAAGCTTCATTCATTCAATTTGAAGCACACGCTTGCTTCAAAAGTGATGCATCATGTTCTTAAAATTTCAAGGAGTGTTTGCACCGCGGCATCGGGTTTAAATGCCAACCGCATCACCAATTTAATACTTACCCGACACTAGGAAATGTTAATGAGCAAAAAGAATAATGATGCGAAAAACGGGAGAAGTCTGCCAGCTGGTTAGTTAAAAAGAAGAGATGGTCAGGAAGAAACTCAGCGGACCTGAATGAAATAATGGATGTGCTGCCAAAACAGTTAAACAGGATTCAATGGCTGGTTAAGAAAATGGAACAAGAAAGAGCCATGAAATTGGCGAGAAGAGAACTGTGTCTCAAGGACTCAAGCTAAAATCAATATACCACAGGCTGTTTTATGATTATTATCCTCTATTCTCATCTTACACCCTGGTGCAGTTTTACTTCTAAGCCCTTTCTATTGTGCCTGTATGTTTTCATCAGTAAATCAGATACGTGGGAGATTTCAAAAGAATTCGCATTTCCGAATCCATCAGAGAAAAGACGGAGTGGATGATTAAATGTTGGGGAAGTGAAAAGCCCTATGGAAGCCGTTAAAAGCTCGGCTAATCAGCACTAAACGTGGTCATAGGCTAAAAGCCCGTGGGATAAGAGATCATGTGACTCACAGACAAGTTAGTGACCTGACATTTATTATGAACTCAGCAGGCAGGTTACACCGAGGTGGCAAAAGAGTCACACTGTGGTAATTAAAGTTCTTAATAGCTTCTAATACTAATGAAGACACAGATAGCCCTGTATGATGAGGTCCGCTCTCATTTCCATACACATCCAGCTCTTTCTCTTCCTGGCTGGGCTCTAGTGAAGGAGTGCGGCTCTGAAGAGTTGAATGTATTATAGTTCAAAGCTGAATCACTTGGTTTTCCGTACTTTCATTTATATATTTATATTACTCTCAGAAATTACAGCTAATGAATAGCATTGTGCAGTAGGAAATGATCACACTGCAGTTTTTTTAATCAAACATAGATTGTGTATATATTATACAATTTAAGGAAAAGTTTTCTTGACAATTATTGGTCATTTAAGACAACTTGACATTAAACTTCACCTTCCACTGTTTTTCACCCACTTAGCTTTGTCGTAATTTGAAAGTGAGCTCTGATTGGCTAACAAATTAATCAAACATAACTGATTGGGTAACATCCATACATTCATGAAGTAAAAAGTAAACTGATAAATTGATTAAATAATTAAACTGGAGCAAAATATGAAGTAAAACTGGTCTTTGGATAATAATTCATTGCTCAAATTGCGAGTTTTCAATGGTTGCAGGGAATTGCACAGCCCCGCTGTTTAAATGTTTAAGCTGAATCTCTCAATTTCAGCGTTTTAAGTGTTTTTACTAAATTATACAGTTAGCCATGTCAATAAATTCGGCTTGTGATGTACCTGTGCATCACGTCTCTCGTGAGCTGTATTGCTTAACCTCGGGGAAGGGATTGTAATTTATAAAATGTCTCATAATCCAGTGCTTGTCGTTCTTTTGAAGAAGATGGATTTTTTTTAGTGGGTGAATAATTCTTTAATGCACATGCCTTTCTGATTCTTCACAGCTTGGCAGCCTCCCAACAGGCAGCGGCTAGGAAAGCTGCTTCACCGATGCCCCCTTCAGAATTCCTGGACAAGCTCATGGGAAAAGTGTCCGGTTACGATGCAAGAATCAGACCTAATTTCAAAGGTAGGCATGTCCACCAAGGCTACAGGATTTCACAGGAATGCAGCCAAGCCTGACAGTTCACCAATCAATCGAATCAGAATCAGAATCGCAAGTGCATTTCAACGCTTGTGAAAGCGAGCGATCTGCTGTCGGAATGATCGGGCTTGTTTCCACTGTGCATTGAAATGCAGCGGAGGACCATCTAAGTACATTAGAATGTCATTTTGGCCATTTCCAAATCTGATTGTAAATATACGGAAATTGTATGCGGCCTTCAAAACTTTTTTTTATCATTGAGATATCACAATCGACCACAAAAAAGCGATTTGTGACCTCGAGAACACAACTTTTGTTTTCCTGTGAGATCAGATTTGTTTATTGTGGCTAAATAATGACATAGAGTGGCAATTGGAGTAAAATATACTGAAGATCAACAGAATTTGAATATGATTAATTCCAATAAATGCAAAATACAGTTATTATAGGCATTTCTCAAAAACAATTTATGCCTCAATTTGCATTAGCGCAACCTAAATTTGGTTAGTGCACACAATTAATATGTTATAATACGTTATAATTTCATAGTATACTGTTTGTTTTAGTAAATGTTTAGACTCTTGCAAGGTGTAAATCATGACGTGAAGAATGACTCAACAGAAATGGAACAAGTCACATGCTGATATGGCTGTAAGAGATTAATGTGAATATAGACACAAATACACACTCTGATTTGATCGTCTTCAGTTCATTAAAATCACAATAACTGACAGTTTTGTTCAGGCGTTGAACAACAACAACAAGGCGTTGGTTTGTCTCGCAGCAATCCCTCTGTAAATCCCTGGTAAAAGAAAAAACTTTTACCAGAAGAGAAAAAGTTATGATGGCTGCTTCATGACTTCCATAGAAATCAAAACCATGTATCAGTTGAACGTTTTTAGGGAAGCTGAGAATATTTTGTGCTTTTCCCAAGCTGGCTCCATTCCTTTTAAAGATCCTGACTTATTATCCCGAGTGATTGTCTGCTGGGAGCTTTGCGGACACATATTCTAGTGCTTGAAACGCATTGGCATTGTTGAAAATAGCCACTGCAAGATACATGTCAGAGGTTTCCTTATTCAACAGTGTCAAACGCTGCAAATTAGTCTGCCTTTTCCGGAAAGACGCAAGAAATTCCCAAAAGTCTCTCCGAGAACCTGTTGAGATTGTAAGCATGCTTTGGAATTTTGTACATATTTGAACAAGCAAGTCTGTTTTTGCTGTGTCTCGCTCTATAGAGAATGTGAAATGCACCAAAAATAAGCTCATTCTAACATTGGGTGTAGATATTCAATTTGCTTTGAATATTGACACATTGTGGTACGTCGTTGCTTGAATGATTTTCCTGTAACTTACTTTTTACGATTGTCAGACTTGCATGTTTTGCGTTTGCGCCTCCATAACCAAGCGTGATGAGAGATTCCAGTATATCAAGCTTATGTATATACTGTGATGACAAATGTATGATTAATCTAATGCTTAATAGATCTTTACAGTGCCGTCGTACAGATTTGACTCACTGATATGTTAAGCATTATGTTTAATATTTGATCAATCTGAATAGTGTTGCTGGGACTTGAGTGTTGAGCTTCACCATGTCAAAATGCTCGGTTGTGTTTTGGAAGCATCGCGTGTGTCAGGATGCGTGTTGTCTCATTTTTCTTCTCCGTGTACAGTAGGTAGGTGAAATCATTACTGAAGAATTCAGTCGAGGAATATTTCAGTAATGAATCCTCCTCTTAAACCCGCTTGAGCGCTTCAGTGGCAGAAGGCTCCTGACTGATTGTGCGAGGCCTTGCATCTTAACCTTGCTCGTGGCAAAAGATTTGTTTCTTTTATTTATTTATTATCACAGACTGTCAGCGGCGTGACGAGGGGAATGAATTCTGACATCTTTGCTGTTTGCCGAGTTTTAAGCTGCAAGCTTGTGCGTTTCCAACAGCCTCACACTGCGGAGCAGGTTGATTTGTTCTCAATTTGAATCTGCCACAATAATAAACTCACATATATATATATATATATATATATATATATATATATGATTTTTTTTTTTTTTTTTTATTGAATTGAAAGCATTAATGTAATTCTTAGGGCATTTAATTGACCCCTATGGTATGTGTATATTCAAAATACAAGCATATACTAATTAATACATATATAGTCTAAAGGGATTTAAACAAGTGTACACACACACACACACACACACACACACACATGCGTCTACATATACACACAAAACTAAAAACCTGGAGACACATGTATATAAAAAAACAACAGAACACACACACACACACACACACACACACACACACACACACACACAGTATATAATTTACACACTCATACCATCTATGTGTTTATATTTAATATTATTAATTATTATATATATATATATATATATATATATATATCCACACACACACAGTAAATATATGTAACTCGTTTATTCCTTGTCATTTCCCAAATAAACCCTTGCCCTCTTTCGTGTTCTGGTTATGTAATTCATTCACTTTTGATGGCACATGGGCTGTGAGGTCACATGACTACACCAGACATTATGAAATACAATGGTTCGTCATGGCTGTCAGGTCAAGCGTGTAACTCAACGCTGAGCCGGAAGCACACACGTTCCCGGCCAGAGTTCTCTTTTCCGCTGTAGTTAACAGTTCCGTTAAACCCACGTCCCAAACAGCCTGACTGCATTGTCCTCAAACACGCAAACCGTCCCGTTATTTTCAGCTTGTGCTGAAGGGTTCACCTTCTCTGATTACTCCTGTAATGCTGGTGCTGTAGACGTGAAGGAAAAGGAACGTGTAAATGATGAGAATTGCCTGAAGGAATGAATCTGCCGGCATGAGAAGAAATTACACTGATCATGACTGGGATTGACTGAGGGAAATCCTTCCACCTGATTTAGCTGGGGGCGACTGAAATGGAAAGCAATAGGCCGGACTTACTGGGATTCCGCGTGCAGCAAGGGTTAAGCTGTAGCATCAGATGTTTTGTGTTCAGGTGCGGATTTTCACTCGCCGATTGATGTTAAGCTTCACTAATGAGTTTTGTGTAGGACGCTAAAATCGTATATGGATTTTACATGGGGAAACAGTAAAGAATACATTCAGGAGTTATTTCTCAAGTCTTAGCCGTCCAGAGATAATGTATAGTGGAGTAAATAAATATGAATAAAAGCTAGTCCACTTGACTGTTTTCATCATGGGCGACTAAACTGCATTAAGTCAACGCATTAAAAATCTGCAATAAAGTGAAATTGTAAAATTCTATTCACAGTAATTCAAGGATTTACTGTCTATAAGTCATAAATGAGACTCGTTTTATAATGTTAAAATCATGCTTTAACTGAAATTCTCGTTTTTATTTTCATTATATTACACTTGCAAAAGTACCACAAAGTAATTATACAGTAGATCAACAAATAAAATATTACTACTACTACTACTACTACTACTACTACTACTACTAATAATAATAATAATAATTTAATCACAAAGTCAAACCACAAAACAAACTATTTTTACTTCATGAAATGCATGAATTCATGAACTTTATGAATTTAAATGTACCTGTTTTACATTTCTTATTCAAGTAAAGTAAAATAAGTTGAACTGTTTTCTTCTACATTGTGTTATTTAATGATTTGATGAACTCAAATGTTCTCAAATGTTTTGTGCTCAAATGTTTTGTGTATATAAATAAACCGTAAACTAACATTTACTAGCATTTTTTAACCAGTTGATCTTAAAATAACTTGATTTTAAAATGTTATTACCACTGTCTCAGTATTCTGTATGTGTCTATTTTCTAGTTTTAGTGTTTCAGAATGTAATGAGAACTGAGGGTCCTAGGGTAAAGCTGGGCGTAAGGCTGCCCACTGCTCCGGGTTTGTGTGTGTCCACTGAATGGGTTAAATGCAGAACATAATTTCAGTACAGTCTCTAGTGGCCGTATTGACAAACTCACTCACTTTACTTTACTTTCTAATTAGTTTATGACTGTAATTTGCAATTATAATATTGAAGTGAGGTGAATGATTTAATTAATAACCAACTGCGATTATTAACCGTGTTTAGCGTTTTGATCAACAGCATTGCGATAACATCGTTCTCCTCGTATCTGGCGGCGCAGCTGCTTTCGTTTGGCCATGGCGTCTGAAGCCATCGAGGTTTAAATGATTGTTCATCACAGCTTGTTGACTGATCAAAGTGTCACGTTGGACAAATTAAGGATACGTGAACCTGAAGGAGCATCCGCAGACGTGGAGCTGCTGATGAATGGCCAGGAGAGCAGCTGTGTCTCTGGTCTCCACGTTAACCTTGTTCCTTCTCATCTGTCACAGCCCGGACCTGCGAGGACGACAGCCACCGAGTGCCGCACATTCACACAAATAGTGCAATCAACAACTGCTCCGGCCACAGCACAGTCTTCCTCTCCTCCCGCTCCGATTGAGCTGCCACGAGGCGTTCCAGTCATGATCAGCGTAATGCCTTCTGATTAGGATGTCACTCTGCTTCTGAACGGATTCCATGAGGCCAGGGAACTATTGTTAATATACAGTCTGCTGCCGTATATTTACCGAGGTGCTGGTTTTATGGCTCGATTTCTTTCCTCGTTCACGTGAAGTGCAGAAACGGGGCATTATTTGCTGGTGGAGCTTGATGTTCACTCGCTGGTATCAGCACATGCTTAATGGGATTTTAATAGGATTAATGGGAATTCTCTAATGAGGCAGGATGCAGTGTTCACAGGCAAACGGCAACGGAGAGCGTACTGGTGCTTTGCACTGGTGTGTGTGTGTGTGTGTGTGTGTGTGTGTGTGTGTGTGTGTGATGAAGAATGACTGGAGTTCTCATTAGAAGAGCCGAGTGTTTATGGTGTGGTGTTTCAGTGCTTTGCTTCCTGTCAGTGTTCCTCTTAAGGCGTTTCTACATAATTAGCTGGAGTTTACAGATGATATGAGGGTGTTTTTTTTTTTTATCTCATGAGTAAGGGAAGGTGATGTGTTGAAGCGAGGGGACAGACAAGTGAAGATGGAGGAGAGAAAAACTGATTTTTCAGTTTCAACTCATAATCTACAGTTGGGAAACACGTTCGTATGGGGAAAATTATTCGAGGAATTCTATTAGTCCGAGGTGCAACTTCATTGTGGTATGTCACAAAAAACTAGTAAAAAAAAAAACTAGATTGAGAATTGACTGTCCAGTGGTTTCTCAGTAACTGCAGAAGTTACATTCTTAAAATAACCCACAATACAAGATATTGGCAAAGCTTTATTGTTTACATTCATTCTAGAATGTCAATAGGATTTTTTTTAATAATTTGTATAGAACATTATAGTTTTAAGGCTGTAAAACCCCTCACTAAATCATTTATACACTTTTTTTTCCACACAGGCATTCACTTTTTCTCACTTTCTCCTGGTTAAACACACTTTTGTTTCTGAAAATTTTGTTTTCTAGAAATAATAATAATAGTAATAATAATAATAATAATAATAAAGTATTTTAAACCTAACTGATTAAGTTTGTTTTAACCCTCAAGTGGTTAACAAATAAATAACAGTTGCTTCAGGTTGGCATTCTAATTGAAACCTATTGAAGCATGTCTCTATATTTTTCCCGCTTTCTTATGAACTTCTACCTTGCTTTAGCATATCCATGGTTAGCATCGGGTCCAGAAAGTTTCAACCCCAATATTTTTGACCATGCGTAAAACTTAAAGACTTATGCACTCTACAAAGTCAAAGCATTTAGAGTAGTAGCATTTAGTGTTTAACCTAACAACAACGAATAAAAAGGCATGCTAAATTGAACAAAATTCGCCAACCCGTAGGCCACAAACGGTGAACCGCATTTTACAGAGGCCCAACTGTACTATTATTATTATGTAACATCTGTTGATATCCCTAAATATCCCGCAGTCGCATTTATTTAATATCTTGCCTGTTATGTTTTAGTTTTTCATAGATGTTTGTTCTAAAGTAGAACTCATGTAGTATGCGATAAGTTGGCCTGTGCATGTGTTCAGCATCTTAACTGTCGTAAACTGCAGATGCCAAAAATCTATATGGTGGGGAGACGAACAAGCCGTTGGATGTGAATCATTAACCAAGATGGTTTGCACAAAAACGAGGCCAGGATTCCAATCGCGGCAATCAGACGGAACACAACCGTGGCGTCTCTTTATGTTAATCACAGTCTCAGTCGAGCGACTCGTGCTCGAGGGAATGCGAACAGCGACCACCTACGGCACCATCACAACTGGAGGGACTGTTGCCGCCGTGCGTTATTGTACGACATGTCAATGGTCACGTGCATGTTTGGTTTTTTCGTTTTCTTTAAATAACAATACTTCAAACCATAAAGAAGGTACGTTGATGGAAGCCATACAGAAGCTACGCGGCATATGGTGCATCTGCAGCACCATATGCCGCCGCGTAGCTTCTGTATGGTTCCAATGAGCGTATATGAACGCAAGCAAATACGACAAATTCTCGACCTCCCTCAGCAATGAATGCTGGGAAACTGCCCCGAATTTGAATCTACAAGACAAAAAAAAGTTTGTGATTCCCAACGTATTTTTTTTAGCATTGTACAGTCCTGCAGCCCAGTGGTACTCGGATCAATTTTAACAACCTGTCAAGGCGAAAAAAAAAAAGCTTTTTCCAAACTCTAAGTGAAGCCAGTTTGACATGTAGACTTTGCATTTTCCCACTCTCTAGTGTATTGCATCTCTAGTGCATTTTGCTAACCTCTGCCTCCCGTGACCAAATATGCATTGCAACCCCATCCTCTCTTCCATTTCAGTGCTTTGCCTCTTGTCCTGCCCGCTCTGAAGTCTTAGACAGATAAGTGCATCCCTCCTTACCCGCTCTTGCCCGTAGTATGCCCTTAGCACCCAATACTCCCTGCCACACACTTCCAATCACCGAGTGTTGGCAAGTGTAACGTAGAATAAGTGAGCCATGCTGCTTATTATTTTTTTTTTCTGTTGTCGGACCCGCAAAGAAAAAAAAAAGCTGACGGTTTTGCTGTTAGAATACCATGTGATTAATCCTGATCTTTTTTTCATTAGACCCACAAGGCTCCAAATCGGATGGTACTCACAAGAAAGGTACTTTCTTTTTATTCATCCAGGATTATAGAAGCTTATTGATTCAATGCAAAGCGGGTGCCATCAAGGCTCGATCATGAGTCCGATTGTATTCTCAAATGTTCAGATTCAACATGTCCAAGCACCTGCACGCAACACGATTGCCATCATGTCTCATCTCACCTTGAAGCGCTTGCTAAATGACATTTTTGGACGGAGATATCTCGGGTGGTGTAATTGCTTGACCTTTTGTTTACCGGTACCAGGATCGGTATTTCGGGCTTGAGGCGGGACATTTTCCCAAAGAAATGGAATTGATTTATACGCTGTAATTAATTTGGCTGTTTAAAATGCGATTATTTGATTTTGTTGCCTCCAGCGTTTCTTGAGAGGAAACCTAGACTTCGGGTCAGAATCGGAGCTTTGTAATTGCTGTCAGTTTTTTATGTGTGTCATTTATTTATTTTTATTCTGTGGCTTTAATTGAATTAAATCATTGAGTTGGTATTGAATCACCGAGCCTTTAGACAAGGACTTTATGCTTCACAGGTTTCTATTTAATTCTTCTTTTCTAAAAGCGTATTTCTCCAAGCATTCATCAGAAGCGCTGATCTGGAGCATGTGATTGGTGTGTGATATTGCGAATATTGAGCGTCTCTGCTAAGAAAAACTCAGTCCTGCTTCTTCCTGCCTCGCACTGTTGGTGGATTCTTATTAGAGACCTGCTATTTAGCTTTATTATGAGCTTTATACATCCTCTCTCTCACTTAATTTTGACTAATGCAAAGCCATCTGAAAGTTTGTCACGGCTCCAATGTTTTCAAATGAACAATCTGAGGAGAAGCTTCAACAAATCACATTACATGAGGTTTTTTGCGCATTTATCATACGATTTAATCATCATTCATCCCAGTTGAAAGTGCTACTAGTTATTGGTTTGCTGTAACATATGACTGCCGCATGTCTAATGTGTATTGTTAGCATACATTACACGTGTTAAGCAGTCATGATGATTTAGGTTTTTGGTTTGTTTTATTCTTAATTCAGTGGTCCATAGTTGCTCAAGTGTTCTGGATGTTTCTGCCAAGCTGAATATCCCGGCAGGTTGCTCTATAATGCTTCTGTTGTTTCGAATCACTCTTGAAAAAGCATCAGATGAAGAAAATTGAAATGTATTGAAAGAAAAAAAAACTGTTCTATATGATAATTAAAACTATTTCCTAAATCTACAATGGCACCATTGAGTCACAATTTGGTTTGAAAGTTGAAATTCAAATTAATGCAAAGAAACGTAAATAAAGGAAATTGGAGAGTAACATTTTGATTCCACACTTGCTTGTTTACAGAAAGGTGATTGGAAAAAGAAGTTATTACACAGGATCCCAACACCGTGTTCAGCCATTTTGCCAAACTGCTGCGGATTGTGGGTATTGTAGTTCATGGTGTGTGAGGCTATGGTTTGACAAAAGAAACGCCAGCAATTGTGAGGATTAAACTTCTTGCAGACAAAAAGGTGGATGATTCACCACAGGGGTTCTGCTTAATGTGGCAAAATAAAACGTGCATGCAAATTTGTGAATGCGCCAGTCCAGAAACGTGGATTTACGAGGTAATACCGTACATTTCCAGTTTATTGATTATTCAAATGCCATTGTGATCCAATTTCACAGGACCCGAGCAGAACAATACCGCCGACTCAGTCATATCGCTATCACCATCAGTGTTGCCTCGCACTGCAACGTCCAGCACTTTATCTCATGGCTTCTCCAGCCAAAGCCTCCCAAATCATCCAGTGAAATCAAACTGTAGTCGACTCATTCTCTATTCCGGACTGGGAGCCACAGCCCTTCTATTGATTTATGTCTCTCTCCAGCCTCCCTCCTCCAAGGCTGTCATGTTTCTCCTATCTGTGTTGCTAGCCTCGGGGGCAGGAAGAGATCCTGGTAATTTAGCGGTGTGTCATTACTTATAGGCATGTGACAATGCTAACTCTGAAACTGGCTGTCACTGCGCCGCCGTCTCTTCTCGCCTGAGCTGTGGCTGTCCGAGTCTTATGAATTTTAATACAATCCCCTTAATGGTTAGGGTCGCCTCTAGCTGAACCGACGCTGGAGTGATGGATGGCTGTGACTGCTGTTCAATCTGGATTTTGTTTTGTTGGAGTGGCCATTTTAAGTAGAACGCTGCACGTGAAATGACATTTCTGGCCCAGATTCACATTTATTAACCTGCTTGTAAACCTAATTATGATTGATGAATAGATTATATTTAATTGTTTTGCAATGCAATGCTTATTTATTTATTGCGTGTGTGTGTGTGTGTGTGTCCATTATTATTTTTTTGACTACCGTATGTGTTTTTTGTCAGTATTTCTATTTTACTTTATGTTTATGTATTAAACGGTCATTTGTCAACTCTCTGAAATGAGGTCATGTTCGAAAAGATGACCCCTGTTGCTAACGCTGAGCTAAAGTGGACTGGTTAACATGCTGTTATAGATGTTTTTGAATGTGTGTTTGAGCATCAATAATGTAGATTCGAGCATATATTTCTTATTCTTAAATAATCAAATTTAAATAAAATATTATTTTCTCTTTTGCCGTCATTTATAAAGAAGAAACTGCCGTCCAAATCCATGACCTTTGAACTTGAATCAGCAAACACATGGGAAAGCCTATCATAAATTATTAAAGGCTTAAATTGTTTTTCGTGAAACAAGGTTCTGGAGATATATTTATTTATATTAAGCAAAAGATTTAAAAAGTATTAACACTTATTATTAATGTACTGTATAAACCTTTTGTACGCTATGATATACGTATATTATTAATACAATTTATAAGGAATGTATTAATGTATAAATTTCCAAGTAGATTTTTAAATATCTACTTTTTTAGTTATGTATATATTTCAATTTAGTCATGTTAATATTTATGATTATTAATCACTATATTTGGAGGACTCTCACGCCTTCTTCCAGAGCAGAAATGAGCTGAGCAAATTGAAAATTGCCCCTCGCCAGTTGATTTACTGGGCATCAGCCCCCGTGTCGATTCCTGATGAATAAGTGGAGGCCCTTGACATTTGCCCCGTTGCTCATTCACTGGAGTGTGATGAAACCGATGTGCTAACATGAAAAGCCTGGTACACCGCTCTTCTCGTCACCAGTCACTCGCCTCTTGAAAGATGCCTCGCCAAGACCTCACAGCGACGGCCAAAACCATATACATATTTAATGCTCCAGTGCCATTGTGTTTCTGCTGAGAGCATCTAGAATTCAGAGCATAAACAAAATCATTAAGCTTGCTTTATTTTCACCAGACACTTTCATTTGTGAGGCTCCACTTACCTGCGAGGCATCTTAAGTGCCAGTGGTTTGTAATAAATCTGTTTGCTTCCCGCGCCGAGTGTGTCCTCCGGGTACCACATCGCATGCGCCATTCACCCACCAGCTGACCGGTATAAAACAGACTAATGGCTTCTGGGACGGTACCGGTCTATAGCTGCTTGCCGTGAGGAGACGGACTGAGTATCGATTGGTTCAGACGTGGAGCTTGTTAATGAACCACCGTAAACATGTGACTGTAAAGATGACTGGTGGAGGTGGTTTTATGAAGAAGTAATTGGTCTCGCCGCTCACAGTTTTTCTGTTTAACGGCAGACTGTAATGTATGGCTCTCCTACAGGGGTTATACGTCCCCTCGAGACGTTTGATTAAAGATTGTTTTGTGTTTGTGCGAAATTCATCATCATAATGATTCTCGGAATGCCATTGGTAGTGTTTAATCGTTGGCTATGCACTAGTGTGTTGACGGAAATAAGCTCATCTGTCCGAGGTGGATGTTCATTTTTATTCAGTTTTTTTTTTTTTTTTTGGGATCTTCGTGAGTCACACGTCCCTTTTACGAGCGTAATAAACCGAAGCGTGTGAATGCAGGCAAGACTGTGAAATTTACCTCTGGTGAAGGTGGGAAATAACGGCTGAGAGGAAGAGGAGGGAGAGGTATAAATATCCAGAATGTCCCTTCGCTGATGCTGGCATCCCTCTGCGGTGCGATGCTCTTCGGAGAGCAGGACAAAGATTGTTTGGCGAAATCATGGCGAAGCAAATCATTCTTGGTGATGACTCACCCGTTCCTGACAGTTAATGAGCTCTTGTCTTCCTCTCTCCCCGCTGCTTATTGGAGGCCGAGCTCACAAATGAACTGCAGTGGGAGTGAGGACATTAGATTTCCTCTGCGCTGCGTCACATTCTGCAAGGAAAGCCCGGAACAGACAAATGATTACAGCCGCTTTAATACCCAGTGGAAGGAATAAGCTAAGAGCAAGGAACTAAGGGCCATGGCGCTGGAATATTCTGCAATGCCAGTTTGTTCCAACACCAAGCAAAAACCCAAATACAGCCATCGAATGATTGGAAAATGTCCACTAATTCTCTGTAACTACCGAGACGTCGCATGTGTTGACGTTAATGGATTCACACTTAGGACAAAGGGTCCAATCTCATTGTGAACAAACATTTTTTTTTTCAACTAATCTTCAAATGTGCTGAATCTTTAATTTGAGCAATGTTCAAACTGTTAGAAAAAAGCTTTCAAAAACCCCCTGCTTCATCAGCTTCTTTGTTACGGTTCATTTGCCGCTCTGTAATCTTGCAAAGTGTGGCAAAGTTGTTTCATCAACAATTTGTTTTTTAAAAAGGTTTTTTTTTTTTTTTTTTTTTTTTT
>CM051503.1:11387895-11405906 GCA_028031935.1 Paedocypris micromegethes
TTTTTTTTTTTTAGAATAATTTTTTTCTTGCTCCCAAAGGGGTTTGGGAGCCTGATACCGGCCACATTTAGGGTTTAAACTCTACAAATAAGCATTTGTTTGAGTTTTTAGATTTGATAAACATTTGCAATTTCCACAGCCACACATTCCATTCCAAATAATTTCATATGTCAGGGGTACATTATACTTATAGCGTATCAATTTTGACGTGATTTCACTTTGTCATTTTTCTCTAGCATTCTGTAGCACTCTGTCGCATCTATGCGTTTGAGGAGAGTGGGGAAAAGGTGGGGGCTTCTGAACAAATAATGAATATTGGGTTTGGTTTTTTTACATTTGTTTTACACTTTTTGACATCATTTGAAGACAAGGTTGCTGAGACAATTTTTCCAACATATTAGTTTCTACAATATTCCTCCTAGAAACTGACAATTGCTAGTGTATGGCATACAGTATAACTCCGAACATATCTGATTGAGCGTAACTATCCAGTTATCTGTAATCTGTTGTCAAATCAATTGTTCTGAGTGTATTTATTGTCAGCTAATGATGTTTGGAAGACCTCCAGGGAAATTTTGCAGGCCTTAAAGGAAGGAACAATTTCACCCGACTTTGCAGATAGCCATGTTTTTTCCCCACAATAATCTACTGGTTCAGCAGCTCAGGATGCTGCGTGTGAACCGTCAGCAGGCAGAGAAATGGGGTTTAGGGCTGTTCAGCAGCTCCGAATCAAACCGAATCAGAAACCTGGAGCCGCCTGACAGGGTCTTCACGAGGTCGTGAGCGCCATGTCTCTCCGAAAAGCCCCCTCTCTGTTCCCACAGATCCATTCCCTCTTAACTTCATAATTACGCTTTCTGTCCTGTCGTATACATCTGTTGTGCGCCGGGATGTTTTCACGCTCACGTCCTGTGCCCCAGCAAACAGATGAGACTTAATTATTTAAAGGCAACAGGAAACGCAGTGGCTTCTGAGTGATCTTCCAGTGTCAGATTTATATAACCGTGGTCTTCACCGTCACTTTCGTCTCCCGCGTTTTAATCTTTCAGATGATGTTTTTTCTATTTTGGAATGTCATGTTATTTATGCTCATGCGTTGATTGCTTTTGAGAGGAAACAGGTAAGTTTTATCTGGAGGCTGTGTGTTATTTCTATCATTTAACATTAATATTAAAAAAATAATAAAACGTTGAAAATGTGTATGATGGCTTGATTTTTTTTTTTTAATAAATGTCTTGTTAACTTTGTTGCCTGTTTTCTTGTCTTTTTCCGCAGGTCCGCCCGTGAACGTAACATGCAACATTTTTATTAACAGTTTTGGATCCATTGCTGAAACGACAATGGTAAGCAAATTCCATTGTTTATGGGAACAGCTATTTTTAATATTGTTGTAATGGATAGAGAAATAATGTTTTCAAAATAAAAAAAAATCAACTTCTAAAACTAATATTCAAATTTTTTTATTATTTGACCCTTTTTTTTTTTTACAATTCAGTCTTTTGCTTTCGATACAATAGATCAAAGAGCAAAGCATATAATAATGTAATTCCACTATGATCAGCCATCCAATCTTTTTATTTACAAATGTTCAGATTTCAAACATCACCCAGCAGCAGTTCAGACATCTCCATCCATCATAACCTTGTCGAAGGTCGTCCATTTCATGCATGGAGCTTTCAGAAACACAGATTCTTGATGCGCCAACTTTTTCTGTTTGGCACCAGCCGAGCATCTCAGTCCAGCGGTCGGGAGTCGGATCTGCCACCCAAACGTTGCAGGTTCTAATCCTTGTCTGGAATGTTCCACAACTGAGTGTCCTTGTACAAGAACTTGCTCCTCGGTGTCTTGGCTTAAGGCAGCCCACTGCTCCAGGATGATGAAATGCCGAGCACCGTGTCAATACGGTCCCTAGTGGCCATATTGACAATCTCACTTCACTTCACTTCAACTCCAAAACCTTGTCATCTTGCTGAGTCTCTCAAGCAGAACAAATGCAGCATTTTCCAGCGTTTTCCCTTTCCTCCTCATCCAGCAGAATTGATCGGAGTTGCTCATGCTCTTGTTCTCTTGAGCGTGCAGCGACAAGGTGGAGGCGAGTGAGAGCGGGTTACCAGAACAGTATTGATAAATCTTTAGCGCTTATAGGACGGTGGAGAACAACATTTCATCCTGTAATGATCTGACCTGCTTCGGACACGTCGCCTCGGCCGGCCTGCGTCCTAATTGTTTTCCCTTATTTTAAGGTCCAGAACTCCAGGGAGAGGCAAGTGGCTATTTAACTGACTTCTTCTGGACAGCAGAGAGGGAACGTGAACGTCAGATTGCCCGTCATGCCATGGCAGAGTCGAACGCATTGCTAATATTTTACAATCAAAACAGGATCTGGCTTTGGGCTTCATTCACATTATGAGCGAGATGCTGCCATCAATCACTCGTCCTAGCCGAGAGAAGTTCAATAAGTGAAATGGTGTGTGTGTGTGTGTGTGTGTGTGTGTGTGTGTGTGCGCGTGTGAGAATGGGCACAAGTGTATGAATGCTGAAGCGTGTGTGTCAGGACGTTCATGCCACGTGTGTGTTTGTTTGTGTGTGTGTGTGTCTGTGTGTGTGTGCGCGCGCGCGCGTGTCTGTGTTAAGAGAATGGGCACGAGTGTATGTATGCTGAAGCGTGTGTGTCTGGACGTTCATGCCTTCATGTGTGTAGGTGTGTGTGTGTTTGTGTTTGTTTGTGTGTGTGTGTGTGTGTATGAGTTATTGTGTGCTTGTCAGTGCTACAAGTAAGTTTGTGAGTGTGCAAAAGTGAGTTTTTATTTGTGTTTGGGTGTGTGTGAGCAATTATGTCTTGAGTGTGCGTAAAAGGTGTCTTTAAATGTGTTTGAGTTTGTGTGTGTTTGTGTATGAGTTACTGGGTGTGTTTGTGAGCGCATGGATGCGAGAGTGTGTGTATGTGTTTGTGAGCGCATGGCTTTGAGAATGTGTGTGAGTGTGAGCTCATGCGTGTGTGTATTTACTTTTGCGTCCACTTACCACAAACCGTCTTGTTGTAAACTAGGCGTGTCTATGGGCAGTAAAGCGTTTCAAAGGAACCGCATCCATTTGTGTAATGTTACTCCGTTCCCGTGATGTTAAGTGTTGAAAAGTGCGGTGGAGAACATATGTGTTTACACACCCGAGCTGATGCCCTTGGTAATGAAGCCGCTATGTATTGTTTTTTTTTTTTTTTTTACTGGCTTCATTTGGCTTTCACTGACCGTGGGCTGTTTATCATAAAGAAGAAATATTGACAAAGGAAAATCAATGGGACTTGTTGTGTTTTCCCCCCGCGCTGTGGTGACTATTCTCTCCGAGAGGAAAATCTAATAACCCGAGACGGATGAGTCCGCTCCATCCAAATATTTTGATATTCTGTGGGTGAGGCGGTCATCTTGCATTAGTATAATTGTCCTAAAATGTCCTTGTGTGTTGTAGCTGAATGCCAGCGCAAAGGTCACCCACTGTATTTGTGTTCTGCACATCCTCTCAAGGTGCATTTCCGACCTAAAGTTTATTAGCGTCGCTGATGTGATGAAACTCCTCCACTGTATTGATGGATGTGATTGTGCGTTCAGGGAAAATGCCACTGCATTTCCTCTTCCTGCTTTTACGTTCTGTTCATTTCATCCATTTGACTTTGTGAATAGTAATAATAGTGAATAAAGCGTTTGTTACTAATTATGTACACAATGCATAAATACAGAAATTGCTCTATTATTCAAGTATATAAATCAAATAATATATTTTCAGATAGATATGGAATCTACTAATTTGCATATGCTTTTTTTTCCAAAGATGACTAAAATGGTACTAATCTTTAGTTGATGGATTAAAAACCATTTTTGAACCTACGTGACTCATGGAAATATTTACAACAACAGCAGCTCCTAGTTTTAAGAAATATTTTTTTCTTAAAACTATCTTTTTTATATGCTTCTCTGTTAAGGATCAGTGTCCACATCCCCTCGACACTACATTACCCATAGTTCCTTGCTCAGACAAAACAGCGGAACACGGCAACTAAAATTGTACTAATTGTATTTCTAAACATCTAAAGAAAAAAAAAAAGAAAAAACGTGAAAATGCCTGGTGCATGTAAACATAGAATTGGCCTTTTTAGCTTCTCTCATGTAAAGCTTATAAAACATCGTAAACCTTCTTTGCAGGCATGTAAATACGCTAGCATGAAAATAACTCGTCATGCTTTTGTCTACGGACGTGACAGATGCTTAGGAAGATGAATATACATTAAAAAAAAAACGTAAAAATCCCAGAAGAAATTGTTTAAAGGTAAAGAATTGAGTCAAAGTTGGGGATTAAAAGATAGCCTTTTTAGGCTATCCCGCAAAATATTTGCGATTCCTCTTCACCTGTGACCAGATACACATGGTAATGACTAAGTTATTATTGCAAACTACAGATTAAAAGCAGAATTCTGCAAATCTGGTGTTGGAGAAAAAAGAAGCGAATGTTGTTTTGTCAGTGTGTAGCAGCTGCCACAGCTGAAGGGAGGCAGCGCCGTGGTCTCTCTTCTACTGACACCGCTGTCTCTGTGTGCCACAGGATTACAGAGTGAACATTTTCCTGAGACAGCAGTGGAATGACCCTCGGCTGGCCTACAGCGAGTATCCAGATGACTCCCTTGACCTTGATCCCTCTATGTTGGACTCCATTTGGAAACCTGATCTGTTCTTTGCCAATGAAAAGGGCGCCAATTTCCACGAGGTCACCACTGACAACAAACTTCTGAGGATCTCAAAAAACGGAAATGTTTTGTACAGCATAAGGTGAGGGAACCGTTTTCAGCAGGAAAACCATCATCTTTATCGTTTTTACGATGAAAGCGTGTCATAGTTTATATGCGCACCTATCCTGTATTTTTACTTTGTTTTTAGTACTTTACATTTGTTGTTGTTATTTATACATTTTATCATTTATATTAGAGGTATTATAATACAATAAGTGATTGTGTTTCTGTTGTTATCATGTACTGTTATTGTACAAAGGCTTTAACATCATGGTGATAAAAATGTCAAACTTTTTTTCCACGTCAAACATTGAACGTTTTCTTTTGTCATCATTAAACATAATATAGCCTGACACGTCACAATGTATTCACAAAGTCCTGTGCGATTGATGATCCTGCCTCGTTGTTTGACGATCTGAATTTGTCTCTAGCTGTAGAATCAAATTAAATATTTAATAAGAAAATATTGTTTCACAAGTCTTCTGTTTTAGTAATATGAAAGTGCTACTGTTTAAGTCAAAGCACCTTTTCTGAAAAGCTTTTCCAAAATGTACTATTATTTCTGCTTTTACACAATCCATAGACTCTCTCCTGTGTTTCACCATTGTTCTGATGCAGAACATCTGTGAGATTAAAAGACCAAAAATCTTCCCTGCGCCCTTCATTTCAGATATGAAACCAATGGATATGGCAAGATCGTGCCGGTCGAACATCAATAAAGTCAAACATTATTGTACTCGTAACCGTGTCTCGTAAAAGCTGAAACGATCTGCACCATCGACACAAGATCTGATTTGAGAGCTGCACTGGGAGGAATTGTAAATTAAACCCAGCTTGAATTTTAGACTGGTCTTAACCTTCTGCTTTAGTTCATTTATTTTGTATATAATGTTTTAAAATGTTTTAAAAATTCCATTTGTTGATAGTTACATAATATATTTAATTCACTGAAGGAGTTAAAATGTTTGTAAATTAAAAATGTGCACTTCGAGCTGAAAAGCGCCTTACTTGAACTTAAAAATAATTTAGACTAGATTTTCTGAAACGTAATTACATAATATAATAACTGCCACATATTTTCAGATATGAATCAAACTAATATTTTCATTGTTGGTTAATTAAATTAATTCAATTGAAGCTGTTTCTTCTGCCTTGTAATGTGTAAGTTTATGAATTGTGAGTTTAATATTATGTCATTTTATAATAATACAAACATTATTAATACAAAAAATTAAGTGAACGTTGTTAGTTGCATTTTTTTTCCTTCAAAAATTAAATGCATAATCTCACCATGAAATCACATGCAATCACATATCCTGGCCAATCTGATATCAATGCTTCAGAAAATGTATTCTTGTTCTTTGTTAAACTAGTCTATTGAATCTGATTGGTTGCTGTTGAATGACATCATAACTCGTTACTATAAAATTGAAATGAAACCTGAGGCGAATAACGGCGATCGCGTCATACTTCGTATCGCGTTCCCTTCGTATGACTTCCGCTAGATTTGACTCCCTTTGCGCTTTTGTCAATTCAGGGTTAAAACTGTTTTGCTGTTTACTAGTGCGGTCACTAATGGTGTATGTTGTTGTTCTCAGAATAACACTGGTTCTTGCCTGCCCCATGGACCTGAAGAATTTCCCTATGGATGTGCAGACCTGTATAATGCAGCTGGAGAGTTGTACGTATGCCCTGATCCTTTCAGCCAGATGGAGAGGATTTATTCAGTGGCGCAGAGATGGATGTTGTACTCGCTGGCATGAGCAGATGAAGAGCATGGTGATTTAAGGCAACCTAGAGTAGAGTCAGCAGTCAGCAAAGAAGCGCTCTCAGCTCCACCTATCATTATACATTTCGCTTTAGTTTTCATTAACAGTTGTGTCCGTATAAACTGCATTTTATATGAAAACATTCTTTGACTGACATTTTTCATTCATTTTATTAAGCACTACCACGCTTCTTAGCTCGGCTTTTAAATGCTGAGGACCAGGAGCAGTGATAGATGTGTTTGTGGTTCCAAAGTCGCCCGTTAAAAATTAAAACAAGTCAAATTCGGTCATTTAAATCACGACAGACAGGGCGATCCAGTGGAAAAGTAATGTGAATCTACGTAAACTATGTTTAATAGGCCTTAAATGAAATGTAAAAATATGTTATGAAATGTCAAATCTTAATGAGCGCTTTTTTTACTTTTTAGTTGGCTACACAATGAATGATCTAATATTCGAGTGGGACGAGAAGGGAGCCGTGCAAGTAGCAGATGGACTGACGCTGCCGCAGTTTATACTGAAGGAGGAGAAGGATTTACGCTACTGCACCAAGCACTACAACACAGGTTCGTGTCATTCCTCTGTGGATTTCCTGCATTATAGGCTGCACTGTCGGATCAGAGGTTAGGAGACGAACGTGGCGAAGAAAAGGCTTGTAAGGCTGTATTTGTTTACAGATGTCTTCATTCCAAAATGGATTCAGTGGAAGGTTCAGGAGACACGGCTTCTTTGTGAATCTACATAAACTTTTATATTGGGTTAAATACCATCTGTTCTCTCCGTGTTGACAGTCAGGATTTGTTACACTCCAGATAAACCGGAATATTGCTAAAGGCCAGACTAGTCCGGATGGAAATAGAAGCACGACAGTTGAGCTGATTCTCCGTGGCTTTAATAATGATTTTCATCGGTTTAATGGCTTTTTTTGGAACTGATCATTTGGTTTATTATTGCATAACACTTTTAAAAATGAGTAAGATTCTGACATCATAATGTAAAATTATCACAGTGGGAAAAAGATGCTAGCTTGTTGGAGCGCATAGCTTGAGTTTTGCCCAAGAAATAATCCAAGTGAAATCCAAGTTGTTTGGCAAGTCACTGAAAAGGCTAAAAAAAGAGCCATAAAAATGTTCAGACTAGTAAACAAAAGGTACATTTAAATAAACAGAGAGGCAGATGTTAGAGAAAAACAAATTAACAAATGTTTGTCTTGATATACCGGTACAGTATATGGTTTTTACTCATATAACACAAACTTCTCTCAGAGAAACCGTTTTCCATTGTGCAGGAAACTGTGAGTAACGTAGTGCAGACACATCAAACCCTAGGATTGTTGCAGCATGGTTGAATCAAGTTCAAGTTCAGAACATTTGTAAGGCACTTTTCACAGTTTCACTGAAATCACTGAATCACTAAAACAAACATCGTGTAGATTATATATTTTTCGGTCTTGGTTTTGTCCATTTTGTCAATCGTCAAATTGCACATTGTCATTTCGACATGTCATTTTTGTGAATTTCTGAACACGGAAACGTAGATGCAAGAAGCATCACTTTATTCACGCATTATCAAATTAGACAAATAATTATTCATCCATTTTCCACAACATTTCTGTTCTTTTCTTACGTTGACCGTAAAGGCCCTGCTGATGCCCTAAAACTGTAATTATCCCTCAAAGCCTCACATTCTCTCGCTGCAGACATGTTTTTCTAGCACTAGAACTAGACAGTCAGCCAATGCTGAGTCCACGCGCTCTGCTGCTCCCCAGTCAAGCGTTAACCGGAAATTAAAGTGTCGTTTTTTTCAGATTTATTAGTGGCAATCTATTTTGATTTGCAGAGCAGGCCTAAGCTTGGCAGTCCAGCCTACTTTCAGTTTGTCTTTCTCATCCCACTGCGTCCTCCGTGTCTCTCAGGGGAAGTAGATTCTGGTTGTCATTTGGGTTTCATTGCTAGTCACTGGTGCTATAGTGCGCTGTGATTCACAAAGGGTGTGCTTATATACAGTTAGCTAGCGAATTGCGGCTTCACCAGTCACTGATTTTGAGTGTAATTTGAATATTATATTCTGAAATTAAAATCATGTTATTAATCATATTATGAATCCATCTTCTCTTACAGAAGTGACTGTTGCCACATTCTGACATGTTTGTTTTATGGGGGGTTTTGGGACGGGGAGGTTCAGTATTTGCTACATATTTTATTGTTAAATTTTATGTACCGTAGGCGTAGATAAACGGTTTCCTTGTTTCGTTTTGTGTTTAACTTTTTTTTTTTTTAAACATAAGGCTTTGGAGAGTAGCTAATGCCATTGTTTTCAGGTTTATTGTGCATATGGTTTTCTATGTATGCTTATGTGTAAATGTGTCTTGCATGTACACTAATTCTCAGCATCTCTGGTCCTGATGGTGGAAAATACACCCTGGATTGATAGATAACCAATCACAGAGCTGGACTCGCAGACAAACACTTACAAACTGAATTTCAATGGGCGATTTTGCGTAAACTCAACCAGAGCGACCTCACTAAGAAATGTATTAATTTTCTTCCACAAAAAATCAGCTTTTTGATGTAAACTAATCTAAAACAATTGTCAATCACAGGCATTTAAAAAAAAAGAAGCAGCAGCAGGGAATACAGCATCAACGACATTTGGCGACGATAAAAACGCTGTGTTCCGTTTCTATTTCAGGAAAGTTCACGTGCATAGAAGCTCGTTTCCACCTGGAGAGACAGATGGGATATTATCTGATCCAGATGTACATTCCCAGTCTTTTGATCGTCATTTTGTCTTGGGTGTCTTTCTGGATCAACATGGATGCCGCTCCTGCACGTGTCGGCTTGGGCATCACCACTGTGCTGACCATGACCACTCAGAGCTCCGGATCCAGAGCTTCGCTCCCAAAGGTCTGTGTGATAAAATCATCTTTTCAGAGCTGAATCGAAAAGATTTTCGCTTTGTTCCTCTGCATCATGTCTCTTTCTCACTGCGTCTGTGAGTAGACGTTGGTTTCTTTAAAGTACTGTGGCCCGCTGAGATGTTCCTCACACAAGTAGTGTCTTAGTGGTGGTGGGGTGGTTTCATGCCAAATGTCTGGTCATAAGAGATATTTCTTAAAAAAGGCACCAGCAGCTACTTAAGTAGAGTAATCCAGTGCCCAGAGGGTTCTTCATACCTGTTAAGCCTTTGGCAGGAGGATGGGCAGCTTGTGGCTGTGCATTTTTCCTCTTTTTTTGTGATGAAAGCATTTTATGGGGATTTTCACTGACCTGTAATTATTTGGCATTAATCCACTTATTGCTTTTTTTAAACTGCCAATGAAACAAAATAGCGTCTTATGTTGTTTTTTTTTTACAATTTTCAGTATATTTTTTGTGATCTATTTTTCGAAAAGTTGGCAAGCAAGGAGTTTGAGTTTCGGCAAGAAGTGATATGATGAAACGGTGTGTTCTGTGGACGGGACATGCTGTAGTTTGACGTTTTGATTATGTTTTACCAGGCCCGTGATAATTATGCAGTTTATCATGTTTGATACAAAAGTGTTTTGTATGCGTATTTACATTGTGGGAAATGTTTTGCCATATTTGCTACTTGTCTTGTGGAATTTATTGGATGTTCACCCTGTAGACCAATTTTATGCCACATGCATAACCCATGAAAGTTGTTATAACATTAATGTTTATTAATGAAGCAGAGATGCCGAAGGACAACTGAAACTGTTTGTCACCGTAATGGGCGGAGTCAGGGTGAGCGGGATTAACCACACCCAATGTCGCCTGGTGTCGTCGGTTCTCTTTATATTACATTTATTTGTTTGAGCAATAAGCTCATGCGATAATTTCGATGGCAGTGTAACTTTGTTTATACAGTACAACTGTTTACGATGCAGAATGATGCACTAGTTAGTATTTTATTAGCTTCTGTTAAGTGTAAAATTAAATATAGACCTTTCATAAAATTTCATCTCAGAACGTTTGTATTTTTCAGATTGTATTTCTTTTTATTGCCTTAGTCAAAGTCTCAATATAGGGAATGTTTTATATCCATCTTCTGGTTGGTACGTTTATGACACACAAATAAAAATCTAAATCGAAAGTACAATGTGAACATATGATCAATATCATGATCAATGAATTTTCCGTATTTGTGTGATCAATACGTAGGTTTGTCTTCACGTGTTTTACAACAGCAACAAACGTTTTTCTGTTGAAGCTTTTACTTGCGACTCTCTGTTAAACAGTGTGAAATGTGTTATTGATGGTACACTTACTACTTCATCAACAATGGTTTCATATAACCTTTATCAGCAGCGTCGCAGCACAGCGCAGCCATCATTCCAACACAGCGCTGACACCTAAACCCCATCAGCCCCTCGGTCACCGGCCTGTCAAACGCTCGCAGTCACACTCGGCTCGACAGCGGAGCTGGATTCGGGGCAAAAGGACGTTCGCTTGATCTTCTTACATATGCAGTTAAAAGTCTCTGAGTTGTGAGTCGTATTGATCCGCTGTCTCCGGCTTCCTCAGATCAGCCTCTTGTAGCCCTCTGGATCCGTGATATTCATCACAGTAATGAGCATATTTAATGACTTTCTCTACAGGAAAGTTCTGAGCTCTTGAGCTCCTACAAGTAAGATGTGCTTGTTCTTCGATCTTTGCCAATTTTGTGGATTTTGTTTCCCCGCAGGTCTCCTATGTGAAAGCCATTGACATCTGGATGGCCGTGTGCCTACTCTTTGTCTTCTCGGCACTGCTGGAGTACGCAGCAGTAAACTTCATCGCACGCCAACACAAGGAGCTCCTGCGCTTCCAGAGGAGGAGAAGGCATCTTAAGGTGAGGCCTGCTGTCCCAGTACACTTCACTCCTCTGCTCCATGCAGACAGAACATCAGTGCTCTTCATTCTCTGCGGATTTCTCTGTGTGTGATGGAATATGATGCAATGCGTTCCAAAAAATGCTTTAGGCAACATTTTTTGGGGGCAACACTTTGAGTAACATTGTTACAGAAATTGTAGCATTCCATGGTGAAAGTATACAGTACAGTGTGTGTATTCATGTAGTGTATTAACAGCAGCAGCAGCAGCAGCAGCAACTTTTCCTACAGTTTATTACCATTTATTGTTCCGTTACTTATAATATTATTGTAATTTTAACTTTCTACTTACATTTATGATACACGTTTATAATTCATCATAAATATTGCATATTTAATTTTTACAAAACAAATACAAATATACAAATACATTACAATGGATGGGCGGACGGACGGACGGATGATAGATAGATAGATAGATAGATAGATAGATAGATAGATAGATAGATAGATAGATAGATAGATAGATAGATAGATAGATAGATAGATAGATAGATAGATAGATAGATATAAGTAGATCATTTCATTTTTTAAATTCAAATTAGATGCAGTACATTTTCTATACATGGCAGCTCAACAGGGCACAACACGCTACTTATTTAATATATAAGTATATTTTTAATATTTAAACTAATTGTAAATTATTGAAAAACAATCACTCAATTTATTGTATAATTACTTAATATGCAATATTATGGTACACTTTTTCATTTAAGCATATACTTTTCCGATCTTTACATCCTCTATTGAAAAGTAGAATAATATCCGATGAAGATGAAACTTTGACATTTCTCACATTCACAGTCGGGCACGTTGGCATGGTAAAATCTTTCAAGTGGCTCAGAGAGATCAGAATAAATCCTGAATCCAGCGTTGTAATCCTCAGTTTGCCTCTGGGCTATGTGTAATAGGTGAAGTGAGATTAGTCTTTGGTTCCCTTTAGCCCCATCCAGGTAAATCCGCAGAGACAGTCCTCGCTGATCGCCATGCCTCCACCACCACTCCGACGCCAAGGGCCAATGCACAAATTGCAATTCTATCTGTTTGGCACGAACAACCTATATTTCTGTCCTCTTGCTTGCCAACAAATAGGGGTCCGAGCCGAGTGTGTTACGTAGCTTCCATCACAAAACAGCATGTAGTCCAAAAGCATTCATTTTATTATTTAATATGATGAAATATAGTCACTAAGTGCCTGTGTCTGGTTCATCCGCAGTACAGTATGGACTAGAAAATTACTTTTTTTTTTTTTTTTTTTTAATGAATATTGTAATTGCGATTTTGGCTTGCGTTCAGAGAACATGACATACAAATAACTTTCTGGAGTTTTGATTGGCTAACACTCTGATTGGCTAACACACAACAACAATGCGGTTTAAAAAGAAATTTAAATAAAATATAAAAATCACTCATTAGAATTGCTTCAAATTTGTAACTTGCTCTGTTTCTGTAGCTGAAATTGAAAAGCAATTCTATTATGTTGTCCTTCGGGTGACGTTTCAAGAACGCGCTTGAATGTTAGTGTGAATGTATACCGAGATTTTCCTCATGTCAGGCCTCTCAGTAGTTGCTGGCCGGATGGTTATTATTATCACCCCCAGCTAATGAAACTCCTTGGCCGGAGTGATCCACGGCCTGGGTTCGGCCCTTCATTCCGCCTCGCTGGGGCTATCCGTCAGGGACGGCTCTCTGAACTACAGCCTGGAGCTGTCACCTTCCTGCACCACACAATAAAACAACTCCCCAGCCTCGCCTCCAGAGAAGCAGCCATGTGAAGGTCCGGGTGCGGGCTGAGGATTCCCCCTGCTGGACAGCGCTAAGACCTGTAGAGGACCTGAGATGTTCGACCTGTGAAAACGATGGAGATCCTTTAGAGCAGAGGAGAACACAGACAGAACCCCGCAGAATAGCTGTCCCATCTGCGTCAGCTTCTGTGCGGGAGAGCGAGAGCAGAGCTCAGCAACGCCGAGCGTTTAAATTTTGAGGGAGTTGTGGTCCAGTGGTAGGGGACATGGACTCGTGTCCGAAAGGTTGCAGGTTCGAACCCCCTACTACGGGTTCTGCAACTAAGTGTCCTTGGGCAAGACACTGAACCCCCACATGCCCCCCGGGCGCCACGGCTTAAGGCTGCCCACTGCTCCGGGTTTGTGTGTGTTCACTTCACTGTGTGTGTGTGCACTTTCCCGGATGGGTTAAATGCAGAGCACAAATTCAGTATGGTCCCTAGTGGCCATATTGCCGTCACCTCACTTCCTTATCACTTCCAGAATAGATACAGTTAGCTTCTGCTGAGTTTTCCTGTAGCTGACTCAGAGATGATGTTAGCAACACCAAAGGTCACGAGTTCCATTCCCTGGAAACCTAATTGTTGGTATGTGAAAGCTATTACATTAGGAATTCGCTTTACGTGTGAATGTTTGTTGAGTTCGTTGTGTTAAATGTACTTTGGGGGAAGATTATTTGTGTCCTTTTGCTTGTGGTAGCATCAGCTGAGTTTATTTGATGTTTCATTTGACATGACATTTCAGATCATTTTCTGGATGGATAGTGGGGATTTTGTTTCCTGCCTGAAACGTGAAACAGACAAACATTATATTTTATGGGACTATAAGGCACACTTAGATTCCTAAAATACACACATGTAACAGTATAAACAAGCAGATTAAAACAGTATCACTTCAAACACACAGATCAATACAATTCCACAGTAATACAACAACAATAAAACACAATGGTAAAAACAGCAATAATTAAGGGTGAGTAAAACAGTGGAACGATAGTGAGACTAGTCTTATTCACAGTTAAAAGCCAGAGAGTAAAAATGGGTTTTCAAACGTGATTTAATGGTGGACAATGTAAGGGCCTGACTAATGTGCAGCGGTAGCGCATTCCACAATTTGAGTGCTGCAATAGCAAATGCTATGTGAAAGTAGACGGTTATTAATGGGGCGCTTTATATAAAAATTTCCGTTAATGCATTTAAGGTGTACCGTATAACCACGTGCATAAAGTAAAAGAACGTTTTGAAGCGCAACAGAGCTCTATCCTGGAGCTCTACATGCGGATTTTCTTCTAAGTAGATCCAGCAGGGCCTCGGCTGCTCTGAAATATAAGCCTAGTCTGAAAATAACACCTAGTGAAGATCAGCAGAGTTTAAAATGTCACCGTGTGGAATCTCTCACACACTCCCTCTTGGTAAGACATCACTTCTTTAGATCAATACTGATCAGTTACGGTGAATAAATTCATCAATTAAAGATACAAATGAAAAAAGTAATTGGGCCAAAAATCAGGTCTAAACTTAAGCATTTATTATGGTTTCCAGACCCAAACATGTTTGATGTCTTTTGATTGGTTGGGAACGTAATTATATGAGAATGTGAAGTATAACTGTAGAACTTCATTTTAGAATCTCTCAGAGCAGCATTTGCTGCAACATTTTAGCGCAGAAACGTGGCTCCGCCCATAAACATCATTGCCATCCTGAATTATGCAGGTGACAAATGATGTGCGTGGCAAATGACATCATTATGAATGATGCATGTTACAAATGATGTCATCCCGAACGATGAACATGGCAAATGATGTCATGATGAATAATCTGGCTCATTAAAGATACAAATCATAGGTGGCTCCAGATTCCATTTTTGAATTTTAATACTGAAAGTCTAAATATTTTTTACTTGAAAAAATAAATAATCCAGTGCCCCTCATTCAGCAAAAATAAAAAAAATCTATATTATTTTTTACTCTATTTTCAATTTAATGTAGTAATTCTCTATAAAGATATTTTTTAAACAAACTACATCAAAGTAAAGGTGTAGTAAAAGTCCCTGTCCATTCAGCAGTGTATTGTGAAGTCATCGGCGTGGCGTCAGGATCGAGGAAATGTTTGAACTAGCGCAGCAGAGCTTGGAGAAGACACGGCTTCATGGTCATTCGCCGGCCGACAAATGATTCGCCCCATTAGACAAACCTGCAAGGCACAATGTGCTCGCTCGCATCATCTACACGGAACAAATGTCATCCGTCCGCTTCCGGTTTCAACATGCTGCGTGTATGAAGGCGCAGATGTTGATTTGGGACAGAAATCACAAATTCGCAGGCGTATGTGCCACATTAGCATAATAACTGGATTTCTTTGTTATATGCGACTCATAATATATTCACTTTCAGTCACCCACAGGTGACAAACCGGCAGATGTATGTAAATGCAAAGCTTTCACATAGCCGTAGTAATTCATCCCGGTGTCTGTGAGCTTTACATGGCGGTCCTTATGGAATATAATCATCCTCTGCCACCGCTGAAAAATCCGCAGAGTGCACGTGGCTGCTCGGTCATTCCGGTCCCGGTGATTTTTCACAACATCCCAATAAGAGGCATCAAAACATCAGTCACGTTGCGAGGGGCTTTGATTGATTAAGGAGCCCAGGGGTCTTGTTTATAGCGCTGGCTTGCCGCAGCCCTGATTTGCAAACTCTGTCATGAGCGTCCTGATGCCTGGCGATAATGTCGCACCCCGTAATGTCGGTGGAAACCTCAAGGATGCAGGCTGGCGCTTTTTATTCCCCTATCCTGGGAAGCGGCGCTGGTGATGCAGTAATGGCGGAGTTTTAATTAGAAGAGGAGGTAATGAATCCGACAGGGCCTGATGCTGGGAGGGAGGGAGGGAGAGTGACGCAGGACGCAGCCATGCCGCAGCCTTTTTACAGCCCCACGTCACGTCTGGGAGCCACCACATTAATCATATGGCTGCAGAAATAAAGGCGAGCATCCACCACACTTACCAACAGCACGGCGCCTCACGTGAAGGACGGGAAAGGTCGAGGTTCCTCTGCATCAAGAGCGGCGTTGTATACCAAACACACACGTCACTTCTCAAAAGCATCCGTCTGCCTCTGCACACATTAACCGTAATAAATGGGCTGCCTGGAAGACAAGGACGGAAGGAGGGCGGAGCGGCTAAAAATGGAGTCCCGCATAGAAAATGGCTGATGTTATAGTGAAAGTGAACAATAGCTTCTTTCTCAGGTTTGTGCCATTCATCCCAATCGCAAATTGTGAATCGCACGAGGCTGAAATGTCCACTAATGAATATCTCACCGTATATAGTAGTTATATCAATACATGTGTGTGTACCTATTATACTGTATATATAAACATTATATTTGATGTACATTTCATATATGCAATGTATTCATAAATAATATATGCTGTATTTTGATACATGCAATATGTGTGCATGTATGTTAATCTTATTCAATGTTTTGTGTTAGATGTGTTGGACCAATCAGAGCGCACACTGATATCATAATCAATATGAGGAGGAGAAAAAAAAAGGAACTATTTCGTTCTTTACCTCAGATTCTGGAGTGTGTTTTCTTCAGTGAAGATATAATTCGAATAAGAAAATATAGAATAAAAGTGAATTTCTCATTCATCGGATGAGTTTTACACTATTAGAGGCCTAGTCGTTTTTTTCCTTGCGCTTTCCTCCTTCCCGGTGATTGTTTCTGAACAGGAATAATCGAGGTGAAACATCTAGTCGTAGTGATGTGCAATTAACTGTGCTGGTTTTCATTAAGCGCTGGAAACCAGTCCATCTCCTGAATGGCAAACAGGAATGTGGGAGTGGGGAGCACCACAAGGTCAGTTTATTAACGTAGGGGAAGTGCGCTGACCTCCGCCTGCACCCTTTGCTGTCTGGCAAACACATGTCAACAGCTAATACCCATAAAAACGTGTAATCCGCATCATGCCATGCCAAGTCACAGGCGCGGCAGCAGATCAACCCGATGGGATTGAAGGACTTAATAAAGGCCGAGCTCCGGGTTCTGTTTAAGGTGTGTGGATAATAGGCTTTGTGACAGATTGACAGTTGTGGCGTGTTGCAGGAGGACGAGACGGGAGACGGGCGCTTCAGCTTCGCCGGGTACGGGATGGGTCCGGCGTGTCTCCAGGCCAAAGACGGCATGGCCATCAAGGGGAACAACAACAACGCTCCCACCTCCAACAAACCCCCGGAGAAGACGGTGGAGGAGATGCGGAAGCTCTTCATCAGCCGCGCCAAACGGATCGACACGGTGTCTCGTGTGGCCTTTCCGCTGGTCTTCCTCATTTTTAATATTTTCTACTGGATCACTTACAAGATCATACGCAGCGAGGACATTCACAAGCAGTAAAGATGTGTGAATACACGCGCCGCTCCCCCGTTTCCTACTGCGCCCGCCTTTCCACACTCGCTTCGGTGATGATGCTGATGATGATGATGATGAGGGGTTTCCGTCTTCTCTTTTGTCCTCCTGAATAATCCGGACCTGTGCAATAGCAATGCAGTAAAATGCATGATATATGAATGTGGCAATATATTTACGGGGAAAAAAAAAGGAAATTGACTACGGTAAATATTAAACTTCTGAACTGGTTACTGGACATCAAGAGGAGATGCTCATTGTGAAAAAGACTTACTGCATTGCAAGACTGTGGAGAGCAACACTGCTGTAATATACGTTTCCACTACAGTACTTCCAGGAGAAAGTCGGATGGGTGGGTGTGTGGGGGGGCGTTGAATGGGGGGGGGGTCCGCAATCC
>CM051503.1:11411917-11456093 GCA_028031935.1 Paedocypris micromegethes
AAAAAAAAAAAAAAAAAACACGTTTGATCACAACAATCAGAAACCAGTCAAACAAAACGAGGACAATGTAAATACTGGTTTCCAAGTTCACCCATAATTATTTTTTGTTGTCTTATGCAAAACAAATTTGATTTTAGTAGACAGATTGATCATTTCGGAAATCAAGATTAATTCCTTTTGGTTCAAATTGCATTCATTTTTATTGTTTAAACCAAAGCTTATTTGTGGCTAAATATTAGGATTAACATGCGCTGTATGGCATGAAACAACTACAAAAAAACTATACGTTTAAGAGATCAAAACTGTTAATTTCAAATTGGTTACAGAACAAATATGGATGACTTAATGCAAAATCTGTCAAATAATAAGATTTAACCCTCTAAAATTATATAAATGTTTTAAATACTCAGAGCAAAAAAGAAAGAATTTAAACATTTTTGTTGGAACAATGTTTAAGGCGTTTGTTTCCAGTCTTTGCAATTAAACACTGAATCCACAAGCTTCATTAATGATCCACGTTAAAAACGGCCACACACACACACACACACACACACACCACACACACATTTAAAAGTGTCCAGTGTAATAAAGCTCAGCACTGACCTCAGGAGCCAGAACAAACGTCTGCATGAACTTCCTCATGGGCTGCATGTTGTTGGACAGCTCTCCCATGACCTGCACCACCACGCCCTCGTTCAGCGTGGCATGGGCATCGACATGTCTGATCTTGGTGTGACAGTCTCTGAAGCTCAGAGCCATCACCTTCTTGTGGATTTCCTGTGTTCCAGCAGGAGACGGTCAGATATTTAGCTTCAATAATGATCAGAGTGCTGGTATCAACACTCACCGATTGTCCATAGACTGCTTCAACCGGTTTGCCGTTGTTGTCCAGACCACCGTGCACGTAGGAAGAGTTCTTGCCGTAAAACCTGACAGGAGACAGAGTTGCGCAAGACAGCTCACTTTATAGTGACATGAAAACACATTTATCAAGAACGTTGATCTTTAGATGCAGCCTGAGGTCAAAATGGTTTTGCGATTTATTTCGCGTGTACGGCCATATCAGCTTTGTTGATTATTTCATGCATAATGAAATAGTCAAGAACAAAACAGTTACAGAATTGAATTATTTTATTTTATTTTTTATTCAATTCTAAAGTAGAGTTAAAAAAAAGACAAGGATATAAAATAACGACTAAAATTTGATCACATTTGTTGCAAACAAAAACTTGTAATGAATAAACGCTACTAAACTAACCAAGAACCTAATGCAATGCCCTCTACAGCACTGGCATATCAAAGCTTCTGGTCAGTTAAGTAAAGTAAACGTCAACAAATTTCACATTTTGCAAACAACAAATACATTATTTAAGCACATAACCATGTATTTGGAGTGTGCCTGATTGCGCAGATGACGTCATAATTGTAACGGCTCACCTGTGCAGGTAGTCGGGGGCCTGGTTCAGCAGGGTGTAATATTGTCGGACAAACTCTCGCCCGACAAGCTGGGCACTTGGCTTCTCCATCACCATTTCTTTGGTCAACTGGTTTCAACTGCAAAGCACACGATTTATCTGGGCGTTTGTTTCTGATTATGAGGTAAAAGGAAGTAACACAGGAGACAAAGAGCAGTCTGCCCCTCGCCTCAAGACAACCTGCAATGGCGAATGACGCGGACATGTCGCCGCGTTGCACCGTTTTGCGGGTATTTTTAACTAAGGGACTAAATCATTAACGTCAGGACTTACGAGTGAGGCGACCCGAGTCTTCCGCCGAAGCGTCGGACGAAACAAATCAGTTTCAAAAGCCTTTTACTAACGAGTCGCAGTTAGGCCGTTGCGCGCGACTTGCTTTAGTATTTATCGTTAACGTGTGCTTTCACGTCGGGTGGGACAATACTACCGATGAAACGCGGATCCCAGATCAGCAGCTAATGTGACATGTATTAGCTACAGCTAGGCCCGACCTCGCCTTGACGATGCTCTTAAATGATCCTCAACATGTTAGAATCGCGTCGCATATATTAAAACAACGCGTCGTTAGGTGAAAATGCGTTAATGGCGAATTCTGAATCACGAATACACCAAACATCGGATCGGATTAGCTTCGGTTTTTTTAATTAGCAGACAATTAACTAGTCACGCATTTAATATCAATTGTAGGAAAACTTGTACCATAAAACAAAACAAGATGTAAACCCAACGAGCCACGGCCTTGTTCTTTAATTGGAAACATAGCGCCCAGCCAGCTAATGCTAATCCCCTCACCGTCGCCTAGCGAACCATTTATAGACGGTCTATATCAGCAGTTTCTAAAATATTACACCCTTTATACTATATGCCGTTCTCCAGTCATAATATATCAAGCTGTGCGAGAAAGCTTTGAGGTCGAGCGTGAAGCACATGGTTATTAGCTACGCACGAGCTAATGCAACACGCTAACTACATCGAAGAAAAGAAACCTGTGATAAATAAGAAAAACATTCGTTTTCGTACAAAAATGTTTGAAGATCAACAACTTACCAGTAAAAATCAGTAATGTGTATTTAGGTTGTGTTTGAATGGGTTCGCGTAAGGCACTCCTGCGCCGGTAGCTGTGAGACTTAGCTAAGACACTAGAAGCAACGCGTGTGGCGAAACGCCGGTTACATTAGCTCTTACTGAAATAATATCTCACTGGCACCAGGAGGCAACAACCAATCAAATCGTCACAATCGAAACATTAATCCAATCATCGTATGCATTCTTGAAGACCATACATTCACCCAATGACACGGACTCTTTAAAATATCGAGTAACCAATAAGAAACTCAGACAGATCAAGGTTGTTAGGCGTGGATTCCGGCACATGTGGGAATCAGTGGGAATGAAAAAGCAGACAGAGCAGCAAAACAAGCAATTAAAAGTGAAAGCATAGACACAGAAATCAAAGTGAGTAAGGCAGAAATGAAAAGCAAAATATGGGAGGAAATAATAAAAAACTGGCAGGAAAGATGGGATAAAGAAAGTAAAGGAAGACACTGCTATAGGATTCAAGGAAAAGTGGGAAAGGAAAGAGTGTAAGAGGGAAACAGAAAAGAGGATGTGACCATGACTAGACTTAGAACGGGACATTGTATGTTAAATAAAACACTAAAGATATTGGGGAAGCACAGGACAGGGAAGTGTGAAGATTGCGAAGAGGAGGAGACAGTGGAACACGTGATGATGACATGCAAAAGGTATGAGGTACAACGAGAAATAATGAGGGGAAGGCTGAGGGAGATGGGGAGGGCATTCACGCTGAATGAGGTAGTGGGAGCAGAGGGTAGGAGAGAGAGAGGAGTGGTGAGGGCGTTTCTCAGAGAGACCCAGTTGATGGAGCGGATCTGAGGGGAAGAGGGTGGAGGGATGGGGAAAGAGAAAGAGATAAGGTGGATAAATGAAGGGAAACACTCCAACCCACACTCCGGGGCATAGGGGGCGGTAATACGTCCAAAAGCTGGATGTCAACCGCCGTAAAAAAAGAAAGAAGAAAAGAAGGTTGTTAGGCCTGCGCGCACGCCACAAGAGTTTCGTTGCGAGGCGTGTTTGAGTTGCGGCGTAGTATAGTGTCGGTTAGTCGATTGTTGACAGGCGAGCGTCGTCACGTGAGCCTCCAACGAAAAGGTCCACAACCTAAAATACATACCTTCACGTTTTTGTTTGTAACCTGTCATCATTAACGGCTGAACTAAAATAATTCTGCCAATCCCCCATGTATGTTTTTTTTAACTTCCAGTAATTGGTGCTTAAACGTGTAATTGTGTTAATTACTTTATCACATTTATAACGACAACTTTCTTTAGAGTGGCACACGCAAAATGGCATGCAGTGAAATGTTTTTGTACAACGGACGTATAAAAGCACTATACAGTGCAATACACATTTTTTTTTTAAATATAGTAATTAATAGAATTAAAATGGAAAATAGGTGTGACACAAAATATTACATACGACCTACAATTAATTGTCCAGTAGGCGGCGTCACTTCCCACTTGTTTTTGGTTTGGAACTCTAATTACCGAATATATCGAGTTTCTCTGAAGAAACGTTCGTCGTTTTTCTCTAAAGCGAAACACAGTCTACCATTTCTATATAATCAATAACTATTATGATATAATATTAGTTTTTTTTTCGATATATTATATTTACAGATGTGTGTCAGAGCACGTACTCTACACAAATTGTAATAATTCTAATATTATTTAAAATCTATTATCTGTCCTATTATTTTGCCCAAACTATTCTGCCCAAAATATTTTGGCTATTTTGGGCGGGAATTAACGTTTTAACGCGTATTTAATTTGATGCAAGTAAATTAATATCTAAATTCTATCTTTTTTTTTTCTTTGGGGCAAAATGCGCCATCGATAGCGCGGTAGGACTGTGATGGTGAGTTTCCCAGAATTCTTGTTTATTAAAACGCGTTGTTTCCCGATTGAGGAAGAGCGGCATCTGGGGGCTGGAGCGCGCGCAAGGTTCCGACTGGAGCTCCGCCATTGTTCCTGACCCGGGTGTCTGTCTGGCTGCAAGGGTTCGCCTGGTGCTCGGGTAAACCTTACGCTGAGTCTCGACACTCACTGGAATCACGATTTTTTTCAACACCTTGGCGTTTTATTCACGAGATTTCTTGGCTTTCGAGCTGTATTTAATGTTTTATTTTTTTTTATAAACAACGAAAATACATTGTTTATTATTGTGAACATGTCATTAGTCGGGAAATGCTGCAAAATATTAAGTCCCGTTCTGTTGCATGATTCGAGTTTGTTGAATGCAGAGGAGTTACACTCTCATCATGAGCCACACTGGCCCAGAGGCTTAAAAATACTTCTTTAACTACAGGGTCCTAAAATATAGATTTTAAAAGCCTGAGCAAAAAAAAGAAAATTACGTAAACATTCTCTCCACCCTCAAGGAAAGTACATGTGCGTTCCAGATTTTGAGCCTTAACGTGTTTCTGTTGACCAAGGCGGCATTGTTTTCTTTGCATTTGCTTATAATCAGCACAACTTAAAATGAGCCAGGGTTTGTAATAAAATAAATTTCCTAGGCATTTTCTGCAGCCCAAACACACAGAATATATTCTGTATGTTTGGGCTAAACTCATAAGGCAATTTGGTTATGTAATCTCATAAATGAATGCAGAGATGCATGCAAGATCTTGAACATTTCAGTAGCTTTTATTTGTGTAAAGAGATTCATAGTGCTCACACTGTGGCAAATACTGCAAATGTATGTGAACATATTTGAGCAAGGGGGAAAAAACCTCTTCCTGCGAGATTCAGTCCACTTCAGTTCAACTTGTCATTTTATTTTTCCGAGCTTAAAAGTCATTTTTCATGATTTTTCTGACAAGCGACAATTTGCAAATTGACATAAACAAGAAAGAAAAAGCCCAACAACCTGCAGAGACTAATTTAAGTCTTCTGTTTGCATTAGTAAATAAGAGCAGTAAATCCACCACCGCAATAAAAAAAACTAAAAGTTTATAAAGCAAGCAGGAAGAAAATTTATTTGGAAACTTTATTTTGTTTTGTACACAATTTTAAACTCCAGATTTACATGAAATCCTTAATGACTTTAAAAATGATTGTGGTTTCATTTTCACAACCTTTTTAAAAAACATACAAACATAACCGCAGCCCGTCTCAAATCTGTTTGGCCGATCTTAATGAGCAGAATTCAATCACTCATCTTCAGAGTTTCTGTGTGTTGTGTGCACTTTTATTAAACATAAATGTTTAGTGGTATGCAGGTTGTTAGAATTGCAATTAGCACCTTTGCTTTGACTTTAACTTAAGGATTAGCACCTCGTCCTGATAGCTAGGAAGCATCAAAGCTAGATGTGCTTAGATGACAAGATCCTTGTCGACATCCTCTGCAAGAGGGGGGAAGAAAACAAGTTTAGCATGTGAAATCAACTCGAGGCACGTGTGTTTGATGAAGCGTGAACTCACGCTCTTTAATTCCGAAGCAGTTGGCCCACTCCTCCAGAGCGATGTACTTGTCTTGATCAGCATCGCACTGGTCGAAGAAGCTGGTGGTGCAGTGCTCCATCGGGATGAGAGGAGCACGCAGAGGAGCCAGCTCGGTGTGGGAGAGGAACCTGGTACAACACGGGATAGTTCAGATGGATGGATGGTGGGATGGATGGAGGGAGGGAGGGATGGATAGACCGACCAAAAGACCGATAGATAGATAGATGGATGGATGGATGGATAGATGGATGGATGGACGACAGAGACAAACAGACTGATAGATAGATAGATCCATGGATGAATGGATAGATAGATAGATAGATGGATGGATGGATGGATGGATGGATGGATGGATGGATGGATGGACAAATAGATAGATAGATGCACATACCCGTCGATAGGATGCTGGTCGAGCTGGCCAAACTGCCAGTGCACGGGGAAGATGTACATGTTGTAGTTCTTCTCAAAGTCCATGGCCAGAAGGTCCAGAGAATGTTCACCAGCCTGCAGCCTCTTCTCATTCTCGTAGATCTTCTTCACCTGAAAGCAGGACGCGGTTAAGTTTAGATTTCAACCTGATGGACACTCCTTTTTTATGTGACACGTGTGTTTGCAATGTGTTTATCCTGTGAGAGGAGGCCATTTAACCTTATGGACTACAGATAGAAAATTATTCCGGTTCGGAAGAAGAATGTCATTCTGAGGAGAAGAAAAGATCGTCCACTCACTCTGAGCTTCTGCTTCTCAGTGAGCATGTTGTTGTCCTCATCACGCTCGTACAGGGTCACCAGCACGTTCTTCAGCCAGTCTCTCATGCGCAGAGGAAACTCGCTCAGCTCATTTTCCAGGCAGGGGGCGATGTCTGAGGGAATCAAACAGTTCTTTTAATTGTATTTTACTCAGTGTTAAATGAACTTAACGTTGTAAGATTAAATGTGGGATTTATTTTGTATAATCCCCCAAGTTATTCTGGAAACTGTGAGAAAAAAATGTGCATTCTCTCGTCTAATTCTAAGTCAGTTCAAATCGTCTCATTCTCTCACAGATGTTAGTGCTGAAACATAACCATGAAAATCACAAAAAACGGTGTCTTGAAATTGAATTTAATACCGGTATCAAAAAGGTTAAAAATGGCAGAACAAAATACTATATATAAAAAAGAACAAAAAGTCAGTTTCAGTCAAACTCAAATGTGCAAAAAAGTGCAACCGCTAATTCACGTTCATGTGATTTAGCTCATAAATAGCATGCGGTGCTTTCAGCAACCTGCAGATGTAAAGAGTAAAGAGTACAGATGCTCATTCAAAATGTGGTAAAGTAGAGAGTAAAGGTTGCTTGTAATTTTAGTACAAAATAGCAAAAAAATACTTGTGTAAAGTAACAAAGTCCATTTACTCAAGTACTTTACACCACTGCTCAAACGTTGTATTCTTCACACTAATTTGCATTTTTGATTCTTGTGTGAACTAAATTTGAGTTGTGGTGTGAACAAAGGATGATTGGACTATAAATGCTTTTAATTTTGAGTCAAATTAACATATCGAAAATGTATGTATGTGTTTTTTTATTTATTCATTGCATTCACATTTTGACTTACAGGCCCTCAAGGTCGTGACTAATTTGTCTTTGTCTTACAAAAACTAAAACTAGTGTCATGGCTGATCTACTGTTCACAAATGAATGTTTTTGTAATGCAGCATTGCTCGCACAGTGTGTCGGGAGCTCCATCTGTGCCTTTCACTCCTGTCAGGTCTGTGGATGAGGCAGATTTAGTGGGATTCAGTCTGCTTTGTGCAGGCAAGCTCCAGCTTGTTTAGTGCTCACACCCTTGGAGTTACAAGCTGCCGCCAGTCTGAAGCCTTTAGCTGCACCATACTCCATAACTAAAGCATAGGTGTGGTCTGAGATGTTGACAGAGACTCTTGTACTTATTTTTATGGAATCACTGGACCTTATCTTGGCCGCTCACTCACATTTGCAAGGTCCGATGTAGTCCAGATGCAGCTTGTGGCCCTTTTTGGTTCCTTCCAGTGCGCATTTGGTGGCGAAGAAGTGGCACAGGGACTCGTAGGTTTTGTTGTTGTTGCCACAGACCTGTGAAGTAAATGCCATAAATACATAAAGCTATAAATGCCACGTTTGGCAGCTTGACAGATTTGGGTTTAGAGCGGTTATTTCCCCAAGGAGTCGTATTACATTTTAAAACCATATGGCTTAAACCATAAATGGGATTTCGATTAAAGTTTGCTGCTAATGTGGTTTTTCATGTTCTTGTAGTTCTTGAGCTGGAAGTGTGTATGTGGGAAAGCCGACATGGAATAGTAAGTGAGACGCACATGCTCAAAGTCTCCAACGGGAGGAGGACAGGTCAGCGGATCCTGGCACACACACATTGGCTGGTTGCTGTCATCCACCTCACACACTTTGCCCTTCTTGCAGTGATGGCTTAGGCAAGGATCTGTAACGGAACCAGAACCAGTCATTACTGATTAAATTGTTTTTTCAATTTGAATGATTTTCAAATCTAAAATAATTTAATATTTATCTTTCATGTTGAAGTTTTTTCCACAGGAGTAAAGAGTAAAAGAGCAGATACATTACTGTAAAAAAATACTCTATTATAGAAAAGTACCTGCTCCATAGTTTTAAGACATCAATTCCAAGAAGACTTGAGTAAAAGTATCCTATTTTAAAATAACTTAAGTATTTTACTCGTACTGAATTTAGGCTAAAAAATACCAAGAAATGTGAAAAACAAAAAACTCTTTATTTTTTGAGGTTTCCTAATATAGAAATGATAATTTCCTAATATAGAAATAAAAATCTAACACCTCAATGTTTCAAAATGGCAGAACCATATGGATAGAAAAATGTCAGTGTCAGCGAACTCAAAAATGCAAAAAAGTGCACTCGGTCACAAATGAAGTCTAGTAGAGAGTAAAAGTGGCTTATATCTTTGATACCCTGTACAAATACAAGTAGCCAAAAAATACTTAAAGTCATGAAGTACTTTACTCTACTGGTATACATGGCTTCTACTTCTTGATCGTGGGGAGTTGGAGCCAATCACAAACAAGCACCCTGGATTGAAGGCCAGCCAATGATAGGGCAGAACATACAGGATGTCTGGGTAATTTAGAGGCTTCAATTCTTCTGGAACAATGTTTTAGTATTTTGGGTGTGAACCGGAGACAAAGTGGAAACCCTTGTGAACTTGGAGAGAACAAGCAACTCCACAAAGACAGACATTGACCAAGCTTTGTCCTTTCTGCTACACAACTCTAGTTTATTTTTCTTCTGTCCGTTGGATCGGATATTTTTTTTACTCCACACATCTTGTGGGTGGACGACTGGCACTTTAACTTAGTCCTTCACCACCATAGTCCTCAGGAACCCATAATTATAGATGTCTACTTTTGACGTATGAGTGGCCTGTTATTACACATGGCTTTGCATAGAATCTACAGAGACACAACTTGTACACAAGGATGGGAGATGTGATCTAGATAACGGTTAAATCTCGGGAAGGGAAATTAATCTTTACTGTCAGAGTGAGACTCTGGGTCAAACGAGGTCTGGAAACCCATTTGATTTATAAGTCGATAAGGAAATAAAGCATATGGTTATTTTTGGAAATGTTACTCAACACACTCTCAGCAATAACATCCTCCACAACTTCAATGGCCTCGTCAAATTCTCCGGTCTCCACTTGCACTGGGTTGATTCCCACATCCAGCTCCTGAATTAAAAGATAAGACAGAATCGCTGGTGTTATTAAAAAAAATCAGATTTAGTTTTAGTTATGGAAGAAATGAAGTGTGGGACTATTTACGTGTTTTGGTTTCTTTAAAAATGCCCATGTGGTGAAAAACAAACTAGAACAAACGATTTGCGTATTTTTGCATGTACTTACTTTTATAATGTAGCAATAGTTAATGTATTACATTTAAAAGTATTAAACACATACAAATACACATTCATTTTTGTGTTAAATAAATACTACACATCATCATTTTTAATAACATAGCGTTTTCATTTACATGTTATTTTCACATACCTCTTCAACAACTGGTCCTTCAGTCTGTAAAATTAATAATACAGAGTTTAATACAGATATGGTGATAGACAAACAATATTATTATAGGTCTAAGCCATAAAACTCCAACATACAAGTAACATATTTTCTTAAAATTCAATATTTTGAGTATTTTTGTGTAAAACTCAATACAAACTTGTTTTTTTTAAAGATAATGTTAGTTTGTTACAAGCATTTAACAAAGTAAATTTAAAATTTGTTGACAATAGGAATCACTTACTGGAACAGCCAGATGTTTGCCAGCAAGGCAGAATAGGAAGACGACAGACAAGATCACCCTCATCTTGTGCTTCAGCCTGATGAAAAACACAAAATCCACATTACTGCTCTGACTGTTGCTCACTTAACAGCTAAACTTGACCTGCGCTGTACGAGAACTAGCACGCTTGCGTACGAGCTTCATATCTGAATTCTTCTGATCCAGCTAACAGTGTTTTTAGGTTTTGAGATCATTCATCATCCAGACCTTAGAGCTGTGGGAGAACATCTCCGCCTGCAGCCTGGGCCGTCCGCTCTCAGATGGATAACTACACCAGTCAGTCAGGCTCTCCAGACGGAAGCTGATTGAGATAAGAGCTCAGACCGACTTTGTTCTGCTAGCTCAACTGCACTTCGACTGCTCAGAACGTACAGACTAGGAGAGCTGATGTGATATGCACTGCATGGCAAAAGCTTTGAAAGCCTAGTGCTGGCCTCCATTTTGTGTACAGTCGCCCTTTGTTCAAGTCTGATTTGTGAGACTGTTTGTTCTTTGACCAGAGAAGACCATTTTTGTTGACAATAAAAGTCCCCGAAGATTAGTCCTGGACAATTCGTCCACCTGAATTTCTCTGCACTTACAAACCAAGAGAAAGTTTTGTAATGAACTTGAGTAAATGGATTTTGTTATTTTAAAAATTTTTTTTTATCAAAAATACGAGCAACTTTTACTCTCTACTTGACTACATTAATTCTTACATTGTGATTTTACGTGACAAATCGACATCTTTTTCCCTTTTTATCTTTTTCGTTCATTTCTTGGCACTTTTTTGCACATTTGAGTTTGAATGAGACTGACTTTAGCACAAAATTTATCTGCCATTTTGAAGCATTGATGTATTCAATTTAATATCTATATTAGGAAATAAAATCTCATAACTAGATGTTCTAATAAATATAGTGTTTTTGTAGCCTAAATTCAGCATGAGTAAAATACATGAGTTCTTTTAAATTTGGATACTTTACGACTTTTACACAAGTCGTCTTGGAATTGGTGACTTGTATCTTGTAATGGAGTAATTTTTACAGTAAGCTATCTGTACTTTTACTCCAGTATGGTTTTCAGGTACTCTTTACACCTCTGTCAAGAGATGACATGCCACTTCAAAGCAAGAAAGATGACGACTGACTTAATGGTTTGCGATTCGAGATTTTAATGCTGCATAAAGCAGTTTAGTGGCGGGATCCATCACTCTTGAGAAAGTAATGAATATGCACTTTGACGTGTACATACTCCGCTCGGTCCCTGACGTTTTATGTGATTAAAATCGAATTCCCATCCCTCAAGCTGTGATGGGCATGTTTGTGCATGAGTGGAGAAAGGGTGGGATTAGCGCATATTATCTGCACATTGGTAATTGGCAGCAGAGTTGGGAAAATCTTGTGGGAATTATGGGGGCTTCTTGAAACTACTGACCTGAGAATAATTTACCCGGCAACTACTGAAAAACTCCTTCGCTTGTTGTCCAAGGTTCAGGGATTCCTAGTTCTTAAAAACACACTTTTTGTTAAGTTCTGGCAATTTTTGCAGAAATAATGATTTTTGGCAGGATCTACTTTGTTTTTCCAACCGTGTCATAATTTCAAAGAATTCGCAAGTGTTTCCTTGAGTAATATCGATTTTATCCCCCCGCAAAACCCAACGCTTGCGTGTCATCCTTCCGATGACTGTGCTTTCCTTGGCAAAGGCAGAGAAAGTTCCTGCCCACGAGTCAAGGTCAGACTCTTCACTTCTCTAATGGGCATAAAAATACACTGGCTCTGTCACATTGCATTTAACCGTTTTAACAGGCTGAAGCTGTGACTCATAAGATAACGGACATGACCCAACATCATCTCCCGTGTGTAATTTGGAGTGATTCCTCTAGTCCTTCACTTTTTTCTAGCCTGAGGTAAGAATCCATTACTTTGGAGTTACTTTAGAGCAAAACAACTTATTTTATTTGGATGGCAACGTCCATAACCAAATACTGCGGGACTGAAGGAAACTCAGTGGCATAAAGGATGTCTTTTTTACTCTATTTAATTTAGAGTTTAGTTAGGTAAGCAGGTTGTGGGGCGTAAACAGGGACTCAGTGGTCTGCTTTCTTTTCCAAAGTCGTTTTCCAGAAAGCGGTGGGAGTTTTTGCCCGCTCCGAAGTGACATAACAGGTGGCTCCATCTCAGCCTGGTCCAAATGTGTGACGCGTGTTTGATTTCCCGCCACACCATCTCTTTAAAATTAGTTCGGAAGACTAAGACACGTCAAGCTTTACAACGGGTGGCTGCAACATTAAAATACTGAAATTACACCTACAAGTACCATCATTTTCAGACTATAAGACTTTATGTTGAAATAAAGGTTTGAAAATTGACCATGTGGCTTATAATTCGAAGTGCACCATGTTAGCAAAAAAGTAGGGATTAGTCGTTTATTATACACGTAGGCTTATGGTCAAGTGCGCCTTATAGTCCAAAAATTACGGTTTGACACTGGGCAAAGCTTTATTTATGAAGCAAAAAGCCGCTTGGCATGAGCGTGAAACCTGGTGTGCCACCTGTTCGATGGCATAATTACTTCCTGCATCTGTGTGTAGCTTATCTCTAATCAGACCCACGGTTCTTCCATGACTTAGACCACCGCAAAAGCCATAAAACCAACCCTGAATGCAGAACCATGACATAAATTGTAGCTTCAGCTAAATCACCGTTGGCATGCTAAGTCTAAATCCCGCCACACCACCAACACTGCGCGATTGTTGTCCTCTCAAGGTTTTGTTTCAGTGGAAATTAAAGTTGTCGGTAACCTTATCTTGCTTTTTGTGCTAACTAGGCAGAGCTACTACAAAGCCCAAGCTTGTGCAGAAGCAAAGTGGCCAGACGAGGTGCATTTCATCTTCCACTGAAAAGCTTCTATCGACCGCAGGAAAAACAAAAAAGGGACTGGACAGAAAGATTCATGTAACCTGAGTTAACAATCACCTGACCTTCTTCCCCCCAAAGCCCCATCAACCCCCACAGCTGTTTCGCTGTTCAAACGGTCTGTATTTACTTCCAAACGCTTCCCTTTGTCCCGAGCAAAGAACAGGGCAACTATCCGCGGAGAAGAAATGAATTTTGCCCTTTAATTACAAGACTTTCTCGTGTCCACAGATGGCTTCTCATTAACCTGTGCCAGTCCACATTTTTGACCCGATTTGTCATTTAACCCTTTTATTCTAGCTCGTCCAATTGCTTCCTGCGTTCCATGAGAATCAAACTGATGATTTGCTGTTGCAAACTGAAAGTTTTAAATTACTATTCAAATGTCCAACTTTTGAAAGTTCACAAAAATTCCCCTTTTGCAGCTTTACATTTCCATTAGTAGCTGAAGGCTGAATTGGGCATTATAGGTCAATTTAAAGCTCCAAAATAGATTTTCCAGACTTCATTATTTGACCGGTTAATATTGTTATCTCACTTCTCTGTGACAGTTTGCCTTCACACGTTTGCCTGAAGAAGCTTAGTACATCTGCCTCATTCCCAAACAGCTGGTGAAAAATCACCATGGAAACCTGCATTCCTTTTGATGGGAGTAATGAAGAGCTGGGCTTTCTCTCCCCTCCCCCTCCACCCCAGACGCTTATGTGGCACACAATGCCTCGCGCAGCTCTTACTGTCACACTTTACAACTTTAAGTCAGTGCACAGCATTTTTTTTTCTTTTTTAGAAAAACAAAAGCCAACTAACCCGTTTAAAGACAATAGACTTGCATCCAGTATCATTTTTTTATAAAAACATCAGTGTCATTGACAAAGACCAACTTCTTTGCACAATACATCAAAACACAACAAATAAAGCCAGAGTCAAAGATCTTTGCTAGGGAACAAAAGAACGAAAACCAAGCGGCTTTTTATCAAACATTTTGTTAAAAGTAGTTTGGTGCCACTGGAAAACCGTGGACAGTTTTTAGTTTAAGAGTGAGATAAGGAGGCAAAGCTCTTACCTTCTGTCTGTCTAACAGAGAAGCGGAGGAGAAGTTCAGCTGCTGGAAAGGTCTGAAACTATCTATCACCAACACAAGTTCACTCAGAAGACATTTGCAGTGGGCAGGTCCGGTCGGCCCCCTGCACTCAGTTCGAGTAGGACGTCCCACAGCCAACTCACGTGGACCTATGTACTGTAAGGCCAATCTGTTCATATTCTTTTTTATTGTATAGGAATACATTTGTTTATACAGTATATATGTGCTAAAAATAATGAAAACAAACAAACTAGTTATAGATAATGTTTATAAATAAACTATTAAAACTAAACACATTAATATTTATAAATAGTACATTTCTGTATTTAAATGTGTTCTATTTGACTGTTTAAAGTAATTTCAACAGTGGATAATAAAGTATTTGTATGCTTGCTATTACAATTAGTATGAAAAAAACACTAACTTTTTAAAAATTACCCTTTAACACGCTTTTTTGTATAAAATAACTGGTCAGATTGTAACATCTAAAAGCGATTGCATATGTACAATTAACGAGACGTATTTGTACGTGTAATGCAATTACAATGTAATAAACAAAAGTACAATTTAAAGTATTGATTAAGATTGTTTCTGTTGTGAATTGTTACAAAGTTGTCTTTTACACAAAGTTATTCGTCCAAGCATCTGAAAAATAAAACAAAGTATTATAATGTACTTTTAAATGCAAAACGTTGCCTTGTGTTTGTCAGCCTAATAAAAGTAGTGACATGTGATGCGGTTGAATTCATCTCTGTCGTGTCTGTCGTGTACTTAACATTTTTCTCGGTTTTTAGACACAGACTGTCAAATGTTTGATTCTTGTTAAAGAAAAAAAAACGGAATTCCTGAGACTCTTCTCACTGTTCTGTCTCTGGGTGTTTCTGTGTTCTCAGACAGAAGCAATCCAACCTTGTGTTTAATTCCCTGTCTGATAGGCCTGAAATCCAGTCAGACGTTTGCTCTGCAGTAGATTGCTCATGTCTGTACTTTTTGAGTGTACAGAGCAGTAAAGAGAAAAAACATCTGGATGAGACAACACTGGAAAAAAATTACTTCTCTGCAACGTGGCATTTTCCATTCTGGCCTTTGCAGACAGTGGAAGCCGGCCACGAGCGAGCTGTAATTATTCTCTGCACTGCAGACGTGGCGTTATCTGTGTCACACTCGCAAGAATATTATGCTTATTTTTCACAATTTTATCTACTAGATTGTCTAAACATGACACGATCAATTAGCAAATCATTTCGCTTGACATCTGAGCAAATAATGGTTTGGAATAGGCCAAAATGGTCAAAATCCAGCACCTTGTTTATGGGAAATGCCACTTTTGGCCCCAGACTGAAAATAGATTCTGATTTACTCTCCAGACCCTGATTTTGACCACCGCTTCCTCAATAAAGTCCCACAGTTTCTTCAAAGATTCACGTTCTTCCAGCAACAACGACTCTTTTCATCCCTGCTGCTGTTTACACATTTTGCTGCTCAGGGTCCAAGACAAGCACATAAAATCAGCTCAATATATCATCACATATTTACAGTACAGACAGGGCGATATGATGCGCATAAATCAAATCCTAATTCCTTTTTGAGACAGATGGTGTTATGCGTCATGATATGCAAAGTCCTAAATGTGAATATAAAATGCATGTCTTTTAGTTTTAAATACATTGCCCCGAGTAACGTAACACACATTGATGTAATGAATTTACTCAAGTTCATTGAATATGACAAAGTCGTTATATTTACTGTAAAGAGCTTTTTTCATTGTCTGATACGCTGTAAATTGGGAAGCTCAATGGATGCTACAGCCACCAATAATAATACATTATATAATACTAAATTATGTTTATAACACGCTTTTATTATACACAGAAACTTCAGTCAGACAAGAATTGTTTTCCTGCAATCCCCAAACCCCATCTTGTCCAAATCACCAAATGAAGTGAAGTGACCACTCTGGAATCCAGGGGTGGCGTATTTCACACCACTGCATCTGATGCTCAGCATTGGTAATGGCGATATATGGTGTTTCTAAGATTTTCTGAAGCCCACCAGAAGTTTAGAGGCCTTTAACCGACAGAAAGACTCCGCCCTCGTTTATGTGGATCGTTGCGCGAACATTTGTGTGTTCTTTTGACACTCGAGTCGAGCTTGAACGGATTGGAGTTGAACTCACCATAAACTGTGTTAGTGTCTAATAAGCCATAGATAGTGATGCCGTCGAAGCTTTTCAGTGTCGGATTAGATATGGATCTGACTTTTAAGTGGAGGATTTAAAGTCGAGCTTTAAGGTAACATCTCTGTGTGGGTGAAGCAGCACAGAGTAAATATACTTGATTATATACATACGTATATACCATATATGCGAATATAAGCACCCCCGCAAATATAAGCTGATTTTTCAGGCACAAAATAAACATTGCATTAATAGGCGAACACAAGCACCTCATTACTTTCTTGGTATTCTGACTTTCCAGAAACCTAAAATTCTGGCTGCGTAGTCCTCTTAACAAAGCTTTTTTTTCCGCTACATGGACTAAGTTGCCTCGCAGACAGACAGTTTGTCATGATATTGTATCGAACTTAGTATATTTTTTCCACTGTTTTTTAGCCATGGCTAAGTGTCACTGCATTATTAATTAATAGAAATGTGTTATGTATATATTTTAATTTTGGTTTCGCGTGAGGGACAAGAGCGTGTTGTTAAGCCACTGCTAAGTGTCGTGGCTAATGTTTTTTTATTTCTGTTGTTCAGCCAATAAAAGCTTATATGCATGTCTGCCTCTGGAACCATTATTTTAAGAAAGAAAAGACGGCACAACGTTAATGTTAAAGTTGTTAAAAATGTTAAAGTGGTAAAATGGGTTCATATATCCATGAATTTTTGAAATATGCGCAATAATCCACCCACCAATTTTTTCATATCATGAATCATATTCAAAGGTTCATTAGAACCGGTAGATGTTGGTAAACACATCTGGGCATCATTCGGGACAATAACTATGATAAACAGACTAGCAACAAATGAACAGAACAGTGAACATGTCGTGATTCGGAGCTCTTTGTCCCCAGAGATGCTAACTGGATCCGGACCAGCGGTGCGGCGGGCGTAAGATGGCCGACCAGCTGCTGCTGTCAAGTGAAGGTTCTGGATCTGAGACCTGCTGGTGGACACAAGACATTCCCATCTGTCTTCAATTCAACCTCTTCATACACATTAATTCAAATAATGGCCTGCTGGACTGTTCGGTGTCTGCTTCTAGTCGAACTTCAGCCCCGTTTCTATCATTTTAATTCCTAAAATCCAGTCAGTTAATTATTATTCCACACAGCACTTCAACGCAGATGATATTCAACCGAGCCAAAAAAAAAATGTTTGGCGTGAAAGTTTAATGATAATAAAATGTCCTGTGAAATCAGAATAGAATTAATGAAATTCTGCGTGAAAGTCTATAATGAAAATGACTTTTAATTAACCCCGTCTGTCCTCGTAATTAACTTAATATTTGCTAACAGCTAGCACATAAGCAATGATTGCAAACCCTTTCTGATTTTCGCACAAAAAAGTATTTTCTTAAGAGTTTCCTGACTTATTTAACATATATCCTGTTCAGCAGACAGGGTGTTGGTTCCTCTGTGGATTTGAAGCTGGAAACGTGCATGCTAATTAGAGGAACGCTGTGGAAAGCGTGGAAAGTAGAAGCTTTTCTTTATCCGTTCGCATGATTACACGAGTCTCTACCTGCATGGCATTTCAGGCTACAGTTACATCTCACAGGCTCACTGAGGGGAGACAAGAGGAGACGGAATTCTATTCAGATTGAGATCTGGCTGGTGTGGAAAGATCTCTCCACAAAGACCAAATATTTTTCGCTGCCTGTCCCATTATTCATCCGGAAAAAAAAAGCGCATTGACATTTCTTGGACGTTTCAGAAGATGCAGTTTTACAGTTACTTTACCAACAACTATTTTGTAGTTGTGTAGACGTAGCAATTTACCATTTAGGCCTAACTTTGGTGCTAAGAGTTGGATTTGTAATGAGGTCTCAGGTTCAAGTCCCTTGCTGGTGGAAACCACAATTATGGTGTCCCAAGACACCAAACCCAATCTGCTGTGTGTGTGTGTGTGTGTGTGTGTGTGCGAGCGCACAGACATTCATTTATGTGACATCTTGAACCAGACATATTGTGTCTACTATTGTGATTTCGATCTTTCAAATACTTTGAAGCAAGCAAACATCTACGTTGTCCTGTAGTCTTCAGATCTAACAAGCGCTGAATTCATGTTTACCTCACTACTTATATTTTATGTTATATCTCAGCAAATTGAATACAAGTTTTTTGTGTGTTATAGAGTATTAATAAATAGCTATTAAGTAGCAAGTGCAATGCATTGAAATCTGATTTGTTTCGACTGAATTAACAGCAGCCAGACACGTCACTGAAGTGTTCTGCTTCACACACATGTGAGCTTCTCGCAGTAGAACATTGATTTCAGAGTGTTGGGGATACTGCGGCTCCATCAGTCACACACACACACACACACGCACGCACACACACGTACACACGGTGTGTAAAGCCCCAGCATTCCTCTTAAAACTTACCGTTTCAGACAACAAAGAGTCTTTTGTATTTCCACTATAGGACAAGTTTCCATCTGCTTCCAGCTTTTCGGAGGAGTCTGATCGCTTTGAAAGTAATGGCATGTTTTACTGTTGTTGTCTGGCTGATTGGGACCTTTCCAATGACTCTTCTCGAATTTTTACACAGACGTGAACAATAGCACACTAGTATATCAATTAAATCCATATACAGTATATACGAGTCATGGTATTTTTACTTATCATGTGTACGATTGTGTAGTCTTTGCTTTTGTGGTTGAATCTATAACAGTACAAGTTTCATGTTTGATGAACAAATAAAAGATAAGGTAGTACGACAACTTTCTATTATCATTAACATCCTCATATAGAGACTTTTTGGGACCAAAACAGATACTTTTGCATATACGTACGTACTTGCTTGCTTTTTCAGATTTAATGGATTGAAAGAAACATTTTAAAGAGCAACATTGCCCCCTACTGGTCAAAGTGAAAACTACTAAAATGTGTTTTAAAAATCTTTATTGAAATTCTTGATTTACATTTAGCTACAATGCCAATATATTTTTTTCGTTCATGTTGCTGTTGTTGTTGTTGTTGTAGTAGTTGTTGTTGTTGTAGCAAGAAAACAACTACACCGTAAACAGCCCTGACACGACTGAATAAAACAATAAAAAAACAGCAGCAGTTTTTCACTCTGGTGAACAGATTTCTTCTGATGATCCCATAGATGTTTGTCTTAGTCCCACTTTGAATTCTCCAAAACAGCTCAATCATCCTTTGAAATGTGAAGTTGTAATTTATTAAAAGAGTAAAACCAATTGTCTAAATTAAACTTTGACATCCTTTTGTAATCAAAGGTTATATACAAACAAATACATAATCCACCGCTGTGGTGATGTGACAATAAAAGTGATTTGATTTTATATAATTCATTTTTACTTAATATTGAATTCCAAACCATTCCAATAATCCATTTTAGAGTTACGTTTTAATTTGACTGCACGAAAAAACATCGAATTCCATTTGGTGTTATACAGGTGCTTAGTAAATAACAATATTAACAATACAAGTTATCTTACCGTGTTCAAGCTTTGAAATAAAAGTCACTTCGGCCCGATGTAAGTAACGGTTTTGCCTGTTTTCTTCAGGGTTTCCAGAAGAGCGTCGGTGCTTTGGTCTGAGTCAATACAGACCTTCTTGTTGGGCAGATCGATGTCAAATTTAACATCTGTTGACAGACATTTCATAACCGAACTTTAAGAAAGCTTAACGACGAATAAAGAGTGTTGGTAAAGAATTTAGCATTGGTGTTAGTTTGCACAATTTAAAGGATTTAACGATAGAAACCAGTCTGCATGTTATTTAAAACCTACTTAGTTTGGTAAGAACCCGCGTGACAGCACCAGAACATCCTTCGCAAGTCATGTCAACGAAAAACTCGTGAACCTATAAAGAACATTTAAAAATATGCAGTTCAATCACTGGACGATGAAAACAACTGCAAAGCTAACAACTGGACAGTTTTGTTTAGCAACAGAATGTGAGTTACACCAACTAGATTATTTATAAAAATCATATCTCACTTTACCGGCATGATGGGTTCGATTGTCAATGAAGTATCGAATGGAGGAGGGTATGTGTGGAAGAAGCCGAAAGACTTTTGTCTTTTAGTCAGTTAGCTGAGGAGCAAAGCACTTAGGGATCATCGTAAAATTCCACGATCGGTGATGGTGAATTAGCGTTGCTGCGGCCACTTAGACAAAGACAGACTATATAAAATAACTACAAATAACATGAATACGTGTTTAATCATAATCTAATTTGATTTTCTAAAGTTAATTCTGCGTCAACATCACGACGTCTGCTATTCTTTGAACGAAAAATCTTCAAGACTTCTACATGATCCCTGTTTTTGGAACTCACTTTCACAACTTAAAGAACCAAATAAAATAATTGTACTGTTGCCTACATACAGTTTTATTATGGAAATCAATTATAAAAACAAACAAATTATTTTCCAATGCCTTTATTTGTTGTAATTTTTCTATGCATTGTTGAGTTAAATAATTCGGTAAAAACACATGACATTTTTTGACCATTTTGCTGCCCACACGAAGCAATTTTTCCTATACTAGTTCATTTCTAAAATCAAAGACACACCAGCCAGGTATATTTTACTTTAACGACAGGCCAGAGGAGAAAACCGATCAGCTGACCGTCATCTGCTGATCACGTGACAGCGGGAGCCGGAAGAGGAGGAGGAAAAGATTTGAGAAACGAATATAACGCAGGCGGAGGCAGTTTCAGTCAGAACCCGGCGGGTTGTTTGTTTGCTTCTCTCTACTTTCCTATTGATTTATGCTTGTCAAGATTTCAATTATCTTTCATGGTAAGTTTGTCTTCTCGCGTGGGCTGCTCAGACAGGGATTTTGTTGGGTGTCACTAAGTTGTGACTCGCAAAAAAGACACATTTACGTTTGTTGTGAAAGCAATGGATCATGTTTCGAAATAAAGACACCAAAACGACCAAGAGCGTTAAATGACAACGGTGTCAGTGTCAAACGAATATGTGCTTCGGTTGTTTTATTCAGCTCACTTCGAATGTGTCTGTGTGTATATTTATCAATTTCATTAATTAAGTTTTTTTATAATTTAAGACCTGGGTTATGTATCAGGAGTCAAAGTCAAACATTGATTTTAGATGTGTCAGCATAAAACCTGCTCTTGTCATCTGATATTGTGCTGCTTCGTCTTTTTTTGAGTTTCAATATAAATCACAGTGTGAACAGAAATGAATAATGTGGAGTAATCTATGTCATTTACTTACTAGAAGGCGTGTGCGTCTCCAACATGTACCACACTTTACATGGCTGGCAAACTTTTCCCACATCGTCTCCAAATAGCAAAACTGAAATGATTTTCATTTAAGCCGCTGTGTGAATTTTACCATGTTGTGTTGAAGTCAAAATGATGTTGGGTTGGTTGCATGATGCCACTTCAGCGTGTTGTATTTTGTATGCAGAATCTCTTTAAAGAAGATCACAGAGATCATGCATGTGTGTTTGATGGTTAATGATGGTGTCTGTGATTACAGTAGATGCAGCATCTCTGCAGGGACGCTTTTCATCGCTCAAGCTTCTAGTGGCAATTTCAGCACAACAAAGCCAGTATGACCTCGGATGCCCAATATCAAGATGGTAAAGCATTCCGCATTGTTTTAAAGGAAATGCATTGATTTTGATTGAAAAGCTTCAGAAGATACAGCTTTATTGTTAAAAGTGTTTGTGGTGATTTTTTTTAATTAGAGGCGAGACCGTAACTGCCTATTGTTTTCACAGTTTAGGCCTACAGATGAATTTCTGGAAAGCATTGCACTTTCAGGGGGAAAAAGTGCTGTATCAGTGAATTATATTTCACTATATAAAAAACATATTTTAATGCTTTAGTTAATTAATCCTTAAGTCATGCTACTGTCCATGAGACATGTGTGAACAAAACAAGAATCTTTCTCTGGTTCACTGTTAGATTGCGATACACACGCAGACTTCTTTGTGGTTATTGAGCTCTGCTACTGTCGGTGCATTTTTATAAGCATCAATTTTGAAGTATTGTGACTTTGAAATTGTGTAAACAACACCTATATTATTTTTATATTTAAATGTAAATTGTTGGTTACTTAAGAGTATTTATAGTGGCATGTTAAGCCTACTAAAGCTAACTGTTCAGATATGTTATTATATGGGATAAGAATTTTGAGCTGTACTGTGGTATGGGAGCTTTTGAATTTCACTAGATGCGAAAATGCCTAATAAATTTAAAAGTTATTGAAATACATTTGGTAAATTATTATTGCTATTATTATTATTATTATTATTATTATTATTATTATTATTATTATTATTATTATTATTATTATTATTACAATCACCATTACTATTGTGAATTAACGATTTTAATGTGTGATTCCAGGTCAGTTGTTTCCTAGAAGAGAGGAAAGCCCTGCGGAAGATGTGCCCATCCTATCACCCAGTTCTTCCCAACAAACAGAATACGAACGCATTGGAGGCCGAGCGGGATCTTCGTAAGCTCACGATCATCTTCACAAAGATGTTTGTCTAATTATGCATATTTTATTGTTGTTTTGGTTCTATACCACAGAATTTTCCAGACTCTAATTCATTTACTGAAAGGGAATATTGGCACTGGACTGCTGGGCTTGCCTCTGGCGGTCAGGAACGCAGGACTCCTGGTAGGAGGAAACAAATATGATTTGTTCAAATTGAATTAACGGGGATGATAATGACATTTGTAATCATGTTTTGCTGTTTGGAATAAAGGGATAATTTTATGCAGACACTACCACAGACTCTTTTGCAGTTTTATTATTGTGGCCACACTTGCGTTATAAAAAAATGTCAGTTGAAATAATTAGATTATGAAAAATAGATGATTTGTCAGAATTGCGTTAACCATTCTTATGAAACAATCTGTAATTTTATATAATTAACTGTCAGCTTTCTTTCGTGCTAAGAGTCACGTGTTATACCAAACACTCGCAGCTCGACCAAAAAACTGTATCTAATGCTGCTCTGCGCATACATCACCAGAACTTAAAATGTGGATTCCAAAATCATGTATTGCGGATAGTAAAATGGAGTTGTGGCCTTAGTGGTCTTGGGAACAAAAGGTTTCGTTCCCAGACCAGCAGATACCTTGGCTGAAGTTTCCTTGAGTAAAACACTAAACCTGATCTGCTCCCATAATATCATGGCTTTAGGCTGCCCACTGCTCATTTCACTGTTTGAATTCCTTTGTGGGAGAAACACGTGTTTGATTAAGATTAATTACTTCTGCTGTCTTTATAGGGTTATGTTTTAGATGATCACTTGAATATTAAGCAAAAAATAGATACATTAAAATGAAAAGCAAAATAGACTAATCGAAGAAATAAAAAAATACAAAAATTACACTCAAAGAGTTTGTTAAATTAATAAATCGATCAGTGGTGTTATGTTTGCTTTTTTATTACGTTAACAAACAAGAGCTTTTCTCATCTTAGATTCTAAGACTTTGAAAGAGCCACAATGAACCGTGTCACACTAAGCTGTAGTTGCTCATCAGGCCTTCTGCAGGTGGGAGAGGAGTAACTGCGTGTTGTTGTGTTGCAGGTGGGGCCTTTGAGTCTTCTGGTCATGGGCATCGTGGCAGTTCACTGCATGGGGCTTCTCGTCAAATGTTCTCATCATCTGAGTGCAAAGTGAGAGTGAGCTGCTTTCATCTGGACTTAGCAGAATTATTTAAACCTGAGATATATTGATGTTGTAAGAGAAGACATGAGGTCGGCTGGGGTCAGAATGGATGATGCTCAGGATAGAAATTGGAAAAGGATGATTGACTGTGACCCCTGATAAGGGAAACGCAGAAAGAGAAGTAGTATTTATGTTTTGTTGTGTTCAATGTTTGGTCTTTATTTCCATGCTAATGTATTTTCAAAATTCCAAAATATAAAACTTTTTTTGTTTACAATTTTTTTACATGTAAAATTAAAAATATTAATAAATAGGGACATTTATAGATTTTTATATTCTCAACACAGGCATCAAAACTATAATTCCACTTTTGTATTTGTTTTTATGATTCCAGTGTGAATCTACAACAAAAATAATTGTGTAAATGTGTAAATGCTTTTTAAAATAATATTGTTTTTAAATATATGATTGTTGTGCGTTCGTAGGTTGGGCAAGCCCTTTCTTTCTTATGGAGAAGCTGTGGAGTTTGGAATGGAGAATGTATCATGGTTGAGCAGACACTCGGTGTGGGGAAGGTAAGCGAATTACCATCATGTTCAAAGCCAGATGCTTCAGTGGCGTCTGTTTTCTCTGCCTCTTACAGTATATTAGATGTCTTATCTGTGTATGGCTGTAAGATCGCAACAGAGTTCAATTGTTACAAGTATTGTTTGTTCTCCATCAGACGGGTGGTCAATCTCTTCCTCCACATTACCCAGCTTGGGTTCTGCTGTGTGTACTTTGTCTTCCTAAGTGATAATGTTAAACAGGTAAAGATACTTTGAAACACAAATGTGATCGTGAAATGTGTCATTATAAAACATAATAATTTCTTTGCAATGTATCAAAGTTTTTAGAATGCTTAACATTAATAGTATTCATGTTAGATGAGGCTTTGTTAGGTTCAAAATTAAAAGTTCTAATGAATATTTTTTTTTTTTTATATTTGCACGCATCTTTGTTCTTCTGCCGCTAGAGGGCAGTGTTGCATTAGTTGAACTTTGTGAACGATTTGCCGCCGTCTTCATGTGGCCTTGTGTTTGTTGTAGGTAGTTGAAACGGCCAACGGGACCACAATAAACTGCCACAACAACGAAACGGCTGTCATGGTTCCCAGCTACGACTCCCGCCTCTACATGGTCTTCTTTCTCCCGTTCATCATTGTGTTGGTGTTTATACGCAACCTGAAGTATTTGGCTCCTTTGTCCTTCGTGGCAAATATTTCCATGTGTACCAGTCTTGTCCTCATTTACTACTACTGCTTGACGGTAAGATGATGTTGCGGACGATTTAAAATGTTGAGAATGAAAATGTACATCCAAAAACATATTTGAAATGTATTTGTATCTCAGTTTGGTGCCTTACAAAACAAACAAGAGTATCTATAAGAATAGGAATCAGATATGTGTTGGAGAATCTGTCTAAAATGAATAGAATGATGAGACCATACCAATCTCCCGCATTTTAACCCTTATAGCTTTGTGAAAGAACAATGCCTTGTTACGATCTGGATGTTGCTTTAAAGAACTCATAAAGATGACTAAGCCTTTCATTTTTTTTTTATTCCCACCTGTTGGAACTGCTCTGCCCCTTAGGATTAACTTGCATGTTCCAGTCAGTGTAACTGAGGACATCAACTCACTTTCTTTCACTTTTATTTTCTCAGTAGCTCTCTACCACTAGGGGCAGTATTGATTCAGATGGAGACTTCATTTGGTGCTTTCTGGGCAGATAGAGAGAAAGAGACCGAAATCAGTTTTCCATATTTGATTTTATGAGGCATAAATAAATTTTGAACTAATGTTTAATTTTGTTGTAATTGCACAAGAAAAAAAAGAAAGTGCCAGAATGCTCGTATGTGAAACAACCCTGCGTACACATTGATGATATGATTTTACATTTGTCACTTTAACACGTTTAGTGTTGGACTTAAGAGTATAGAGTATAGTAAAGAGACTATAGTTTCAATATATACAGCCTTTGACTAATACATATTTGATTATTGACAAGTAATTGAACTGCTAAGTAATTGTTATCTGAATCTGAAAGTAATTGTTATAACTAATAACATTATACAAAATATATAATTATATACATAATGTATTAACACAAAATTTTCCACAATTACATTTAGACATGATTACAAAAGCACTCAACAACATAATAAACAATAATAAGTAAACCGTGAATGGTAAAGAATGTATTTTATTTATATTAAAACACTTTTATAAACGTAATTATAAACACTAATTATAAACTAAACGTTAAATGTAAACCAAGCAAGTGCAAAAGCAACAACGTTCAAACTTGGAACTGATGCCAACAACATGTTTGACAAATTTAAGCTAATGAAACGGACAGATTTTTTTTGGACAAATTACACTAGTGAGTTGGCACTTTACGGCATTATTCAGGGATGATATCATCAAGAATAGCACATGAGCAGAAGTATTCCTCACTGTATATAAAAATAGAAACAAACATATCTTTTTTTTTTTTGGTAATAAAACATATGAAATGATAGATACTCGGTTCTCCAATCTCCCGAACTGTGTCTTTTTCTCAGATTCCTGATTGAGTCTCAGATGTTATGGATGAAGAGTTAAGCATAAATGACAGCTTTCAGAGCGAGGTTTTAGAGCCCTTATTTTTCTTATTCAACCACTTTAAATGCTTTAAATCTTACTGTCTGTCTGTAATCAGCAGGGAGCTCCCACTCACAATGAGGAATGAGCAAGTGACTGACAGGACATTTTTCAGTAAGGGAAGAAGATTTGTCATGGTGGAACAGCAGGAGGAAGCTGGCTGCAGATTGCAGATTAGTTTGTTGTCCAAAAGACACTTCTTTTTTTGTGAAGTCAAGGGTTTCAGCCATGTTTGCCGCACTGATATAGGAGAACAAAAATTCGGAACTAGAGGGAGTCTGAAGAAACCCCAGCTCGGCCCTTCATTGGAAATTCTCTTTGTGTTACAATCGCTAAAATGTGTTTAAATAGAAAACGTTTTAGATAAAAACAAATAAAATCAAAACTTGAAGTCATCAAGTTCTTCTGGCCAAAGCAACAAACATCTCAGTGTTTCTTATCAACACTATTTTTTTTTTATTTTTTTTATTTTTTCAGAATATCCCACATCCGATTGACCTCCCGCTGGCTGGGCGATTGGTGGACTATCCGCTGTTCTTCGGAACAGCCATATTTGCTTTTGAGGGAATTGGCGTGGTATGTTTTCCAATTACTTAGAGATCATTTTTTTTATTTAAATCTATCGTGTTTGAGGAATAAATCACCACATCTTTACTCTGCATCATAAGGTGCTGCCTCTTGAAAATAAGATGCAGAATCCAAGACATTTCCCGGTGGTCCTCTACTTGGGCATGGGCATCGTTACAGTTCTTTACATCTCCCTGGGCACCATCGGCTACATTGGCTTTGGAGAGCAGATTCGGGGCAGCATCACCCTGAACTTACCTTTGTGCTGGTTAGTTCTACACATTTCATGCTTGTTGTTGTCCAGTCTGTTTCTTTGTTTTTATTACTTTCTTTTTTTTTTTTTTAAACACATATTTACAGAGACATTTACAAAGCCTGCGCAAAGATAATAAATTAGCTCAGCTTTTAAATTAAAGATTTAATTATGACTCTTTTATGTTTAGACAAATGACTTGAGGCAAGAACTTTGATTTAAAGAGATTTTCTTTTTTTAAAAAAAAGAAAAAAGAATTGTCTGCTTTGAAGAAGTTTTCCGCAGAACGCCAATGCTCAAAGTGTGATAGAAATGTTATATCGGATTCTCTAAAAATCTACATCGGTGTTATCAGATTTAGTTTTTTTTTTAATGTTTTTTTAATGAAATGAATTTGCTTTACTTTCAGGATTAGTTTTTGTGCAGTCATTCTGAAGCAGATACATCATTTGAAGCACCGTTGTTTGGGAAAGATGTTGATTTCTGGTAGTTTGATCTGTTTACTGCAAGCCAATCCAGAGAAAACTGTTTGTCTAGGTCATTGAGCTCTGGTGATAAACAAAAAGGCTGACTAACAAATTTCTGGAGCTGGGCACATGTCCCAAAAAAACCTGTTCTGCTTGAGCAGAAAATGATGTTGTGGGAAGAAAAGTTGTGTACTCGATGCAAATGTTTGTTGCTGGCAGAAGAAGCTCTCTATCGCTGCAACGATGTGATGGATGGGCTGCAACAGTCGGTTGCTCTTTCAAGAGCATTTCAATTATTGATAACATCAGCAGTACCTGTTCAATATCTTTATTTGTCACTTTTCCACGTCTAGTCACACTTTCAATTCTGTTGGAATAATTTTTTCTTATTGCTGCTTTTTACTGTAAAATGTTACTGTGTTTTAATCACGACAATGATCTCTATGCCATACACAGGAACAGAAATAGTTTGTCGTTTTAATGTGGCCATCAAAATCAATTCCACGTGTGTTAGATGGTCACAGTGTAAATCGGTCAGAAAGTTTGGCGTCATCAGTCTTGGCTAAAATGTTATCGCTGTTGTATGTTTTTAAATTTATTGTTTAGTTTGTAGCTTGTTAATGTGATTAAAAGGCACAAACACATTGCTTTTCATTCACTGTTTTCATGATATTTATTTTTTTGTTTTGTCTGGTGCTAGTGTGATGCAGGTTGTATATTTATTACACACACACACACACACACACACATAGAGTTTTAGCAGTTTTTTAAATATATTAGGTATTGAGTCTATGCTGTGTGTGTTTGCACAAATTGGAAGTCTCACCAAGACTTGCACAATGTATTTATTGTTTTGTTTTTTTCTTTTTTCATGTTTGCCCTATTTTTTGTGGTTTACTTTTTTTTCTGGTATTTACTGTCTTTTGTTGAACTGCTTCCTTTTTGTTTGCTGCCTTAAAACACATAAATTCCCCCTTGTCTGATTAATTTAGTCACATTTAATCTAATATAATATAATCTGACAACAAATCCAAAACACGTAAAGGTTAATAAGCCACAAATGTAAAGTCATATCATAGGCAATTTTTTGTGATTTTTCAATGTGTGCGACTTCTAGCGGATGTGCACATTTTCACGTTAAATTGGAAAGAAATTGATATTTGTTTCATTATGTTTTTTGAAACATAACAGCCTCAAATAATACTGTGAAAAACAGTACATCTTACAACATCTTTACTTGTCTGTTTCACAGGTTATATCAGATTGTGAAGCTGCTGTACTCTTTTGGCATCTACATCACCTACGCTCTCCAGTTCTACGTATCTGCAGAAATCCTCATCCCTCCGGCGGTGGAGCGCAGCGGCCCTCGATGGGCACTGATGGTGGACCTGGGCATCCGCGTGGCTCTCGTAGGCCTCACATGTGAGTGAAGCGCGTTCTTGCCTCTTCACTCCAGCGTCATTCACCCCGATCACTCTGCAGAAGGCAGGCCGGCACACGCGTGCTTAAGTCAAAAGGATCCAGAATGCCTCATTTACTCCCCGACCGCTCTGGCGAGTGTCGAAGCGTCTCATTCTCGTCCCGCTCAAGGTTGTTCAGGCACTTTGCAGTGCATTTATCATTGTTATTGCCCTATTTTTACATTTTGTCACTTTTTTTTTTTTAAAGTAGCCAGACCTTGAGCACAAAAGCACGTTTTTGCTTGTGACCAAGTCTTCCGATGGATTTCTGTATTGGGTGTGAAGAGAATAGAAGAGAAGGGTCTTTCTGTCAAGGCCGGGTGTCAGAAGAGTGAATAGTCAATGAATCGTACTCGAACCTTGTTTACATGATCATCCTAAATAATCCCTTCAGGAGTCCCTTCAAGAATAAACGGCAAATTTTGTAGCATCAATTTTGTTTAATTAATAGGATGGATATCACATGTACCACAAATTAGATGCTCACTAACTGTAAAAATCATAAAACATGTTTCTTTTAGAAATAGACAAATATTGAAACACTTCACAGTAACTTGCAAAAAGCATCCCAACAGCCCAATTCCTTTAGTTAATGAGGTTACAATCCAAAGAACTATAGAGATTTTTAGAATTTTAAACTTGACTTTATTTCAGATGTAGAAAGGCTTCTTTACATGTCAGAATATTTGTAATCTTCACACTTAGTTTCTGTGAACAAGTTGTTGAGTTGCAATTTATGGAAGTTGAAACTGTATTGATATCCTGTGAAACACTAATGCCCATAATCGTGAACACAATTACCCATAAAGCTCGCATAATACGCCTTTATGCATATTGTGCAATGACCATAGTTTTATATCACATAAAATAATTATGTAATTGAAATATTAGCGTTAGAGATCATGTGAATAGATTATAATCACATGCCACATTTTGCAAGATTGTAAAACTGCCATGTTCGCACTACATTCAGTGATTGTAGAGAAGAGAAAAGCTGTGGGGACGACAAAACATATGTGAAGTAAGTGGCACGTGCTTGTTGATGCAGACATCTTTTAGCACAGCATCCCAGGCCTTTTTATTTTTAGAAACATCAGAGAGTTCTCTCTCTTTTTTTTTAGTGATTGCATTGATTTCCCTTCAGCCGGAGATTGTTCATTCCTGTCGGACACGTGAGGTGTGATCTCACATGAGCAGCTAGTACCTGTTCCGCTCCGATAGTGTTTCTTTCACTAGGAGGCAGTCTTGAACACTCCTTCACCTCCTGCGCTTTCACTCACAAGCACATTAATCTTCATGTATCTTACACGGTCTCAATTGGAACGTGAGAACCAACCAAGTAGCATATAAATGTTTCGTATGATTGGATTTCACTCTCTTAATTTATCCTTCACACACCACTTCTCGACTTGCAAGTCAAAAAAGGGAAAAAAATGAAAGAAATCGAATGAATAAATAAGTAATAGCCCCAAAGCATGTCACGGATGTAATTTATCCCACAAGTTTAACTTGTTTAAACGTGTTTGCCTGTGTGATGGATACTCAAGGATTTTCATGGATTTGTGCCAATAAAAATGAAAGGCACGTTTTCGGCACACGAACACGCGCACACACACGCAAAATCCCTGGCAAATATGTGATATGTTTGTTAATTTTTTTTCTTAACAATATTGAAATATATATATATGTTTGTGCATTTTGTGAATCTTAAAAATATAATTTGTAATAATAGTTAAAATCTGTTTACGGCAAGCCTTTTTTATTTATTCTTTTGTACACAAAAATGTATACGTAATTAATTAATACATTTATTTATTAACTTTTGCACAAATCTGAAAATCAGGAATGTGTTTATCTAATATAATCTACAATTTGGATACTTGAGGTCCTGAAGTGCAGATAGTGGATCTTTAAGAGTGGCGAGTGACTGGTCAGAATCGATGCCCTCCTTGTGAATTGTGTGTTGTTGTTTGTCGACCTAGTTGCTTTGAGCTGGTTTCAAGCAGAAACATTAAAGCCGTACGATGGGCCGTTTCAGCTGTCTTGTTAATAGCTTTCATGCGTGGATGGAAAATTGTCCACATTGTGATGTTGGCATGGAGTTGGATGTGCAGCTGCGAGATTATATTTGGTTATTAGTTAAATTGAGCATTGTAAACACGGGTGTTGTTTTTTTTTTTTTTTTTTTCCCCAAACGTGTGATAATGTCAGCGACAGCGCAGACAGCAGGAGCCAGGAGAGATGGGCATTTGGACTTCACCCCAGGCTTATATTTAATGGTGCTTTATTTGATATTATAACCACATATATGCTTGTATGTATGCATATACTGTACAGTATGAATAAATATAATATTATAATAATATTAATAAAATTTAAATAAATTAAAGATGTTAATGTTATTTTTATTTTCCATTTGAAAAAGAGCACAGCAATGTGTGTTTGAAGGCTCTGGATTTGATGTGAAATGTGTAGCTTACATGTAGTACTACTTGTAGAGCTGGTGTTTGCAACATAAAGGTTGTGGGTTCAATTTCTAGAAGGGACTATATGAAGTTGGTGTGTCGTTTCAGTGCAGTATATAATGTACATATTTTGTCTTTGTTGTTTTTTTCCAGAATTGACTCATTCTTGACCTTGACGTAGCTAGTATTCAGTATTGAGAACTATTTCTAAAGGACAATGATGGGATCTGTAAGACAAGGATCGTGGATCAATATTCCTGCTCAGGACATAGATGGAGCGATGTTTTCTTTTTATAACTTCAACACAAGTTCCTCACAATATGATTATAGACATATATCTACAATTACCTACAGTTCTTTAAAAATTAAACCTTAATTCACAAAAACTACCATATTTTGGATTTTAATATTTCTATTTCTAAATAGTTAAGTACATTTACACTTTGGTATATGTAAGTTTTGTAAACTAAAACGAATGATCGTTTATAATATTAGCATCTGATAAAATATCATATTAAAGCGGGAAAAAGATTTAAAATTTTTAAGTACATTTATGTGGTTCCATTTTCAGTAACTTCCCGCGTGAACAAAGCAAAGTAAACCTGTGAAGTTTGTGCATTCTTAAGATTTGGCAACGTTCACGTGGAAAAAATAAATGTCAAGCATCTTGTTGAGTCCCTACAATGGAAAAATGATCTCGTGAGATCTCCGTGGGACGGAAACCCCTCTTCGCAAAAACTATTTTGCGTCTTGCAAAAACGTTAAAGCATGCGTGATTCATACATAAGTGTACATACGTTTTTGTGAAAATTTCGCTTACATGTCGAGAATGTGTACAGGTGTATAGCTAAGCTTGATAATACTGCACTTGAGAAAAATATATACTAGAACAGTTTAAAAATGTATATCAAGACGTGTCATTGACTTGTGGAAGAAATTGTAGTTCTAGAGAAGTTGTAGGAACTTCACAAATACTAGTAATATTTGTAAACATAAATATGTTAAGTTTTCAATTAAGTTTCCAATCAAAGTAAAAAATATCATACGAAAATAAATACTTATTTTTTGAATGCAAAAGACAGCTTACAGATGTAATGTGAAAACGTTTCTTGTCATCCTGTCTGGCCAAATCAGGGCATTTTTATGGCCTTTTTATATTTTAAAAAAGTGTTATGTTTTTTTTTTTTTTTGAGACGTTGCTCATTGCCTGTGTTTTTTTGAGTTTGGTATCTAACTTTTGGCCCGTCTTTGCACTTTTACTAAAAGTTTCCAGTCTTTAGGGAAGGTCTGTATAATGAAGCAGTACGTAGAATAATGTATAACCTTCTTCTTTATGCAGGAGCTAATTAGCATCTGCATTAGCATCTTCATTGCGTCTTTAAATTCTCAATTCAAAATCAAACTTTGATGACTCTCTGCACTGCCTGGCTGAGGTCAGACAGGACGTGGTTAAAAGTGTCTTTGTCGTTAAGATGAAGTGTGCAGCATGTGACGCCTGATTCTCAGATCTCCGGAGAGAAGCTAGAGGGCTTCATCTCATACACAGAGCTGGGATTCTTTCTCCACCTCATATGATCACAAGCGTATGCAGAAAGCATCAAGGGCTAACAGTGACTGGGCTGTGCAGATAGTATGGATGCAGAATGCGTCGCAGCAGTGAACTGTCAAAAAACGGGATGTTTGACTGATCTTCTACACTTGATTTTCCCACGCTGATTCAATATTGTATGCGTCCCTAGGCCTACAAAGTTATATACTTCTAAATGGATTTATGCTAATATATATAGAGAGTGGAGGTTGAGTATAGATGGAGTAATCTCATTGTAGTCTTGAAATGAATATAGACTCTTCTGTATTTTTTCAGCATTACGTAAATGTCTGCTTTGTGTTACGTTTTACTTGAGACGGAATGGACACAAATATGACTTTTTACATTTTGCAAATAACTTTGGTTTTATTGAGGTTTCTGGAACAAACTCCTGAAACAAACGTTTTTCCACAATTCAAAAAGTTCACATTTTGTCACTTCCGCTGGAAAGGAAAACTATAGCATCAAATTATTGGTTTTGTGTCAGTGTTTTCACAAGGTTTGTGTTTGATTACAAATGCCAGTCCGGGAAAGCATCAAAGGGCCACAGTCTACAATTCCGGTATTTTCAATATTACAAAATGTACTTATTACAAAACGTAAGACTGGTGGTCACTTTAATAATGGGGTGTAAAACTCACTCCAAACCAGGATTTTTTAATATATATATATATATATCCGATTATTTTTATTTTTTTTTTTCCTTTTCTCTCTTTTTTTTTTTTTTTTTTTTTTTTTTTTTTTTTTTCTTCACTTTTTTCGAAGATTACGAAAATCTTCAAATATTTCAGAAGCAGTTATTAAAAGTGCAATATGTCTTGTTGGACTGTTTGCTCATTCTGAAGGCTTTAATTAATGATTATGCAATGGAGCCCAAAAAAGCGATCACGTTTGTTTACAATGGTTTCTTCATTAGCATCTCAACCCTTTGTGTTGATTCTGATGAACACTAGCGTATGATTAGCAGTTAGCCTGCTGCCTTAAATCAAACCTCTAAAAGACTCTGGTTTGAAGGCAAGTGAAGACTGTAAAATCTCAATTTACTACTGAATACATCTGACAAAGACTGATAAAGCTTTTAGAATGTTGGACGCGCTCCAGGTTTTTTCAGCTCATGAGCCATTGCAAAGTTTGCCTGACTTTCATTAGCCTGTTTAAACAAGTTTAATTGCTTTTGCAGTTCATATAATCTCTCAAGACAAAATATACTGATATTGGACCATCAAGAAATTATTCCTATCAGAGCTAAATGTTTTATTTCCTCTTTTGTTTAGTGCTAACTGTTTAGCTTCTGGATTTTTATTTATGGCTTAATGAAACCGGATTAAAGTCTCACAGCTTACTTGCGGTTTTTCAAGCTCTTTATGTTTGTGGTTCGATTTCATACCAAGCTTCAAAGAAACGCACAGCCAGCTTACTGTTATAATAATGCTTCACAAATATTTTTTTTTCCTCTTGAGTCCTCTTTTATTTCTCTCCCCACAATTTATCAGCCACTCAGAATGAGTGGAATCGTGTTTTTCATGTCAATGAGTGCGTCTGACACCAAGGCTGACGCTGGTATTAAAAATGTATTTACTTTTTATTTTACTTCATTCATTTTCATTTTTCATTCATTCAAACCTCAAATTAACTTCATTTTAATTTAGCTTTAATGTAAAGCTTTATTAATATATCCCCCAAATACGAAGAGTCAAAAACTAAATAAGAGTCTTAATTATATATATATATTTTTTTTAAATGACACCATTTTTTGACTTGCACTTGCCAGCAATGGTTTCTATTAAGCAAACAAACCTCTTTGTGACGTTGAACAGCATTACGTTTTCAACAACAGGCAGTGATCTTGTAAAATTATACTTTCCAGAATACACATTCTACAAAAAGGAACAAATACTGTAATACTCCCAACCCCACATTGCTACTTGCAGCTAGTTTTTGTTGTTGTTCAAGGCTAAAAATGCATTAGTTATCCAGTGTGTTTTCGGTTTAGTACTTTAAATTGTTCTCTGATCACACGCTTGTGAGTTGAAGTTTGTTTCAATTATGTATGAAGTGCATTCCATCGTTGCAGTTTGTCACATACCAACAGTACGAAATAAACCAAACTAGCAATACGGTTACACACAATAACTTGGACTGTTATTGATTATGGCTTTGAGTAGTGATGACTATGAGCGAGCAGAATGAAAACTACTAGGAAAACCAAACTTTCCGAGTGAGAAAGAGAGTTTAATAAACCTAGAGAGAACCAGCATACGGACGTATGTCTCCTCAATACATGATCATCTAAATGTTTGCAATAACTGTCATTTTACAATTCTCTACAATTTGAACTTAAATCTAAACTGGTGACTGGAACTGTGCTTGTGACGGGCAGCGCTACTTGTTCATTTATGGTCTGTGTTCGTTTGTTTAATATGATGTGTGCAGTGCGTTATGGTGATGTTTGTTTATTTATTGTTTGGATTTGTTGTTGCTGTTGTGACGTGAAATTTCCCCGCTGTGGGACTAATAAAGGATTTTTCAATTCAATTCAATTTTAAACAGAGCTGTAAATAGTTCATGAAATCAGCAAAGTTACTGCCATGTTAAAATGCAGGTTAGGAAAGGATCTATTTAGTTACATACATGTACATTTACAGTTCAAAATCGTTCATAGAGCGAATGCGGCTTATATACAGGTGCGGCTTATAGTCCAGAAAATACGGTACCTTACTGTAATAATTACTGTACTTCGCTACAAGTCACAATTCCAAGTCCAAGATTATAGTTAAAGTTATAAAGTATAAATAATTTAAAAAGCTTTTTTATTTATTATTTTTGAAGGTTTTTTTTTAATAATTTAAAAAAGAAATGTAACACCTCAATGTTTAAAAATAGCAAAACAAAATGGATAAAAAACCGAATATTAAGTCTGTCTCAGGCAAACTCGATTGCGCAAAAAAGTCAAACTTTATTTAATGTATACGTGTCTTAGCTCAAAGATAGTATCCAGTATCTTCAGCTTCCTGCAGATGACGATATCGCCTCGTCTGCCCAAGAAATTAACCGCTGTAGAAAAAGATGCCAACTTGTCCCTCACAATCAATGTAACAAGTAATGATAAGTGTCTATTCAAATGTAGTGGAATTTTGTAGTGGAATGTAGTGAAGCTTAATATTTTGAATGACAGAGTACAAATACAAAATAGCCAAACATACTTAAGTAATAAAGCTAATCAAGTAGTTTACACCACTAATTATTTTACAAATGATCTCAGTTCAAATGATTACAACTAAATGAGATGCTGTCAGTATTCACAGGCATGAAAGCGGAAAAATGCATTATACATACAATATAATATAATGAAAAGCATGAGTTTGGTAAATGTACTGCCACTGAACGAGTTGCTCGGAAAAATTATCCCCATGATCCTGAAAATGTCTGTTTTATGAATCACGCACTCAACACAGAACGGCACCACAGAGACGTTTCATCTCTGCTGTGCACGGATCACAGCAATGTTTTGACACATTTGGTTGGTTCACACTTTATTGGTAGATGCTTTACCCAAAATGACTCTTCCACACCACGTGAACGGCACACACGCTTGTGCTAGTCAAAGAAAATCTTGCAAGAAGTTGTGGGATTTTTGGTTTGCAAGCCAAACAAAACGTTGAATTACTTCTTGTAGTTATTAGACTTCAAGGAAATCTCGAAATGCCTTGCAAACAGACAAAAATACGGTTCTCTCTTTACATGGCTATTGTTGAGATCTGCAGGCTGTCAATCAGCTGTTCGGTTCAGAAAGTGTCGTGAAGCTGAAGCCGAGCGAGATCCTTTGGGCTGTAATTGATGTGTCAGTGGTGACTATCCAGATGAGTGAGCCATTGCATCTCCGCATCGTCCCACATTTCTCTTTCAGTTCGAAAGGAAGCGCTACTCTGATAAGTTTCAGCGATTCAGCAAAGCAAAGTTCTGGTTATCTTGTCACCCTGCTTCCCGGAAATCAATTCAGGTTTAAGCTTGCTGGTTACTACAATGATGCGTTTTTACACAAATTTCTAGCACCTTCGATGAAAAATCTTGCGCTGAATCATATTAGACAAAACGCATGGCACAAAGCTCTCAGCAGCATCATTCACACAACCGGGCACGTGTCACTTTACCATCAGATGCCTGGAAAGCGGCTTCATTTCTACGTAAGCCAGTCGAGTGTTTCAATTGAAACCATTGAACATTGTAGGACATCTAGAATGCTGTTTGACGTGCTCACTTTCTCATTATTCATGTGTTTGTCTTCTTCTTTCCATTAAGGTGAATGAGGTCTTATGAAAGTCGTTGTGCCTTTCACCTTCTATCAGCTTTATGAATGTCTTTTGCTTTATTGAAGCCAAACAAAAGTGCCAGCTATAGTATAGTGGAACCTGCAGTCATGCAACCAAAGCTATTGTAGAAGTAAATTAGCTGTTTCAAAACCAAATAGGTTTATTTAAAAAAAAAAAAAAATGTTTTCACTGCTGACATCCAAGACTTAAAAACTCTCTTAAGTCACTTAACGTCATTATGTGTCATCTGTGTGAGTATTGTAGGGCTGTAATGAAGCTCCGCAGATGATATTATTCATATCTCGATGTCTTGACAATAACTTTTCAATATGTTTAATATACAATTTAAAACAAAATAAGTAAAGTGAGTGTTATGAGATGCTCAAGGACCGTCAGATGTGGCCACCAACAGTGGTTTTTCCAAAAAATTACCACGTTAGATATCTAAAAAAGGGTCAAAGTTGTGTTTTGCAATGCGGGTTTGTGCGACTAAGCAAGACACATTGTATAAATAATTACAGTGGCTACGTTGCTCATTTTACTTGCTCATTTTAAAGTTTCTTTCAGGCCAAAAAATTGAGTTATCAACTTTGTTTCCAATTAAGCTATTGTAATGAAGACAGATTCTGAGCATTTTTCCGGCATAGATTGATACTGTCTAGACTCATGGAGATAATATTTATTTTAGGAACAGAATACCGGTGAAGGTTCTGTTCTTACCGAATGGAATGGAAACACTTTCTGTGCACTGTAAGCCTGTCTTTAATGAATAAATATTAGCGTGATTGTTAACGCTAGGCATAGATCTGTCAAAAGGCACAGTTTATAGTTTGTTTTCCTTCTCTTTTATGTGCAAACCAAATCCGTAAGAACAGACATTGTAGGTCAGGGCTTTGCTGAGACTCTTTTTAGGAGGAGATTTACCAAACAACGTGTCTTTGTTTAAAAAGACCAAGATATTCAAAGGTTAAACTTCCAAGAACTTCCTCGTAAAATTTAATGTCCAGGTTTTAAAAATCTTCAAGAAATGTAAAAGATCCTGCGGCAGTTGAATGAGCCAGTGAAATGGGTCATAAATGCAAGAGATGAATACTAAAATTGGAGTATGAACTTGCAGACCTGGCCATATTTTAAGAAAAAAAATGAGTCCATGTCTTTTGTGCCGTGGACGTTGCAATGGTTCTTTTAGACTGATTTATATTTAAATATAGATCATTTGTTTTATATTTCTTAAGTTACATGTTTTATTCATGTAGCTTGCTTATTTTTTAGTTAGAAATTAGAAAGTTTTTTTTATTAAAATGTGGTGTGCAAAGAAAACTTGTAAAACGAGGCAGCCATCTTTCCCACTCTTTTACACAACATTGGTATGCAGTAAGTACAGACAAGATGCATGGCAGACACGCTCAGTCACTTCTTCAATGACAAACCATTTCCTGCCACTAAATGGAGATTTAGAACTCCTATATTTGACAGTCGTAATACTAGGAATAATATTAGTAATACTAGGCATTTCGTCCCAGGCTTTAACCTAATGTGTAATTATTTGAACCAAAACATTGGTTCATTCTAAAAAAATCCCTTCTTCAGGATTCTGCAACCAGTTTCAATGCATTTTGAATTTAAGCAGCATTCTTTCGGATTAGGAAATAAATTGTTTTTAGGAATTTGATGCAATAAATATTCATTTATTGCCGTGGTTACGTTCCAAAGGCTCTCGCGGTAAACAAACTGCTGCAGTATATGTTAACTACCCCTAAAATGCCTTTTTCCTAAATCATGTGAGGCATAAATCTTCTCTCTCGCTCTTTAAACACCCAGCACAACTAAGAGTTTAGAAGAAGGAAAGTAAAAAGCCGCCTAATCACTCCGTCAGGCCGCATGAAACTGCGCAGCATCCGAGAGTAAAACCGAGACGCCTCAAAATAGAATTCCGTAAAGAGTCTGCGAAATAAACCTGTTCCCATACGCATTGAAAAGTAGTCCCGGACCCCAACGCCAACGTTTCCATGTTTTTACACGTAACCGTTTACAACCGATTCATATTTGGGCTGAAAAGTCGATGTGGTTGTCTTTGTTTTGCTTTGAGGAATTCATTTGGCATGTTTGAACGTATGGAAGATTGAAACGGACTCTCAATCAGATCATTTGTTCGTGCTTCCCGTAAAGGCTGCAATGACATTTGAGTGGCAACTCGAAATCAGCTTCCCAGAACGGCACATCAGAGCTTGAAGACTACAAGAGCTGCATTACTGGGTTTCCAAGGGTGCGAGAGTGTCCATGTGGACTCCTAATGGAAAGTGGAATGGACAGTGCGTGAGCCCCCTCTGGTCCTTTACTTTTCTGGGAATGCACCGCTGATGCTGACAACACGCTGACACATGAGCACCAGGGCATTCTGGCCTCGCCATGTTCCTTTGCTTTACCTCTGGAGCTGCTGAAATTGACCTACCGTTGCCCCAGGGAGGCTACAAACCTGCTTCCTCCAGTCCTGCTGGAAACAAAGGAAGACACTTGAACCACACGACTCCAAAGGTCTCTCGAAATGCCATCCAGTAAAGAGTGAAGGTCTTCAAAACTATTCCTGTGACTCGCGTGATTCTGCCCCACCACTCACGTGATGATATGACCTTTAATCTCTTCAGAGACCTACTTATTGTTCCTTACATATGACCTTTTACTGTATGTATTTGTACTTGGCATTCTTCACCTTTGGTAGGCAAACGATGATGTGTAGTGAGGGGACTATGTTCTGGACTAGCAAATTCTGTTTGTGGGGAAACCACTTTGAAAATTATGGTTGAATTGTACTAGTTCATCGATGCCTAATCTCTCATAATCTGTAGGCCCAATTTAAATTTGGCGGCGCTGTGTATATCAAAATTATATATATATTTTTTAATTATTTTTAAATGTAGTCTAGTTGTGAGAACGTTCTGTCCACATCCAATGCTTATTTTATTAGTGCAACATCAGAAACCAGTATTTTTCGAGTGTTTTTGTATCCAGATTTGTTACAGTGATTCTCCGTTCAGAATGAAAATGATTCTCTGTAATGCAAGATTTTTGACGGTCTTCATCAAGGAGGAGGATTGTGCTGAAAAACGTGGTGTTTCTATTAAGCACATTTGGAAAGTTCACTACAAGTAGTTCAGCATTAAACTCTGCAGATATTTTTCTCTGAATTTGCTCAGAAGGTCGTCTCAGATTGAACATTCTTCTATTAGTAAAGTTCTATCATAACATTTTCCATATGAACTTTGCCTACTGCTTATGGTCCTTGACACCCCAGCAGGGTATGGACGGCATCCTGTGTAATACACCTTCATTGTACTTGGTCCATTGCCAGCGTTTGAATATGTTCTTGTCATTCTCTGTCGTATCTCTTTGTACTCAATCCAAAGGGTGCCATGATAAAGGATTCGGCAGCTTTGTGGAAGTATCTTTTGGTTGTCATACAAACGCCTCCTTTGGGACGCTTCCAACAAGGGCCAGGGGTGGCCATAAAAGTTTGTAACGGAAGGTGGTTGTTTTGCATAGGTAAAACATGCCCAATCCATTTCCAGTGACGTTGCTTAATTCAGGGGGAATTACACCAACCTGTTCATTTGAGATGACCCATATGATCTAAAGTTACTAATCAAATAACTGAATGTTGATGTAAAAGAGCAAGCAACATGGACCACCATTACGGGCCGGATATGGCCCACGGGCCTTAGGTTGAGCATCACTGCACCAGTTAAGAATTCTTCAAACATGTTTCCAAAGAGCGTTTGAAACTGCTCAACATGTTCAGCTGTGTGGCTTTAAACCACTTTGGCATTTTAAAATTTCCATGTTTTCAGGCTTTGGATGACGTGGTTCTTGAAGCAGCCCGCCAAACGTCTCCGGTTTCATTGGACTTGATTTGTTACAGCACCATTTCCCAATTGAGAAAAGTTAGAGAAGCCAATGTCATAGTCAGGAAGATACTTTTAAGAGCAGACCGACTCTTCAAGGCTGGTGGATTAGCTTGTTTGGTTTGCTTTTAGCTGCTCTGGGGTTTTCTCTGCAGTGGTCTAATTCAAAGTGTGAAGTGGGGGTCCGCACGGTCCACCGTCAGAGCTTTGAACTCTGCATTGCAGCCGCAGGAGTTCAGATGAGATGCTTGTTATATCTGCTTGATATTGGGCGTCTAGCATTAGCCCAGGAAAACCATAGTGTTAAGTAGCAAGTTTTACAAATTTCTGGGAAAAAATAAGTGGCGCTTAGCCCGGCAAAACGTTCACGTTCATTGTAAATGCTTTTCAGGTGTTGCTAGGAGATTGCTGAAAAGTGTCTCCTAGTACGTTTACTATGCAATTGCTAGTGTTTTCTGGCTGGTTGCTTTGCAGTTTATTGCTTGCTTGCTCCCAACCGTCCTCCCCCCCCCAGACACTTATGTCCCATCTCAACTACCTCCATCAGTACATGTGGTTAAAAATAAAAAAAACCTCTGAAAAATGCTTTTCAATTAGTTAAGAGGCCTGATATACTCGGCTGAATGATATGTAATTTAAGCTGCTGATTTCCAAGTGCTCTGATAAATTGTATTGTATGGTTTTGCACGAAAAAGAAAATCATCCTGCTTTTAAAATTTAGAGGGATTCAGATCTATAGAAGCGTTTCCGAGTGAAACATGTATGAGAAATTATTTTCCTCTTTATACATGACAGATGGATATGTTCCTTAATCGTGATGAACCAAAATTAGAATTTCTGACCGAGGCCAAATTAGCTTAAAGATTAAAACCATCCAAGTTGTAATATGCTTTATAGTTGTACTTTTTTTAGTTTTGTTACACATGACAAAATATAAATTCACATTTAACATGTGCATAATTATGGTATGATAATTAAACTTTTATGAATGTTTGTAATTATTATATTACAGCATAATATTATTATAATATAATATGTAATTTAAATTTGAGAGTGTGATACAATTCTTTAAAAAATGCGACATTAAAAGCACACAATTTAAAAAGACAAATATTTAATCATTTTTATATTTAATGCCATAACAGATTCTAAATTACCTAAATATCCAGTAAAACTGGACTAAGCAATACATTAAAGTATAGATATAAATATAAATATGTAGTTCAGATTTTTACATTATCCGTTCAGAATTTTCATACAATTACTATTTCATATATTTTTGTATATCCACTATAAATAATGGTTGTTTTCAAGCCAACAGAAATTTTATTTTTATTATTTTTTATATTTAGGTAGCAATCACACATCTAGTTTTTACTTTTTTTTAAATTTTCTGACAAAACCAGTTTGTTTCGTAAATTTGATCTTACGTCTGAAAAAACACCCCAGAATATCAGACATCCAAAACTGACATCCACTTTATTTTTACTTGCGTATATTTTAATGTAATTTTACACGTGCATCTCCAGCATAAAAGCGTTTCTAAAATGCTGACGTTTTTATTTATACTGACGTTATTTTTAGCAACCAAAGTGTCAGTGCATCCCAAGTACCAGTATTGTTCGTGACGATGAACATTCATATTCCACAAATGTACTAATCCCGGTGATTTCTTTTTTTTTCTGGCAATGACTGAGGCCTGGCATTGTGCTCTAGCAGCCGTGATATGAAGGTGTGATTCAGAATTTAATTTAAAATCACATTATAGTTTGTTTCATTATCTCGCTTCATTCTCACCCGTGGGTTTCTCCTCCTTTAACTTAAAAGCAGCTGATATGCTCTATTTGTCAAGGCTAATGCAACCCTGTTCACCACTAACTATCATAGGCATTGTAATGAGACGTTGTGTTGTGTTTCCTCCCGTCTTTTGAAAGCTCTTTTCTGTGTGCCGCTCTCTCCTTCTGAGAGTTTAATAGTTACTCATTCTGAAAGCTGTTGAGAAATAAATAGCTGCTTCATGATTGAAACGTCTGGGATGAACTTATTAATTTTGTATAATGGCCACAGACAACGGGCTCCTTAATGGACTGAAAGACTCTTTGAGGAAGTCTCCCTGGACTTGTTATTGACAATATGGATCTATTTATTTATTTATTTGTTGTAGAAATGGTCAAAGACCTTGACATTTTCATCACAGAGGAACATTCTCCAGACTCTGGCTTCTGAATGACTCAATCCACAATGGCTCCTTTGCTTCAGATGTGTAATATCGAATCACAAGATTTAAAAAAAAAAA
>CM051503.1:11456105-11480874 GCA_028031935.1 Paedocypris micromegethes
AAAAAAAAAAAAGACATACACGTCATATGTGTTTGTGTATGTGTGTGTTTGTGTGTGCGCATATGTTTGTTAAAGTGGCATACAGTATATGTATTTCCGTATTACAATGTGTGTATGTGTAATAGTGTAGAGTGTGTGTGTATGGGGCTAATGTGTATAGGTGTCAAAGGATCTGTACACATGCACTTAATGTTGTGTATTTAGGTGTGTGTTTGTATATTTATTTTTGTGTATAACTGTATAGGTGTCTGTGTGACTAGGACTGTGTGTTTGTGTGTGTGTATTTATACACTTAATTTACATATATACTGTGAATATTCTAAAATGGACATGTACCCATGTTTTTGAGTAAATGTATATGTGCATAAATTGTGTGTGTGTGTGTGTGTGTGTGTGTGTGTGTGTGTTTATGTGTGTGGATGTATGTCTATGTGTATATATATTTCGGGTTATGTGAAATTCATGGTTATAAGTGTGTGTGTGTGTGTACCTTCATGTGCCATCAATATATGTTGAAGCTGGTGAAGTGGCACGTGTGGAGTGAGTCATATGGACGGATCAATCACATCAAGCGTAATCAAGCTTCCATTAAAGAGATGCAGTGCTGCCTTGTGTCCAAGAACAGCTGCCCGCTGTGTGTTTTTAACACACTTGAGTGAATCTTCTCAGGAGAGATATTTATAAATCTGCTTTATTTCTCGGGATATTTTCTGCAAGAATGGATCCGTGCAATTGGATTTGTTTTCATGGCGCTTCCTTGATGCAAACAATTGTGAGCATGGGCCGCAATCTCCTGACAATTAACTCCTGCTAAGTGTAAAAGTCCGTTTGGCCGGCTCCCTGTCCGTCAGAGTGAGTTCAGACGGGTATAATTGGTCATTCGTTAGACTCTTCTGTGCTTCCAAAAATCTTGATAGGAGAAATGGAGTTTAGAGTAGCGAGTGGAAGTAAATTGGATTGCCGGCACACTGGTGTGGTCCGAATGCTTTTTAAGCCTTGAATAAACAAATCAGCAAATGAGCGCTGTAGTGTCGGGCCGGGCTGAGTGCTGGCGAGAGCAGATATGTATGCTTGTCGTCTGTGTTTACGGCTGTGAAATGTGTCCCTGAGGTGGCGCTAGCTTTACTAATTAAAAGACTGAGAACGTGTAACGCACACAGCCTTGAAACTTCTTACCTTGAGACCTTCTTTAGCATATTCCTGCTCCTTTAATGTCGCTGGCACTTAATAGACATCCTCTAAGGCCACTGGAAACCCCAATAATCACTCACTCCTTCAACGCTTTTCTTTCCTACTCGTAATCGGTATGAATAAAACATTTCTCTGCTTAAATGACCTTTTTCTTTTCTTTTCCGATCTTGAATCTATACTTTACAATCACTGATCACAAGTTGTTTATTAATTGTTGTATTTTCAGATCGGTATTGTGGAGCCAAATCAGTTCAAGTTAAACCCAGAGTTTTATTGGTTTGAAGGTTTGTTCTTTTTAACTGGATTATTAGAATTGTAGTAAGCTTAATTCTAATTTTCAGTTGTGCCCAATATTATTTAAATGTTTGTTTTTCCACTTTTGAACAATTTCCTGTCATACAGTGAGGACTTGTCTCACATTTTCTGAATTTTATATGCAGCAATAGTAGTAGTAGGTTACTTTTTAAACTTTAAAATGCATCATAAACATGATTTACATGGTCCAATTTCGTTTGAAGATTGAGCAATTGAAGCAATTTGTCTTAAAATGAGACAATAGATGTTTAATTAAGGTAATTATCTACCTGCCTGTCTGTTAAAGGGACCAATAGAGCAGACTACTCACTGACTGGAGTCTTTCTATGAAGCAACTTAAGTGAACAAGTTTTATTTACATTGGTATGTGTGTGCGTCCGTGCGTTCTCTCTCACGCATTTGTAGTTTGTAAAACTGAACACTAAAGTTTCTATTGTTTGACAGGTTCTAGGGGAAAAAAGCAATCATATTAGTAGCTGTAACAAAATACACTATTTTAGTACAGTACACCTGTACACGTTTATTTTCTTGTTAACTAATTTTTACTTTTTAATTGACATTTTTTTATTACTGCTATATAGTATGTACATATGTCATTAAACAAAAATAAACATGTACATTTTATTCAATGATTGTTCATGCACTTTGGTGAATCTGTTTCTCCGTATGTTCAAAATGATATTTCAATCATAATTAATCAAACAAAGCTGCAAATTGGCTGCATTGTTTTCCCTCAATTATGTCATGATATTCTCGAGCATTCCAAATGGATTTCCATTCCACTTTTACCCCATCCGCTAATCTAATGATGAATGTCAAACATTGTGGAATGCATGAGATTCTTCTAAAGTTCCTTTTGGGGTTAAATGCAATTAACAGGAAATGACACGCGGCGGCCTCCGCGTTTGTTGTCCACCGTCTTTTTCTCTCAGCACTTCTGAAATCCTGATTCTCCGACACTTCTACATAAATCTGTGGCCATAAAGCACATCTGTCTAACTCGCCATGGCGTGCAAAACAAATGCTTTCTTTGCCAGAGCTGCGTTTTACAAAAATAGCTTGAAAAGAGTGGCACATCTCATTAATCCACAAGGCTTTCTATTGGCCAAACATCCCCATATCTCTTTCCAAGAGCCAAAATGTGCTGACTCCAGCCGTCGTTCCACTGACATGCCAAGGTGAAGCTGAGGTGAACCCTGGAACGGATGAGACAAACTGGCTGGAAACTACAGACATGCCTGATGTCCAATTAATGACAAAGAGCGATGGGCTTGTCTGATTAAATACCGTCATTCGGATTTCACAGGTTTCCGCATAGGACGCTTCAAGGGATGAGATCTGCAGCCAACGATACAGAGAAAGCAGATGGCATCTGTCCGCGACACAGCCCAGGTCTTGATCTGCCAAATTCAGAAAAGGACATGAATTACAAACCATCAGGATCCTTCAAAAACACCGAAACATGCAGACGCAAACTCAAACCGACAAGAGTGTGGATTGTGAAAGATGGCGGATTCTCCGTCTTCGGACCAATCGAGTTCGTTGGAGCTTAAGTTTCAACGAATTCTCGTCCTCGGACCAACTCCGGGCTCTCTACACAGAAACATCTATTTAGGAAGAGAGCGGCTTTGTAGATCCAGCAGATGTTTTTAATGTGCATTAACTTTGCCACGACTTCGTAAATCTTCATTCTCCTCTCCAGACCCTGGAGGCATCTGCACCGGTGTCTGCTTTGGATTCTGAAAGCTTCAAAGCGTCCTACATCGCTCTCCTTTGGTGATTTGCTCTGTTTAAATGTAATATTTGCCCACTAAACAACCACGCTGGCGAGATGTGTCAGAGCATTGCATGTGGCAGGTCATCACACAGATCAAGACTTCTTCACCTTCAGATTTCATTAGCTGCTTTCACTGGTTCAAAGAGACCCATGTGTCGGCTGGTGGTTTTGTTCTCGTTCGACAAGACTTTTACAAGCCCTACAAAAGTGATGTTAAGTGACAGGATTGGTGTGCTCTCCAACATGTGTGCATAATGCCAGCGTTTGAAGATTTTAAGGCGCAGATGTTGCCTCACCGCGCACAGCGGGAAAAACAGGCGTCGCAAGGTGCCGTAATTTGCCAGCACTCTTCGTGTCGGGCTGATTTTGGTAGCCTGATTGAGGACTATTGCTTGTATTAGACTACTAACTTGAAAAAAAATGTATATGTTATATGAAATAAAGAGAGAGGATAAGATTCATACCATAGGGGTTCTCCGTCTTCCAGTTGCCACATTATTTACTTGTCCGGGACTCAAACCTGCAAGATTCTGGTATTATCATATATAATATTTATAAGATAAAAGTTTGAGTGAAAAAGGCATACCCAAGAAACTGTAATTACTACTTATAATATTCATGTAATGCTAAAAGCTGCACAAACTCTTTTGAGAAAGCTTATTTAACATTTTCAGGCAAACAAGGGGTTTTGAGCAGAATGTGAAAAAAAAAAAATATATATATATATGTGTGTGTGTGTGTGTGTGTGTGTGTGTGTGTGTGTGTGTTTATATATATATATATATATATATATATATATATATATATATTCTTTCTTCATCTGTATTTTTGTTGGATTTTTAAACTTTTTACTTTTTTGGGGCAGTGGAGGATTTCTTTACGGATAATTGTATATCGAGAAATCAGTCAGTCAGTCATCTTCTACCGCTTTATCCTTTACAGGGTCGCGGGGAGCTGGCGCCTATCTCAGCGTCTTAGGGCCGGAGGCGGGGTACACACTCTGGATTGGTGGCCAACCATTCGCAGAGTGGGACACACAGACAAACACATTCACACACTCACTCACACCTATGCGGTCAATTTTCCAATTCCAATTAGCCTGAAGCGCATGTTTTTGGACTGTGGGAGGAAACCGGAGAACCCGGAGGAAACCCACGCAAGCACGGGGAGAACATGCAAACTCCACACAGAACGGCCCTATATCGAGAAATAACATTGCTAAATCTTCTACTTAGGCGGAAATAGATTACGGCAACCCGATTGACCAGAGTTGTAGTTCGGATGAGATCACTGTCTTTCCATGTTCTCTTCAATCTCCTTCAGCTCCACGCTCCGCTCAGAATTCCACTCGTCTGCCTCCAATTTGCCTCTTCGCTGTCGTGTAACGTGATGTTCTTTCTCCTCAGGTGTTCTCGCCATATTGATTCCAGAGCTTGACCTAGTCATCTCTCTGGTGGGCTCGGTGAGCAGCAGTGCTCTGGCCCTCATCATTCCTCCTCTGCTCCAGATCATCGTCTTCCACAATGAAAACATGAGGGTCTGGGTGATGGTCAAGGACTTTGCTATCAGCATCATTGGGTTTGTGGGATTCGTGGCCGGAACCTACATCACCATCCAGGAGATCGTGTCTCGCAACGGCGCCAGACAAAACGGCACGCAGTTCCTGTGAAGGCAGGTCCAACCTAAACTTCTTCACTATTCACGCTGCTGGAGTTCTGCTGAACGTCCTCTAGACGGCTGCCGACATCGTGTTTGTGTCTTTCACACATTCAACATCACAAGCTCCGTTTCATTCCAATGATCCGCATTTCAGATCCAGTTTTACATCGTTTCTGGCTTGTAGAATTCTTGCCAGATTTGTGATCTAGCTTGTGTTTGGTTAACAGTCCGTCATTTATACATGATTGTGCTGTATTTTCCAGACTATAGAGCAGACCTGAGTTTTCACGGCAGCCTTATGAACAAATACACTAGTAATTAAATTGGCCAAATTTATGCAACTTAGAATATCCCATTAGTACAAAAACTTGTAATTTCAACTTCGAATTCTGAATTCTTAATACATCTGATTTAAATTAATTAGTTTTGTTGCACCATTGTGCAATGAAAATAAAATTATCTTATCTTATATAAAGTCTTGTACCACTGCCTTCAGAATCAGACATTTTTTATTCTTCCCATTTGGGAAATTCTATTTTGTTCCATACACTCACATCTATTGATGACACATTATATATACATTACACAAATTTGAATAGTATTTGAAAAATAGCGTAGAATTTAAAAAAAATGAAATAAAAGCTTAATACAAAAATACAGCTGCTTATGTTAAGAATGCCTACGAATGCCTATGTATTCTGTGTGTGTGTGTGTGTGTGTGTGTGTGTGTGTGTGTGTGTGTACACATATATCTTCCTCCTGTGAAAAAAAAAACAAAGTTGTCTTCAATCAGAAGTAAAGTACGATCAGAAAACCTTCGCCACACACATTCCCGATCCATTCTTTGTTGTCACTTTCCTCTCCGGGCGTTTTCTCCGTTGAGTTGGTTCTTTTCCAGGCGGGTAGATCGCCTGGAAAGCCAGAACTGTTCTGACACTTTTGCGTGTTGACGGCATAAACTGTCAGACTTGAGCAAAAGCTTCTCTTCACATTTGGCAGTTTTGGTAAATGATTTCTCGCCGCTGGTCATCCGAGCCTCCCACTCCAGTCGCTGAGCTGCTTTAAATGCGCCGCACACACATTGTTGTGCTTGGCGTGTTATGGATGATATATGGGACTAAATGGGATCGTGCATGAGTGCGTTCACCATTGTGTGTCACATCCTGACATGTGACGTAAAAGCGTACAGCGGTTTTTGCGTCAAACCAGTGTGGATTATTTTATTAGGCTCGTCTCATTGATCCACTGTGAACCGTTCTGTCATTTCATTGGTTACGGCGCTTAACTTCAATTCCTAATTCTTAATTTATTTATAGCGTGTATTTCACAGTCGCAGAGCATCTCAAAGCAGTGAGCAGCAGAAAGGCTAGGAACAGAAACCTCGCTGAGAGAGAAGGGGAAATCTAAAGAGAAGCAGCTCGCTGGTGTCAGTCTCATCTGACATGTTCACTTCACTAAGTGGTTGACGTGAAGCGCGTTTAAATGTTTTGGTAGCAAGAAGCTTGTTAGCTTTAACTTATAAAATGTATTAAATCATTTATTAAAGTCCCATCATTGTTTCTGCTGCCGGGTTTAAAGTGCGAGGAAAAAGTAGTGGCTAACAGTTTGCATAGATACAGGATAAGTAAAAAAAACTGTTTTATACACGTGTGTGTGTGTGTGTGTGTGTGTGTGTGTGTGTGTGTGTGCGTGTGCGTGCGTGCGTGTGTATATGTATGTGTATATAAATATACTGTATATGTGTGTGTATAATTATGTATATGTTATTGTATACAAAGATTATATGTATGAGATATATATATATATATATATACAGTATATACATGCTTTTTCTTTCTTTGGTACTAGTTTACTATAAGTACGTTTGGTTGGTACATTTTAGAAATGTACATGACACAGCGCACGCACACACAGTCTCTTGGAATTTATTTTCAGTGTTTGTAAAAAGCTGAGTTGGTTTTTACGTTTGCACAATAACTAAGTGTTTGCTCCTGTGGTTAGAGAAGGAGACTCTTTGTTCAGCGCATCGATTCCTCAGTGTCTGTCTGTTTGCTATGTCAATCCCGCTTTACTATTTTGGTTTTACCGTTTTTTAACCTAATTATTTTATCTGCGTTGATGATTAATGCATTTCATCTGTAAGAACACAGCTATACTGTGCACGCACCAACTGATGATCACTGTTTAATACATTGTGTTATTTAATTGTCACCTCAAAAAGAGACTTGTGATCACACGCTTTAGCTGATTTTTTAAAAAACACGTTGTGTAAAATTGATTGTTGTGTGTGTGTTTGCCGAAACACTCCCGGTGTGTGTTTGTCTCACTGTTTTTATTTGCTGATTGCTACATTACTTGAATTTTTTTTCTTTTTTTATTCTTTTTGGACATGCTGTATATATTTATGTAAGTGCCAAAGAATTTGTTTACATCGCACACGACCACGTGTTTCACACTAGCTTCGTGGTTTTGCCTTTATTGTGCGGCTTATGTGTCAGAAATCCATGCTGTGTTCCGAATAAAAGTCAGATTGTTTTACCACTGGATTTCTGTTGTACTTGTTGAATAACTACATTATGGTTTGTGTTTATTTGCGTAAAGCTGTGAATAGTTCTAGAACAGATTAGATTGTCTCATTGCGGATCATGTGACCAATGGGAATGAAACCACAGTGAATGTTTTGTTGTGAGTTGAGATGTTTTACTTTTTCGTGCGCAACTTCACATATGATTCTTCACATGTACAGTATTTACATAAAGAATCCATTTAGATGCCGGTTTATCTTCTATCACTTATTTCATTTCTGGGTCACAGGAAGGTGGAGCCAATCACAGCAACCGTGAAGGCCACACCCCCACTCTGAATTGGTGACTAGAATTATTTCAGTATAATTTTCTTCACAAGCATTCCATATTTGCTGACTAATGTAACTTTTAATATGGACATTTTTATATTTGTATTTATTGAAATGTTTCAATGTGTTTGGCAATATTTTTGCACTACATATTTGACTTCTCTCGTAAAAGACTTGTGTGACGTCAGGACTGTAAAAACGCGGTGTAAAGGGGAAGAAAGTCCACAGGAACAGATCAAAAAGAAATTGCCGAGGTTCAGGATGTTATTTTCTAGAACAAAACTATGTGAAGATGAAAGACTAGTTTCGGCAGCGTTCTATTACTGTACGTGGCCGAGGCCTGAAAATCTCTTCCTCACTTCCAATTTTTGCGAAACCTAAGCAACAAAGGAGCGGCAGTGTCCAGCGGTCAGTCCATCACGGAGCATTACAGCCCAAACCATTAACAGAAATCTTCAGGGTTCAAAACAAGCTGCTGTTGACCCGAAAAGAAAACACTTTGGTTTGTTAAAAATCCAGACAGACAAGAACAGCACTGCCGATGTTGTGTTTTTTTTTCTCCATTTTCTCCAAGATAATTTCAAGACATTGTGGTTTTCAGATTATAAACCACACTTTAAGTTCTAAAATTTTAGGATTGATGAGAGGAAAATTGTCTGAAAATTGATTGTGCATCTTATAATCCAGGAAAAAGGTGTGCCTTATTAGAAAAGATTATGAGAGATTATAAATGGTTATTAATCCGATTTATAATCTGGTGTGCCTTTTATAGTCCAAAAATTTGTCATTCAAAAATAAATCAAGGTGAAATCACAGGGAGGTTTTTCTATATCATTAAAACTGACCAAGTCTCGGTCCTGATCCTAAATTGAGTGAATACATTATTACAGTATATTATTAACTAGATATTCAATAATAATTGAAAGTTAATCTATACGGCAAGAACCTTTCACTTATCAGATTTTCCATGGGATCTCGCGTAAGTTGTTTTTCCCAAACCCCCCGGCATAAATTTACCATCTATAAGCTATTTGTCCTTGCTGACCGTGTCAGAGATCTGCGGTTTGTTCTGACGGACCTGCTCTGAATGGATGATGGTCCTGAAGAAAACCCCCCAAACGTTGGTTGGTTTCTCAGTAATGCGTGGACTTGTTTATTGAGGCTGTGAAAGCAACAAAGCTCTTTTCAAGCGTGTGCGTCTGGTGAGCGTTGACCAGAACAGCCACATGTCGGGAAAAGTTTCTTTTTACACATCGAAAAACAAAACGCATCATAAATGTTTTATACGTTCTTTTTTTTTTTTTTTTTACAAGTAGCACAGTTGGAAGTCAAGCACAGTGATTTCAGTAGAAGATATCAAACATCGTCGTGAGAATGAAAGCAGCTCTGATTCGTCGACAGATGCAAACACGAGTGTTTAATAAATATTTGATCGGGAGTTGTGCAGAGTTTGATGTTCAGCCGTGTTCACACACAAACAGATCCGTGTTTGATCCGTCGACAAAAACGTTTCGATGCCGATGTAATCTTGCTTTGTCTTTAATCGATGAACGTCGCAATACCTCAGAGGCTTTGCAACATTCCCAGTGCAAAAATAAAAACGTTTAAAGGTGTAATATCCGGTCTTCACTCAGAGAATAAAAATGGCTGCTTGAAACCCTATTAATGGCAGTAATATATATGTATGTATGCAAAAATACTTTTGAATAAATTATACATTCTTTTTTGGAATTGAGGTATACAGTAAATGTTTGCATAACCCACAAACAGGCTTTCAATATCTTATAAAAATGTCAATATGTTCTTTGTGATTGTTCTGGTAATATATAATATGCATTTGATATACTGTACTATAAAATATGTTTTTTTTTTTTAATTAGGAATAAATACTTGATTTTATCAAAGTCTCACCTAATCAATGTCATTGATTTATGTTTATTAATTGTAATAATCAGAATCAATTTTTTTTTTATTTTACACGCCTCTAATTAACAGATTTTGGAAATACGGTTACAACAATGAAGATATGAAGTCATCGTTCTGCCTGATTTTACAGAATTTTAGCGACTGAGACAGTCTAAAAAAATAATGACACGTGCATGAAATGCTCCAAACTAACTGCACTTAAGAATACATTAGAAATATAAATATTTTTATAATTAAAAAATCAACTCTTTTTTTTTTTCCCCATTCACGGATTCCACAAATGAATCGAAACATAATACAAAGAGTTACATTGAAAAGTATGACATTTTTTACGCTTGGAAATACGTACTCACATTTAGACACCATTTAAAGTTTCTCAAAATGATGATGCGTAGATAAAACCGCAAACGCTCAAATATATCACACGGCTTTGTGCAAATTCAGGGTATGCGACGACAGCACACTAAACTCTCATATTTGGTCTAAAGGAAAAAAAGTGACAATGCAGAGCGTCTCACACGGTGGGGTTCAGTTAAAACACAGTGTTTGTCTCTTGGAAACCTCAACAGTTAAACTTGAAAATACCGAGTATAATCCTCTTATACTCTTTTCGAAAGTTATGATTCATGACTCCGTAAATGACGCCGTTCAGGCAGCTGTTGAAATACGCCATGAAGTAGCTGGCGGTGAAGAGCCAGGGCGGGATGGCCTGTCCCAGTCTGGGGTAGATGGCCACGGCCAGGCCGATGAAGTTCAGAGGAGCCCAGCACACGGCGAACAGCACGAACACCACGAACATGGTGAGGAAGTTCCTGAAGTCGTGAGGCTTGATCTTGGGTCGACTGTCCGGCTTGACCCGCTTGCGGACCTCGATGACCAGGATCCAGATGCGAAGGTAGCAGTACGTGACGATGCCGATGGGAAGGATGAAGTGGACCACCACCACCGTGATGGTGTAGAGCGAGCTGACGGACTGGGCGAAGGTGCAGGAGAAGACCCTGGGGTCGTACTGCAGAGACTCCACAAACCAGTTGGGGATGATGGCCAGCACCGTCAGAGCCCAGACTAGGATGACGTAGACTATGGTGTTTTTGTTGGAGAACAGTTTGTCGTACTTGAGGCTGTGGCAGATGTAGCAGTAGCGGTTGATGGCGATGCCGGTGATGTTGAAGATGGAGCCGATGACGCTGAGGCCCATCAGGAAGCCACTGATTTGGCAGTGAATGCTGCCGGCGATCCAGCGGTCGTGGAAGATGGCGGTCAGGACCAGCGGGTACGGGTAAATGGCCACCACCAGATCGGCTATTGCCAGACTCACCACAAAGGCGTTACCTGTAAAACAATAAGCCACCGGTTAACACACCTCAGCCTTGGAAATTACACACACACACACAATGTCAAAACACACTTGACACACACTTCCATTCTCCCTCTTTCTCACACTCAAACACACAAAGAATTTAGAAATATAGCCTTTCTTACCTTGTGTTCATTATTAGAATTATTTTGTGCATAACAACTCCAGACTTTGTTACATTTTGTACAATAAATGTTTGTCTTTTTCACAAACGTTTTACTGTCTTCAAAACAAAGACTTCGAAACAAATAAAAGTCTTCAAAGCAAAGAAAACACACATGCCCACAAAACACACACATACAGTCACACACTCAGACGAACGCGCAATCTCTTAAATACAATCAAGCACACACAAAACACACTCAGTCAAACAGACTTAAAACACACTCAAAAGATGCTCACACACATTTGAAACGCACACACTCGTCCCATCTCTCAGCATTAGAAGCACCTCTCTCTCTACGTCTTCTATGAATTGCACGGGTGACAACATTGAAATCCTCACAAAATCAATCACATGAATAAAATGAATTTTCAAGATGTGTTCAAGGTGTTTCTTGTCTTTTGTATCTCTGTGATCCAACAAACAGTTTGAACCGTTCAGCTTCACTTGTGTGTGTGATTGACTCAATTGCGAGTCTCCGCCCCTTTTTTAAGAAACAGCACGTACAGGGTAATGGCGTCTTACTATTATTGACTGAGTTGGTTTGTTTAGCCTCAGCGTTTGTTTTATTTTTATTTCCCGCTTTCTTTGTTTTCACATTGCAGATTTTCAAATACGATAAGACACAAGCGTAAACTCAGCCTCACTTTCAAACATCTGCCAGAAGTCTTATGCTTTATGAAATATTAATTGGAAAAAAATCGGATTTCGGATTCTCGGTTCTGGGGGACGTTTTCTGATATTCCAAAATTGGCTATATTGGCACCAATCCCAATACTGAAAATCGATTAGGGACATCGGTAATAGAAAAATGCTCGGTCTCTTTACACAGGGATGAGTTTTCTTTGCCTTTTACAAATCATTTTTGGACAATAAGAACCAATGAGAGTGAATATTGAGGCAAAAAGAGCCATTTTGAAAGTTCTTTCTGAGTTAGTTATTTCCTTTGCGGGGAAAAAGAGTCCGACCAATGGGATTGTTGCTATTGTTCAAGCGCCTGGAGCTGCTGAAGTAACAAAACCAGGAACTAGTGGTACTCAAGTTCAAACCATCTTTGAACACACAGATGTGACGAGAAGAAGGTACCAAAGAACAAACAAGACAGAGTAAAACATGAATCGATGTGGGATGAACACAAAGGCGCTGGTCAAAAACTGTATAAGCACAATGAGAAACCAAAATCTTAATAACAGGAAGTTATTTTAGAGATAATCTGCAGATCAAGTATGTATGTTTCAATAATGAGTTGAACAAAATTGTGAAGCAAGTGTGAATTCATGTCACCTTATGTCCGAGAGTTAAGTTGCAGGTCTCTTTATTAAACTATTTTATAATTTCCTAATACAAAAAGGAAATTTACCATCTCAAATATTCAAAATGGCAGAACAAACTAGATACAAAAGAACAAAACGTCTAAGTCGCTAATTAAACACCTGGTGTTTACCAGGCGTCCAATTAGCTCATAAATAGCACCCAGTACCTTCAGCACCCTGCAGTTGGCGATATTGTACCGTCTGCCCCAGAAATTACAAGTACAAAGTAGCTAAAAAAAAAAAGGAAAGTTACACAATGTCCATTTACTCAAGAACTAGTGCCGGAACGGGCCCCTTAAAAAAACAGTAATGCTGTAGTGACGTGTCGTTCATGAACAAATGGCTCATGAGAAACGAGTCACTTCAGAAAATGATTCATTTTGTGTTGACTGCACATAATTCACACTGTCCAGATTCCAGCTCAGTCAGATCTCCTCCTGCGAGAGTTGGAAACTGTTGTTTTGATGAAACCCAGAGTGTGAGTGTGTTCAACTCCGTCACACTGCTTTACAGTAGGCGACTTAAGGCTTTCTTTCTTATTCTCCTTTACATTCTTTGGCCCATTTATTGAAATTTTGTCCCAAACAAGCTAATAACATAGTGGTACCCCGACCTACAAATGTCAAATGTACGAAAATCCAGAGTAATAAGATGCGTCGCAGCAGAAATTTCGACTTGAGTTCCGAAATATTTTTTCTATACAAAAGGAGCTATGCATGCATTGACATTGAGTTTAGACGTATATAAACAGTTGTTTAACATTCTTTGCACGTCAAATAAACAAAAAAAACACTAGTTTTTCAGAGATCTTGCTTCCAAAATATAAAACCAGCTTGTCTTCTCCCAGAACGTTTTTTTTTCTCTCTTCCTTCTGTGTGTCCAAATAGAGCCACCATCTTGAAATGATGCCAGGCAAATCCCTGAGATTTCTGTAATCTCGCGAGATTACAAATTCTGTTCTCACCAATCAACTGAATGCATATCAAAAGATTTACAGAACTTCTAAGGCTTTGGGTTTTTTTAAGGGCATCTTGGGACTGGCAAAGTTCATCACACAGGCGATGCTTCCAAACCCCGATGCGGCTGAATCCCTGCTCTCGCACTCAATGGGGTCGTACTTTATGTAATGGGAATTAGACAAAGTGCAAACACCTGAGTGAAGCTCTTGAAAACAGCTTGTTATCATATGAATCACCTCAATTAGCAGTTAACAGCCCGATGCTGTAATGGCTACTTCTCTTATTGGCCTCTGTGGAGTGTTTGAAATTAATAGTCCTATTACTGTTCCAGGTGTGGATTATCATTCTTTACTTTGGCATAAATGCCAGCGACACACTGCGATGTGTGTGATACGCCTGGAGCTCGGACTGAGTCATGGCGTGATAACAGCTATCATCTTTTCAAAATACCAATGACAAATTGTTTGCGAACAACTCTGTTAATAACCTGCACTGTTCATGTCAGAACCGGAAAGTATAATATTCCAGCGGTCACTAGACGAAAAAATTATTCTGTTCTATTGCACTGGATTTAAAAGAAAAAGAGAGAGAGAGAGAGAGAGAGAGAGAGAGAGAGAGAGAGAGAGAGCCTAACTATTAAAATGAAGAGCCTGTTTTGAGTGTTTTTGGGACTTGTGAGAGCATCCCACTTCTACGGCTGCTTCCATTCAAAATGACTATTGTGAGTATCATTACATAAATTGGAAATACTAATTAATTTGGATTTCAGATGCTCCACTTCATCGGAGCCAATGAATTGAGTTTCTTCAATAGCTGAACACACGCTCAGGTCCAGCTGTGTTAATCCCTCACGTGTCTGACTACGTGAGCAACCCAGTTAGTTCTAAATAGCTTCATCCTTCACTATTTTGTTTTATATATATATTGTTGTTTTTTCTTGCCCTTTTCCATAAATATTCATCTCACACACAGACATAAAAAAGGTACATTTTCAACTTCCATATTTAGTGGCATATTTTATAAAGATATGAGTTTTAGACCAAATGCTTAATTTGGGATCTAACAATAGGATTGAGTGTTTTAACCTTTGAGGTGGACGTGAGTTGACCGGTCACATGCTGAGTAAATTCACACATCACCTTCTCTGACACGTGACAGACGCGCACAAAACATCGGCACACTCATTCCCTATAACTCCATCTGATGGATTTGGGGTGAATTTATTACAAATTAAAAAATTGGGGTTGGATCTGTTTTTTTTTGTGTTTTACTCTGATTGAAAAGACAGGAGCTAGTATGAGAATACATCACCACGGTTGCACTTTTGCTCAAGCTTTTGTGTTTCACAAAGATCCTGATTTGAAGACGTTTTCAAAAATTAAACATTAATTTAAAAAAAACAAGAGATATATATTCTGCAATAATATAAACAATTGCACATTTTGGAAATCTGCTTTTTGTCTCTGTAACACAAATCTAAAACCGAGCACTATTCAGCTTTCTTTTAGTCATTTTCAAAAAACTTGTTACAATATTGCAAAAATTACATAAAATATGATACGTTATTACAAAAAAGCACAAAGCGAGCCACTGGAGTCATGAACCAGGAAGCAGGTGGTGCAGCCAGAAGTTCATGAACCGTTTTCTGCTTGATTTCATCTGCTTACTTTATTCTGAGTTCTGCTTTAACGTGGCCACGGGGAGGAAACACCACAGAGTGCAGATTGTTTGTCTGTGCTCTCCACGTTAGGGGATGCTTTAGGTGACGTTTCTATCTTTACAATCCTGGTGATTTGTTGGATATGAGCCTGGCAGACCTGCACGCACGGGTTCCCTCTCAGTTTCTTGTGTAAAAAACACTTGGATTGAGGATTCTCCCTTCTCTTTAAAGTTTCGCATCCTTTTAAAGGCCAATCATTAGCTGGCCGGACAAAATAACTGCACCTTAGAAGCACTTAAGCTTAAATCTCCCAAAGGAAAAGGTCAGGCTGTGCTGTGTTCCGGAGATAAGACCAGACGCTGAAGCTAGATTGAAATGTTGCCACAGACTAAAGTCGCCACTGTAAACACTAGGAAATGAAAGTGAGATGAAAACATTCCTACAACGTAACGCTGGGAGATATCTGAGGGGATTATCAGATGATGATATAGCTGAATCAGAATATTCTTGATGTGAGAGAATCGGTAATCAGTGGAATTTGACGATGCCCGCGAACTTGTGCAGAGATGTTCAACAAAATCAATATCAAAATAAATGAAAAATAATATTGGAAAGTGCATATCAAATTATGAACCGTCTAATTTAATAAACTGTACAAAACGCTGATGGTATTCTACTAATTGTTTGATTTCCTGTAGTCCTTAAGTTGTCATAATATAAAGGGTTTATTTCAGTTTGAACATTCTAATAAAACGAAGCGATTTCATAATTTTTCATTATTTTATTCTTTTATGCGTTTTTTTATGAGTTGTGTTCACTTTTCTCCCATGCTCGGGTTAAGGTCTTCCTACAAGCTGAGGTGAACTTCAGATCAAGATGCAGAGAGACAATTTGCCGAGCAGGGTTAATATTTTAAATCTCTTATAGAAATGTCTGTACTCCAGACATGGTTAAATAAACATCTCGAGTCTGTATTGATGAAAAGACCTTGAGAATCACATAACCAACATCAACAGTCTCTGAAATGTTTTACTAAAAAGACATTTACCTGCCTTCCTGAGTTTTCTGTTTCTGAAGACAGACACGATGACCAACAGGTTGCCCAAAATATCGACCACAATGGTAGTGATGAGGACGCTGGAGAGCAAAGTGACCACCCAGGGGACAGAGAGGTAGCTGTTGTCGCGATTTCCTGTCGAAATGTTCCTCAAAGGGGCGTCGGTTCCCTCCACCATCCTCAGTTCACCATGACCGGACAGCAGCGAGGGGTCCAGCAGTCCTCCGCCACGGACAGTTACGCGCATCCCGCGGGCGCATCCAGACACGGCACGCGCTCCAGTTCACATGTGCGCGCTTCCAGCTGCAGACGAGGCACGGAAAGCGGCTATAGCGAAGCAGGAGATGTCTGACTCTTGCAAATTACAGTCGTTTCATCGCCAAGTCCTGCTGGTCAGTCGGGGGATATTGTAATCCAGCGATCGGAAGAACTTCTGAGGCGCGCCGACGCTCATTCATAAATCTCATTCATATGCATGGAAAACATTAAAGTCCTCACGCGCACGCATGTTAAAAGTCATCCATTCGCTCGCTGTGCAGCTTGCCATCAAGACGGTGTGGAGGGAACGAGCCGAACGCCTCCCAAACTTTTGAAGTTTTCTCAGTGAGATCATTCCTCTCCATGTGTGCGTGGCATCATGTTGCGTCGGTGTGAAGCTGCGTGATGCTGATGATGATGCCGTGGATGCGGCTCGCTCTGGTCACGTGAGGGTACCGGATGGCTCCTGCCTGGCGAGCGCAGTTAAACACACTGTCATGTCCCAGGCAGCAGGTGTATAATACAATTACACAGTGGGAGGAAGAGGAGGTGGGCGGCGACCCCGACCCTTTGTGCGCAAGGAAGGTCTGAAAAGGTGGGGGTCCGGTGAGCTTCAGATGCTGTATTTCACATGCACTTATTTCTGTTCAAAACAACTATCTGTGTAAAAAAAAACAGTGAAAATAGTTTGTGAAGTGTTACGCTCAAAATACTGTTTAGAAGCATCATCAACATATTTGCCACGTGTGTGTGTGTGTGTGTGTGTGTGTGTGTGTGTGTGTGTTTGTGACACACACACACACACACACACAAACACACACACTGACACGTCATAGTTTAGTACATTTTGCCACATAAATCCACTTTACAATAAAGGCCAGCCCAATTAATCACTAAAACAAGCTGTTTTCCGACCCCCTGGTTATATGTGACCCTTATTAAACATTCATACATTCTTTCAATGGTCGCCTTGAGTTCCATTTGCAGAAGAATTGCAGTTCTCATCTGCATGTGAGTGTTGGTTTTAGTGACCATAGTTTCTAGAGACTTCATGTTGTGGCTCTGTGGTAAATGATAGATTTTTTTAATCTTAATTCTTACTCATTTCCAATTATAGTCTGATGAAACCTAGGACAAACGGACAATGCTGAATGATCGCAAAGCTGCTGCTCACTACTCATAGGCATAGTCAACTGTCATTGTCAAATTATTCTAACTGTTCTTTTTATTTCGAATCGGATATGAGACGCGTGATTAATAAATGAAATTGAAGAAAAAATTATACAGTGTGTAAAAAGTCATTTTTACCTTGAGGAATCAACATATTTGCCTAATTTAACAATAAAATCAGTTTTAATTTTTTATTAGCGTATAAGAGGAATCAGCATATTAGCATATAATGATGAGGATCTGCGTTTTAGATCTTGTCATTTTTTTGATCTTGTATTACACAAAAGATTTCATGAAAGTGACCTCAATTAAATTCCAGTCCAACGTTCAACTTCTCTCCATCTTCTCCAATCTGTGTTGTAAGCTACTGTACACACTACACACACACACACACACACGCACACACACACACACACACACACACACATACACATAAACTTGCATTGCCGGAGTTAGTTAAAATTTTTAATACATTTAACGTCTCAAAAAAGAGATGAAAACCTGTGAGAGACATCTAACATGTGGAGTGTGAAATTCTGTGGTCAAGATGGGGTTAAAAAAGATCATGTCTGTTCCATTCCACCAATAATGAGCTCAACAAACCCAACAGCATCAATTCACTCATTCATCAAACAAATCCCTCTTTCCAACCGGATTCATGCAGGATTTTCTCACTCACATTTCAAATCTTCTGTCACAACTTTTGTGCACAATGTACAAAGTTTACTTAAAAAATCTGATATTTTACTGAGATTTGACTTCCACTCTTGGTTGAGTGATGCTTGCTGAAGAAAGTCATATGGCATATAATAACCTGTCAGAAACGGGTCTTAATACATGTACTATCTGTCAGACTCCCATGTCCATTAATAATGTATCCTTCAACTTGTCATTTTCACTTGGTTTATTGATAAGTTGCTCTCAGAATAAAAGTGCCACGTCATGTGCACATACAATCATTCACAGGTTAAATCTCTTCAAGAACTACGTCTCCCATTACATAAAGAGCCGGACATTTAATGGCTCATTGAAACTTGCGCACATAATGCTTCCTGATGTCATATATATCATGAACATCTGTTTTCCCACAGACAGTTATGTCCAACGTGACAGATAAGTACAAAAATGTCCTGGCACGGTTCCTGCCTCCCCGTGAGTCATATGCTATTGGCAGATGATGTTCTCTATACATTTCCTTCTTCATCTGATTGGCTTCTCCCTTCTTCTGACCCAGAAATCACCAGTAGTCACATTAATAACCCGGTGTTCTCATTCGCAAGCTACTCTGAATACAAAACAGAGCTCAGATCCTCATATTTACCAATCCAGATGTGTGTAAAAGACTGCTTATCATGCCCCACGAGTGTCGCTGAAGGTTTGCTTGTATCAGTTGAAATTACGACTCTCTGTGGCCGCGTATGTGCGCGTGGAAGCGTTTTTTCTTCTCAAGTGAGCTTGACTGACAGCTGAATAATGCTTGGTGGCAGCGCTGATTAGCGGCGTTTGGGTCTCGGCCGAACACACAAAAGGATTTTGAGGTGACCCTTTTATGCTGATGAGCTGCCCCTCCGGTGCTGAGGCTGTGCTGTAAATCATGAACATCTCCTGCTCCACTACATGCCTGATGTGCAGAGGGCAGCGCTTCCAACAAACGCACCCAGCGGTCTGTTAAAGTACAGTTACTGTGATGGAGTGATGGCGTGTGAGAGCCACTGAGTGAGTGATGGCGTGAGTTTGAGTGAGTGATGGTGTGAGGGAGAGAGAGAGTGAATGTGTGTGTGAGTGAGTCAGTGAGTGAGTGAGTGAGTGATGGTGTTTGGAGTGAGTGGGTGAATGTGCACATATGTGTGAGTAAGTCAGTGAGATAGTGGTTGTGTTTGATTGAGTGAGAGTTGTTTGAGTAAGTGATGGTGAGTGAGTTTGAGTAAATGTGATTGAGTGAGTCATGGTGTGAGTGAGAGAGTGAATGAGTATGTGTAAGTCAGTGAGAGGGAGATGGTGTTAAATTGAGTGTGTGAGTGAGTGATGGTGTTTGTTTAATTGAGTGATGGTGTTTGTTTGTTTGATTGAGGGAGTGAATGTGTTTGAGTAAGTGATGGTTTGTATGTGTGTGTGTGTGAGTGAGTGATGTTGATGATGTTTGTTTGTTTGATTGATTGAGTGAGTGAATGTGTTTGTTTGATTGAGTGAGTGAGTAAGTGAATGTATTTGAGTAAGTGATGGTGAGTGAGTGCGTGATGGTGTTTGTTTACTTGAGTGAGTGAGGTTGATGATGTTTGTTTGTTTGTTTGTTTGTTTAAGAGTGATGGTGTTTGATTGAAGGAGTGAATGTGTTTGACTAAGTGATGGTGAGTGAGTGAGTGACTTAAGTAAATGTATTTGTGAATGAGTTGTTCAGTGAGTGAATAAGTAATGAATGAATGTGCGAGTAAGTGATTGAATGCATGTGTGTGTGTGTGTGTGTGTGTGTGTGTGTGTGTGTGACTAAGTCAGAGAGAGATTCAGTCAACATAGATCCAGAAACGGCAGGTGAGATGTTTCCCGCGATTCAAGTTGAGTTGCAACACTACGTTCAGCTGTAACACTTCTTTCCTAAACAGCCGAGCAACATCACACGACCTGGAGAAACTTCATCTTCCACACGACAGGAGACGTGTGCAATACAGAACATCTCCACTCTCACCAACACCTAACGCGTGGGAAACTGCTGAGTAACGGTGGCTGTGGTGAAGCCCCAGACGAGCTGAGTCAGAGCTGCTGAATCACCACCTTCCTTCCTCTCATCTCATCTCATCTCTACACATACGGCACACATCTGAAGAACTTCCATTTATTATGCAACAGAACCACTGGAATTCAGGTCAGAATCTGAAAGACTGATAGCAAACCTCAACTGAGGCCACAAAAATAATGATTTATGTGTCAAGTGAGATTCACCATGAGTGAAGAACAAAACCCAACACACATTCTGTGAATTAAACTTTATTCTGATATATATTTTTTTCATTTTCGTTTAGACAAATTACACAGGGCAACGACACCAATTCTCTCACGGAGGAACTCGTTTCTAAACATGGGAATGATCCCACATTACATTCGGAAATACTCTCCAACACATTCAACACACAAAACTCGACACAGCTGCCATCAACTCACACAAACACTTCTTGCATCATTTAAACACTATAGATTCATTATGAGTCGCGATGCAACTGGCCAAAGGAACGTTTCGTCATTTTAGTGTGAGACTCCGGAACCCTGAGGACGTCATCACTGTTACAAATCCAGATCACATCCTCTTCAGACCAGAAAATCAGTTATTTGTTCCCACAGAACTGACGCGCACATTTGTTTTTCATGCGCTGGATGTGGTTTTGATCTTTGTGGTGATTAGTAAGCGTCATGACAGTCTGTCAGGGCGTTAAAAGCCGCGTACGGATTCCTCATCGCCGGAGCGGGATTGGCTTTGATCAGCTAGAACTTCAGGCCCAAGCGCCCGCAGCATGAGACGATGCAGCCAGTTCGCATTTTAAAACCTGCGATTTAGAGCGTCTTTACCCAACTGTCAGGAATACTTGTGCCGTTCTCAAATCCGCCGCCATCGCGACTTGCAAGAGACCCTTTTTTGATTTGTTCCTGAACATCTGCTACTTCACATTGTGTAATTATTTTTCAGACAGCCAGAAACCAGTGCGTGCTTCAGTCTATCTCGAGCTCCATACTGCTTCTGTGTCGTCCTGAAGGCACCAGTAAACACTCTGAAAATATTTGGACCATATGGCGGATTTGAAAACTATTCGGATTTCATTGTACACAGGTCGCAGCCAGCACATACATACACACACACACGGGCTGGAAGACAAACAGCTCAACTCTGTTACAGAACCGAGCATCTGTCCCACAGCTGCTGGCCGACACTACAATCCGTCGCTTTATGTGCGAGCTGATGAAACTGTTTCGAACAGGACGGGCATCGGTTACGTAATGATGGAGAATATCTGTGGACACCAACAATGGCAGTTGTATCAACGTGTCTTAAGTTCATGCATGCATTTCACATGTTTTTATAGAGCTAAATAAAAAAATAAGATTTTACCCACACACACACACACACACACACACACACACACACACACACACTAGACCTCACTTGTTATGAATACTTACAAAGAACGATTCACACAATGGACGGAAACCTTCAAGTCAGCTTCACACTCTTTCAACTGAAATGTGGCTGCATTCGCAGAACATCATTCCACAGTGAACGTGTGAGAAATAAAAAATAAATGTATAGCTGCAAGCAGCAATTGCAGGCTCCAAATTTCATTAACGGAATGGATCAGTAAAACACTATTCTGCAGGTAATTAAAAAGAACATTTGAACCTCATTTAATCATCAGCCAATCTGATCAAGGAATGTCTTAAGGTGGATAAGCTAAATAAGAATCTGTGTATAAGCGACAGAGCTACTGTACGTTTATATATTTGAGCTCATGACATGATATACTGTATATAATTTGGGCTTACAAAGAGGTTTTCACTAAAAAGCAGCAGAATAACATTAGATAATAAAACACTCTACAATAACAACTGGATTTCAGCCGTGTGTGTGTGTGTGTGTGTTCTTCCCCCTGATAGTGTCATTAATACTGATAGTCTTAGTGCTTGTCAGGCTTTCAGCCTTTGGGTTTCATATACGACATGTAAGACATGACCTTCCTCTTCGGCCCGACTCATCGGGACCTTTGCAGTCGTTTGATCCGGAGGAATCTCATTCTGCTGCCTAGAACATGACCTCCTCGCAGCTGCCATAGTCACTCTCCACCATGTCTGAGCCAGCATAGCTGCGAGTCGTCCTTCTGCTGGACGCGGGCCGACTGGATCCAGCGCCCTCTGCGTAAGAAGGCTGGGCCACACTCAGGCGCACGCTGAGCCTCTTATAGCCGTTGGAGACGTTGTCCAGGCTGCGTGTGTGCTTGGTGGGGTAATAGCTGAGAGCGGTGTACTCGTTGGGGCACTGAGCGCTGGGCAGGGGCAGACCGTCTGGACCCAAGAAGTCGTCCAGATTTTGGTTGCTGTAACACGGGGGTAATGGAGCGCGTCGGTCAGCACGGTCGAGGGGAAACGGGAACCCGCCGAAACGAGAGTTTCTCCGAGACTCTGTGGACGTGCTGGAGTAGGTTCTCTCCCCAATGTCGAATTGAGGAACAGAAGGTCGGCCATAGTAGTCAAGATCGCCGGGATACACTGTGGAAAAGACAAAATCAATTACTCGCAGACAACTGCAGAAAAACGCCATCCCTGGCAAAAATAAGAACATTTGTATTTGGATGTGAATTGTCTGCGCCGCGTATGGGTTTGTTATGGGTCAAGAGTGTTGTCATGGAAACAGATAATCAGTAAACGGCTCTGAGAAGAATTCCCAGCATGTCATATATAATTACTGTAATTCTCATGTGATGCAAATGTCTGAAAGTCAAAAATCATATGACCCATAGACTTCGGTTGCACTTACAAATGATAGTGCAAGAAGAAATGTTTCCAGAACAACACTGGAATGTCTAGACTACCAAGGTCTCTTTAGTCTATTTAAGGTCTATCAAACAATATTCAAATGAAATAAACCTTCATCTAAATATAATTTAAATATTATATAAATATTATATATTACATATATATAGTGTGTGTGTATATATATATATATATATATATATATATATATATATATATATATGTAAGTGTACAATATATAAGTGTGTGAATACATAACTACTATTAATAATATACTATTAAAAATACCATTCTGAATAAAAATGAACAAAATAAAATGTACTTGTAGCAGTAATGACACAATCTAAATGTGATGATGCTACACATTTATAAGGCACTTGTGGCCTGTTGATTAGAAAAGTTGAACTTGTGACCAGTAGAAAGTTCATATTGAAATTTAAATTCGACCATTTGTAGAATGTTAGAATCTACTGCCATCTGTGTGTGTGTGTGTGTGTGTGTGTGTGTGTGTGTGTGTTAGTTACTTCTTTCCCTTTCCCCTCAAACAGAGCTCAACATGCTCATCAGATAAAGAACAAAAAAATAAAACAAAAATACATAAAAACTATCTAAAAATGAAAACAGGACTGATTTAACATGTGCAGTTATTACCTTCGTAATCGTGCTCCCAGTTGTTTTTCCTGACGGAGTCATTATCAGAGCAGGATGAAGGTGCGGGAGGAAGATTTGGGGCCACGCTGCAAATCACGGGGCCTTGCGGCTTCTGTGAGCGGGGTCCGACCTGAGGACCCAGCTCCCTCTGCTCATGAGACTTCAGAGAACGGAACAGACTGTGATCTTGGTCACTCATGGAGACGTTAAGGTTCCTGGTCTCCATTGGAGAGCTGATCTCCACTTCTTTAGCAATGTTCTGTGGCATTGTTCGGAAGTAGCCGTTGGAATCTTGCACACAGTTGGTCTTTTGTTTCTTATGGTTGATGTAGCGTTTCCGAATATACACAAACGCCAAAACGACGAGGATGACCGCTACGATGCCTGCGCAGAGCTCTGCTATTTCCACATATGGAAGAGAAAAGGTGCGCTCGCAGTGAATGGCGGTCCTCGACACTGAACACGAGAAACCACTTAGACACGGATTCGGAGAGCAAGAATCAACTGGATCAATCCGACATCTGCAAAACGAGAAAACAGAGATTAGTATGGCTCACTCAGATCTAGTATTTCCGAAAGCTGTATTGGCGTTCAGTAGTGACTTTTCTAGAAGCGACTTGGCCATCTTGTAGCAATTTGGCATGTGAAGTCAAACACAACCCAATAAAAATGTGATTCACAAGGCGACAGGTTTTAGAAGAGGAGCTTCAACACAAAATCAATACAACACAGTTATAATTTAAAATTAATATGATGAATATTATTTTAAACATGAACTTGACATTCATGAACGCATGTTTTCTTGGTCTTGCAACCTGTGCAAAAATGTGCACAAAAGTGCTAATTGTACAATCCCTTTATTCCCATTAGTAATCATACTACAAAGAATTTAAATAGACATAAGAGCTTCTATTTTACATGTACAAACCTTTTTTTTTTTTTTTTTTT
>CM051503.1:11480893-11551046 GCA_028031935.1 Paedocypris micromegethes
TTTTTTTTTTTTTTTAACAAATCTTAACCTTTCCTAATAATCCTTTGCTTTAACCCACACAGAAGAACGCCTATTGATTTGAAATTCTCACTCCATGACTAATTTGTTCAAGCTCTGGAGTTATATATGAATGAGGGCAATCAATAACGGTTTAATTTGTTAACTCAAAGGCAAACAACTAATTCAGCGCACAGAGAGTTACGGATGAATGCCAGATGCACTTCTTGCGTTTAAGCTCTGTAGCCATTTGATCATGAAAGAGATTAAAAGACGCAACACGCAGGGATTCTCATGCAAATCAGCGAGATTCTTCAAAGTCCTCACCAAGGACACGTGGAGGTCACCTACGGGATTACACGAATTCTCTGCGTGAAACTCACCTGTTTCCAGCAATTTGGTCGAAACAGTTGCAGATGTAACCTTGCTTGTTTGGCACACACGAGCCATAGGCACAAGGCTGGATCGCACATGGATTTCCCATCCAACTGCTCTCGCAGCGAGAGCCAACGTATGACAATGGACAGATACAGTGAAACTCTGGATGGAAACAAAATTACATGTTACAACTTACTAGATCTAGAACTAGTACTACTTCTAGATCTGTTAGGATACTGAAATGATGAAGTAATAAATGCTCTTTTATTGTTCTTCAATAAAAAAGAATCGAGAAAAATGATGAGCAAAAGTTATCCAATCGTACAGGGAAGACAGTTCAAAACACAAGCACATTCATACAACCCAATCTATACGCCTATTTAAAAATATATAGATAATATAGATGTGGCTAGGAAGTCACAGGGGTTGATTCAGGAACCATTTATTTTTAAGCAATAAAAACCTCAAAAACTAAGGCTATTTGCACATTGTGCATTGTCGAATGAGCAACAGCAACTAATGTGGTCCGTTAGCTACAATTGTACATTAATTTAAAGATTCATGTAGATTAATAAAAACATCACAATGAGATTAATCTTGATGAAACAGATGCATCTATGCCCACCTATAATGGACTGACATTCTATTCAGTTTACACAAACCTTTTTAAGTAAAATATTCTTTGCTAATTTATGTAAAACAAATTTACAAAACAAATTAGTAAAATTTTACTTTGTGAAAAATTATTGCTATTATTCTAGTAATGTTTTACGTAGTTCTAGTAATAAAAATATATTGCACAAATTAACATGTCTCATTTAAGGTTATACATCTACAGCATTTAAAATGCAGTATTTCATTACATTCGCATTTTACCTCTAATCCTGCACTTAGAAATGTCTTTCAAACAGACACTGTGAACAATTCTTCACAGAGTGTTCTAAAAAAGCCGTTGGGTTTAACATGGCAGCGTTTTTGTATTTCGTTAACAGAATGTCAACTGCAAGTCAACTATGCTATCAGCACGATTCAAGAGAACTTTTATTCCCACCTTCGTCTGAGTCTTCCACACACGTGCCTCCATTCTCACAAGGATTGCTGGCACAGATCTTCACATCAGAGCAGCACTGGTAGATCCCAAAGAGTTTGCCACTTTGCAGGCCAGCTCCTGCTGTCCTGTCCTCTCCCTGGACTCTCTCTCCATTCAACTCTAAGCTTTCCAAACAGCCTGTGAAGCCAAGTTGCTGTGCATCTGTGCTGGGATTAGAGCTGGCCAGTATCACAGCACCGCCGAACTGAGTGAATCTGCAGGGCTGGGGCAAAATAATGGACTTGGTGTGACTGGCATCTATGGTGAGTCTGAGGATGGTGCCATTGACCTCCAGGGAGACTTGATGCCACTGGCCATCGCTCACGGGGTGGTTGGTCACCCGCAGGCTGGCAGGAAGCAGGTCACCACATCTGTATCTGAAGCGAAGCTCTTTGTCTACCAACTAAAACGAAAGCAAACACAAAAGGGTTATTCACACAATGAACAATAAAATAATTATATTTGAATTTAGCTGCCGTGACGCATTTTACAATTTTCAGTTTCAAAGGCATTGGAAGAAGAATAGAAATAGAAAAACTTAGAAAATCAGCTTTTGAAATCAAAGAAGAAAACAAACAAAAATGAAAAAAAAAAAAAAAAAAAGAATAACATTAAAACAATACACACATATTGCCAGTGGATTTGCACACACCAGTGAAGTGAACACACACAAACCCAGAGCAGTGGGCAGCCTTAACAATTATAAATTATAAAATAGAAACAAAACACAAACATTTAAAAATGAACTATTCTCTTTTATTAATTAATATACGTATTATTCTCTATATTTCTGTCTTTTACTATTCGACAATATTTATGACGGAATTTTAGGTTTTATTTTTCTTTAAATTCAAATCAAATTCAAATTAAACTGTATACGTCACATACATATTATACGTGGTACAACATGTAGTGAAATGTGTTTTTTCTCATTCCATCATTTAAACATAGGATGGGGGAAATACTAAAAATAGAGGGGGGACATAATAAAATGTGCAAAATGGAAATACAATAAAATAAAGATAAAGAATGGAAATACAATAAAGAAAACAGTAGACATAAAGATAAAATATGAACTATGAATAAAATACAAAATTATCCAGATAATAATACAATCAAATTACGTAAATAAAAATACAAATGAGTAAAATGCAAAATACAAAAAAAGTGACTCAAGTAGCCAGATAAAAAGTGACCAGGTGTGAACAGTGCAGTGATGAGTGTGAGAGCGTTCTGTTAGGTGCTGTTCTGATAGGTGCTGTTCTGATAGGTGCTGAGACACCCTGTTTCCTGCAGGTAAAGCTTTGTTTACTGCTAAATTCACAGAGCTAAATTACTGTATGAACAGTATCTCAGACAGATACTGACAGTCCGTCCTCTGGAAACTTGAATCAATTTTGGTCACAGAATCAATTTGAGCCTTAATACAGAATAATCCAAAATGATGCAATTCTACAGCAGCAGTTCACCGATTTTAACTTCCACCTCAACTCGGGTAAAGTTCCATGAAGTTGACGGACTGCATTGTGTGTTGGGAAAAGTGCCAGAGAGCTCTTTGGCGAGGTGGGAAGCAGAAGTGTGGGTTCTCAGTGGGAGATAAAAGCACCGAAGCCGGTGGTGAAAGACCGAGCTTGCAGGAGAATGTGCGTGGCGTCCTTTCAACCGCACCGAGAGGTGATGCGGAGCCGCATGCAGTCGAAGAAAGCGCATTAGAATGCACACGGTTATTACGCCTCCTCAGCGCTCCCTGACAAATAATGGATCATTCATATATTCATGTGTTAGTTTCCTGTTCAGAGGATTAAAAAAAAAACACGGCGTGCGTGTGTACTTCACATTTCAAAGTTTTACTCTGACGCTGAGTATGCATTATTAACCATCATCTCTTTCCCACCAGCCTCTTAATTGCTGCGGCAGAATCTTCAGAGAGCTTTGCGATGTGAGAAGAGCGCGCAGAGCTTTTTGCTCTGATCTGATACCATCCAGCCCATGGGTTTTGCTCATTTGCTTTCATTGGACGCTGATGCTGTTTGATTTTGCTGTGCTGGGCAGAGCCGCGTGTGCCGCGCTAGTGATGCTAGTGCGAGGAGCAGGAAAGAGGAGGAAGCAGAAGCGTTCCCGGGAGAACTCGCGCAGGGTGAATGTTCCAGCTGAGCTTCAGCTGCTGGAGGGCAGAGCTGGGCTTGACAGGTAAGAAGGCTGAATGTCCTCCAGAGTTCACATAAAACCATTTACAAGCAAACCAAACCCAGCTCAGTAAAGATTTATGCTCGTGCAAGAGGGAGATTCTCCTTTAAAGGAAGTCTGCGGTTTGGAAAAGTCAGGGTCTGGATTCAGATTGAATGAACTTGTTTGATTCTGAAGATGCTGTTAACCGGACTGGATTTCTGCTTGTTGCTTCGAAACACACATACACACGCACACGCACACACACACACACACACACACACACACACACACACACACACATACATACACACACACATACACACACATCCTTGATGATTGATGGGACAGTTGTGCCTCAGTTGACAAACCTAATTGGTGAATTGACCTTGGATGCGGATCAAATTGGTCTTGAACTGAGTTGCATTTTTGAATGAGCTTAAAGTGACGATTCCAAAAAAAAAGAAAATGCAGAATGTTTAAGTAAAGAATTTCCTGAAGATAAGAATGCCACTGGATCAATGTCTCCTTCTACAGAATGCACACCACTTAGAGGTAGAGAGAGAGAGAGAGAGAGAGAGAGAGAGAGAGAGAGAGAGAGAGAGAGAGAGAGAGAGAGAGAGGGAGAGAGTACCAAAAAGGAAAGAAAAATAAAGGCAGACTGAGAGAGAAGCTGAGCTAGAGGTAGAGGGATGGAGAGAGAGAGAGAAATAGATAAAGTGAACCCACAAGAAACAGAGAAAGAAAGAAAGAAAGAAAGAGAGAGAAGAGCTAGTAATCTCTGAGTATGATTAGTTTATTTTGTGTTTCTTCATTTTGTGAAGTCGTTAATTCTAGCGGTAAAAAGGTAAAAACAGAAAATACCGTTTAATTCTGGCTCGAATATGTATTTAGAATTATAAAAATCCAAACCACAAGAAACCATCTTACCTGAAGAAAACACAACTATATGGTGAATCACAAGGTGAGCGCTTTTCCAGTTCATCAAAGAAATGTAGATTGACTATATATATTTATATACTATATGACTTTTTAATTTTACGTACACTATTATTTTTGCCATATCTAAAGCAAAATATAAATGCTCTAAATACAGTATTTCCAGTTAATACAAATATGTTTATTGCCCTGCACTACCATTAAAATGCATCACTTTCCCAGCATCCATCATCTCAGATCTTGCTCGTCCTAATAATGTGAGATTAGAGCTGTCAGTCTTCAGAGATGCGGCGTCTTACTTCCATTCCTCTTGTCAGATGTGGGATTGTCATAATAGGCTCAATTTGCATTTGGAAGTAATTACTTTTAAACAAAGGCAATGATAAATGAATATTAGCTTAAGAGTCAAATCTTACACATTTTCACATCATGAAATGCCATTTTGCCTCAATTAAATTATTGATAGGAAGCAAATTCGGCTGCAGTGCACACAAATTCTAATTCTCCAGAGACAGAAATGCTCATGGACAGAAACCATGGACCAAACAGTTCCTTTGAAGCTCCCGTGAAACAAATGAAATGCAGCACCTCGCCATATCTCAAAATCTAAAGGTAAAGCTTTGAGAAGAAAATCACCAGCCTGAGGTCACGTATGTCAAAGATTCAAATCTGTGAAGAGTCTCAGATAGATCATGTTAATCTGAAGCTGAGCGAGGACTCAAAAAACTAAAGCACAAAGTGTCTTGAAAAAGAAATCATTTTATCTATCAAGTTTTCTATCTATCAAGTTTTCTGTCTGTCTGTCTGTCTGTCTATCTATCTATTTATCGCTGTCTGTCGACCTTTCTGTTCGTCTGTCCATATACCACATCCATCTATCAGTCTATCGATCCATCTGTCCATCAATCATCCCTCTATCCATCTTTTCATCCATACATACATGTCCATTCATCCGTCCGTTCATCTATCTATCGCCCATCTATCCATCCATCAATCTGTCCATCCACCCATGCATCCATTCATACTGTATTATCATCTATCTACCCATCCATCCATCAATCCATCAGTCCATCCATCATTTCATTTTCATCTATTTTAACACACACACACACACACACACACACACACACACACACACACACACACACACACACACACACACCCCACACACACACACACTATATCATGACCACAGATGCTTGTCAGAACAGAAATTCCAGTAATGTTCTTCATTGTACCAAATAAAATACACAGTAAAGCAATACACATACACACACTGCAAATAGTAAAATCTCATACCTCTAAGGTTCCCCAGTCAGAGGCATTGCTGGACATCACAGTTCCTTCTGCCACAAAAGTCTTCAATCGAAGTGACAGATGGAAGTTCTGGTTGTCCTCTTGAGTTTGATAAAGGTATTTCAGATAACCCTGGCCATCAAACCTTAGAGCAGATCCTGCAATGCAGGAGAATAAATTGTAAACACACTTGGGAACGTGTACGCGGCTGTCAGCGTCTCACAGAAGCTAATAATTGGCTTCAAAAAATTCCTAACGTTTAAACCGAGCATTTATCTACCTCAAACATCAGTTGTGTTTTGCCTACAAGACCCAATAAACCACGCTAGGGTTTAATGTCAAGTATGGCTTGTTCCAAAGTTTGAGATGTGTTTTGCTGCACCAAGTCTGAAGAGCACAGTACAAATGGAAAGTGAGATTTTCTCTACAGTACAGAAGCGGGAACGTTCTGTTTCACACTGGCTGTCAAAACTAAGAGTCAATGAGGTGGGAAACAAAATAATGTACTTAAGACCACTTGTCTGGTTTATTCTCGGGGGGACTGGGCATAAGACCTACCGTTGCAGGAGCACACGCTTTCCCAGCTGTGCTGTGGCGTGATGAAGTTAGTCCGAGCTGTGGCGTAGTTGCTCATTCTCCCGACTTGTATCACTACTGAGTTTTTGCAACCCCGCGGTGGACAACCAGCTCCCACACAGCCGTCATGCTTCAGTCTGAGAACATTCAGGCCGAGCGTATCTTCCATGGTGGAGAGAACCGAACGGAGACGTTGGGCGGGTACGGGCTGGACAGAACCATCCAGAGCTCGTCGGATCAGCAAGACCTCCGTGTTGACAGAGTCTGGCTGTTGTTGCAGGCTGGCGATGTGCAGCTCATCTCTGGGTATGTTGAGCTCCAAGCCCAGGCTGCGCTGTAGACCTCTCCAGTGGTCAGCTACAAACTCCTCGGCTGAAAGCCCGGCCAACTGCAGCGTGAAGCCTTGATCAAGAGCTTGTCGAGTCGCAGCCCAGACATGGACCTTCACTCCAGCCCAGACACTGAATTTCCCATCAGTCACGCTCACGTTCAGTTTAAACAATCCGGGCTCCAGATCTTTCTCCACCAGGATTTTGCCATCTGCTGTGTCGACAGAAAACAGGCCTCTGTTTGGTGCATCGGAGACGAGTTTGTAGGATAAGATGTCTTGGGGATCCTGGTCAGTGGCGTGGAGTTTGCCAATGACACGTTTCATGAGTGTTCCTCCTGAGGTGGTGATGAAAACCTCCAGTGGAGTCACAATGGGGGGATATTTGCTCGTCTCTGTGATGTTCATATTCACCACACAAATTGAAGACAATGGAGGATTACCGCTGTCTGTGACCTGAAAAAGTATTTGCATGTGAAAGCTTTAAACTCCATTTTAAACGGTGGATAGTGTCAATGTTTACTAACTAGTCAATCTGTAGTTTTAGTGTCTTTCCTATAAGTTTGATAAAAAAAAATTGATATGAAAAAATAAAGAAACTTTTAATATTTATATTACAGTATATCATATTTTTAGTCATTTATATTATACAAGCATTTTATTTGTATTTCAGTAAATTCAGATTTTGAATATGTTTTAAATAGTTTCAGAAGCAGTTTATTCAGATATTAATATAAAATTCAAAAGTCGGTAAAGTTAAAAGAACATTTTGCAGTGAATAAGTTACTAAAGTTAAAAAAACATATTTAAGTTGATAGATTTATTGATATACAATATCGAAGGACACACAGATACGTTTGCTTTAAAAAAATTAGCTTCAAGCATATCTGAAGAGTGACTTCTACTCAAATATTTATTTTATTGTAATAGTTTACCCTTGAGCTCTTTGTTTTGTACTGTCTATATACACAATCTGTGCAACTGCAGCAATTATTTTAATCATAATGTATTCCCTCTGTAGTTATATTTTAAAGATAATGCTTCACATTACACAAAGATAAAAAAAAATCCTCATTTTAGATTCCTTTTTGGAAAACAGTGAAATAAATCCTTCTACCTGTATCTTCAGGAGATGCTGTGGCTTGCCTCTCCTCATCAGTGGGGACGATATGGACAGCAGACCACCCTGGTCAACCTGAAAACGCCTATCCTCGTTTCCAGATACAATATGGAAGGAGAAGGGTGGGCCGTTCATGGGTGTGTCTCGGTCTGTAACCAGGAGCTGCAGAATTCCACTGCCTACAGCTTCACCTTCCTGTACAAATGAACAAAAACACTTCCAGTTAGTTAACACACAATAAATTGCAACGGAATTCAAACTCCATACATCCTTTTCCACCACTTGCTCCATTTATGGGTCACAGGGAGCTTGCGCCTATCTTAGCAACTCTGAGTCTGATGTGGGACACGCACTTATTAGGTGGCCAACCAATCACAGAGCAGGAAACCACAATCCAAAGAAAGACCCACAATCACACTCACACCGTTATTCAATTTTCTAATCCCAATTCACCTCAACGCATGTTTTTGTACTGTGAGAGAAAACTGGAGACCCTGAGAAAACCTACGCAAACTCCACAAAAAAAGGTCCTGACAACTGTGAAGCAACAGATTTACCCACTCAAGCTCCAATTAATGAAATTAAACCAACAAACTGCTAAGAAATAAGCCTCCGTGGAGTTCACTCTTTGAACTTTTATCACGTTCTTTGATTTAACAGTGAAATGCATCACAGAAGCTTCAGACAAATAATCATTAATTTTTGGAAAGCAAAACCAGTCTGGCCTGATTAGAACAATTCCAGATCAACAATTTCAAGAGGCAAATCCACTATTATTAATACTTCATACAAGCGCACACAACCTTGAACATATATTCTTTTTTCCCACTGTTTGCATTCGCAGCGATCCGAGCGACGTGCTTCTCAGTCAGGCAGACGTGCCGCAGGTAATTGAAACAGAAAGCTCAGCACGCACAGAGCAGCTTAATTGTTACTGACCCCAAACACGAACCCAAATAGCGTCCCACTCTCAACACACACACTCTGTGGTTGCAGTAAATTAGGTGTCAAATATAGTATTTCCAAGTCAGCACATTTTGACATAGAATCAAAAGCTTTATATCTGTCTGTCTCCAAAGAGGAACACTGTTAGAAAAGTGTAGCAGAATTTCTTTTTTGCATTAGACATGCCTGACCGACAGTCTATGGGACACCAGTACAACACACAGAATAACAGATCTGAGAAGTGATTTATATAAAGACAGTAGGAGACCAAATTGTGTCCAAACCTAATGTAAACACCTACTGTGCGATTCCTTTGCAACGAATAAGATCAACACATACATAAGATATGTTTTTTCATTCATTTAGAGGGCGGATTTTTCCATTTCTCGGTCACGGGGAGGCTGTAGCAACTCTGATTGAATATCTGTCTCGTTTTGTGGCCAACAATACACATCCCACTTACAGGCCAAACAACCATACAGACACATTTACAGACAGTTTCGCAAGTTCTTATTTATCAGGACTCATTCTTTTTTAGACTGGGAGGAAACAGGAGACCTGGAGGCCAGGCAAGCATAAAAAGTACGTACAATTAAAACTATTTGCTTTTAATCATCCAACACAGCAGCTTTTAGAAGTAGTTTATCTTTTTGTCACTTTAACGAATGTCAAGGCATCGGAATCAAGAATTTTTTGAGTTTTTTAAACAAAGAATTTTTGAATTTTTTTTCCTGACTTAATAAGCATAGTTTAACATCTCTATTCCCTTTAGTCTCATGTCAAGTCACGACACACATATATCTATATCACAGATCTATACTTGTGCCTAACAATTGCCCATCATCAACTACTGGAGTTCTGTTAATTCAAGATGAGCTTCATTACCTGTGTTGATTCAGACCAAGACCAGTTTGTATTTCCACCTCCGCCAACTATTTAAAATCTAATTTAAAATGTAACAACATTTAAAATCATCTTATATACTTATGGTTCTCTCTTAAAAATTATCACATCATTGTAATTCTTCACAGACATGTAGAATGATCCTGAAGGATGTTTTGATGTACGTATTTTGGAGGCAGACGTGAGAATTTACCTGAACAACCAGGTTGTGATTGATCTGGGAGAACATCGGTGGGTTGTCATTGATATCTGACACGGTCACTGTTACCTGGACAGCGGCGGATAAAGGAGGAACGCCTTCATCGGATGCTTGCACTGTTAATGTGTAGTGCTGCGTCTGGAAAACAAAGATCCTGCCATGACGTCTGACAGTATACGTCATTGGCTGGGTGTGGAAGAGCTTTTTCGACTGACCTCTTCTCTGTCCAGCATGGAGTGGACTTTAATGCGACCTGTGCGAGAGTCGATGCTGAACTGCTGTTTTGGGTCGCCGTTCACAATGGAGTAGATGATGAAGTTATTTGGCGGACTGTCACGGTCGAGAGCAGTTACCTGGGACAGATGCAGAAGTTAAAAAAACTCTCAGCAAACTCTTGTAATCTCAATATTCTGTATCAGACACCGCTAATGTCAGAGCAGAACGTGTGTGCTTGTAGAAAGTCGCCATTAGCTGATTGCATTGTTTAAAACATTGGGGTTTTTCTCCCCTGTTTAACTGACAGATGCAGTAAATCATTCACTCAAGCGGCTGCCACTATAGTTTGTCTCAATTGTGTACGCTGATTGACAACAGTTGGCGTCGCTCCGTTTCATGAACAGAACTACTGTGATACATGCAATTTACATGCAAGAGAGAAAGATGTTAAAATACTAAAATCTTTTTTTAGGGTTTTTAGGGTTTTTTAGGGTATTTAGGGTTTGGAAATTGATCAGTCTTGAACCATAGAAGAAGCTAACACATTCAGGAAATAAAAATATACACAGACAGATGAACATAGGGAGGTATAGAGTGATGGGTGGATGAATGAATGAATGGATGGATGGATGGATGGACAAACAGATAGATAGAGAGAGGTATGTAGATACTGACAGACAGAGATAGATAGACAGATAGGCAGACGGAAGGATGGATGGATGGACAAATGGACAGATATAAGGAGGTATAGAGTGATGGATGGATGGATCGATGGATGAATGGACAAGCAGATAGATAGAGGTAGGTAGATACAGACACACATACATACATAGATAGATAGATAGATAGATAGATAGATAGATAGATAGATAGATAGATAGATAGATAGATAGATAGATGGATGGATGGATGGATGGATGGATGGATGGATGGATGGATGGATGGATGATGGATGGATGGATGGATGGATGGATGGAAGGACAGACAGAGATAGACATGCAGACAGACAGCGCAACTCATACATGGATGGATGGATTATTGGACAAAACTGACAGATAGACATATATGGATAAAGACATAAATAATCCTGTTCCTATCAGTCTTTCCTCATTGCGGAATGTTACAAGCAGCAGATATTTAAGAAAGTGAATCTCAGGAAGTGTGAGTGTAAAGTGTTCAGCAGAAGTTTAATCTCGACTTTGAAAGGTGTTATCAGAGCGATTGTGTTACCTGCAAAACAATATTCCCAGGTAAAATGTCCTCCGCAATCACGGAACTGTAGCTACCATTCTTGAAGTCCGGAGGGTTGTCGTTTACGTCTGTGATGTTGATGATGACGCTGGCGATGTTGGCGAGGAAGGGTTTGCCCCTCGCCCCCTCGACGGACAGGTAATACTCACGACAGAACTCAAAGTCCAGCGTAGCGTTCACCCACAGCAAGCCTGTGACAAGGACGCAAATGCATAAACAATCACGTTGAATCAAACACAAAACTGCCAACCATTTTAGTAAAAAATCTTTCACACAATACAGCTTTTTTTCCGGCTTGCCACATTGATTCATACAAACTCATAGCAGATGTGAAAAGCCGGAGAATTTTTCCCTGTGCATTATGGGTAGGCGCTTTTCTGCGCGTCTCATTCTCTATTATACAGTTGTTGCACAAAGCAAAGAAAGTCTTCTGCCTTCTGTCTGTGCGCATTATTAGAGCAAAGCAAGAACAACAAAAGCGTCACCGCTCCTGCTCGGCCAAAGAATCCAGGTTTCACCGAGTGCAAAATTGCTCTCTGTAATGTTTCCGTTTATTGATTTTAAAGATCAAGGGCTATGCTGTGTCATTTAATGGCTTTCTTAGAGATCCACCAGCGTATTATTAACAGCGCTGTGTTTGTCCTTGGCGCATGTTCTGTCAATAAAGGTCTGTTAGTTCTTGTGTTTGAACATGCCTGTGGTCCTCAGAGAGGTGGACACCAATAGTAATCCAAGTCTGAGTAAAATCAGCCCTTGTCAATGTCAAGTGTGATCGAGATCTTCCCGAACAAAATGGCATTTTCCACAGAGTGGCACAGTGGAGCCGAATGTGCATTTGAGGATCATTTGATTGAAATTCCTTCAACATGTCAGAAGACGGAGCCGAAAACAAATGGCTTGTCATTCATAAAAACAATGGTCCATGCGGGCTGCAATCATCATCCGCGTCAGGCAATGGCGGCATGTTTACATTCAGTTCTGTTTTGCTATTTTTCTTGTTCTTGACAGAATGACAGACAAGAGCTTAAAACATGTTGTCAGTGCAGAGATCACGGTCCTTCTGATCCCCTCTTGAAAGACGTGGCGCTCAACCGAGATGAATAATGTGTAAAACTGCGACATCTACTGGAGGGTGAAAACTGAAGCATAATTCTTCTATTTATTGGTATCAAATTAAAATTAGGAGTTCTATTCTTCATTCCCAAAAAGTGTGTTTTGTGGTAGAAAAAAAAGATAATTGTATTCTTTTTTATTTTATTAGTCCCTCATGGGGAAATTTTTTCTCTGCATTTAACCCATCCGATTGTTTATTGTATAATTAATAACTATTTAAATGATTTTATATTTTAATATTCAAAATATTAATTTTAATATTTAAAATGTAATTCATTATTATTTACATTTTAATTAATTGATATATACAGTATATGTGTGTGTGTGTGTGTGTGTGTGTGTGTGTATATATATATATATATATACAGTATATATATATCACACACACACACACACACACACACACACACACACACACACACACGTGTATACGGTATATAAAATGTCTATACAGAGAGTAGAACCGTTGTGGCACATTGGCCGATTATTTGTTTCAATATTAATAAATGAAAACAGCCGCAAGCTGTACATGTGGGCACTTTGCACGTGCCTATTTATTTGTTTTTTTCAGTGTGACATTTCAATAAAACCCTCTCCCTGATTCGGTGCTTTAGAAATGTCATTGGTTTTATGTTTATAATCAAATTATGATGCTTCTTCTTTCAAAGTAGCCCATGTAATTGTCTGAAATCAGTGCTGCCACTTCTTTGATTCATGGCTCCATTACTCTTCAAAGCAAATTTAATACTAGGTTTTTTGTTTTTAATTAACAGTTTTAAATTTTGATTTTTAAATAAACCAGCTTTACTATTAATAGAAACCATGAGAAAGGACAGAGGATAAAACAATTGAAAGTTGTTGGGAAAAAATAACATTGATGTCATGTTGCATTTGTAAAGTGTAATCCAGGAAAAAGAAGACGCACATCTAGAAAATAATGCCATAATATGTGAAGTATAGATAAAATATAATTAAACATTATATGCTGAAAAGAATTAAAGCATAATAAAGAAATGTATAGTTAGTTTTACATTTCTAAGGCATGAAGGTCCAGAACAGTAACACAATACAACACACACAACGAAAAAAAACTAAACAGCTTATGAAAAAAATGACATAACAAATAAATAGCAAATTGAATTACCGTATTTACAATACCTAGAAGAAACAAGTCAGAGTAGTTCGTAGGTTATTCAACAGCTAATAAAGAATTTGCCTGAATTTTGAATAAAGCCCGTTTACGGATGAAGTCTCTGAGGAACTGTGATAAAAGGAAACAGAAAGAGGGAGAAAAGTGGTTTTGAGGGACAAAACAAGCTGACAGCGTCTTTGTCGACTCACAACAAGTCAGTACAAGTTTCCCGTTTCAATCTTTACTCAACCTGAAGAGGACGACTGCTTTTTTGCACAAGAAACAGCCAAGACAATCAAAGACAATATTTACCCTGTCAGTTCAAATCTATCATGTTTTTTTTTTTGTATTTATGAATGCTAAATAATTAATCCGCTTAAATCACAGATTTATTACTCAGATTACACAAAATCAGTGGCACAAAAAAAACCTTTTTAAGCTTGACTCATTACTTGCCAAGCAATTTTTTTTACTCAGTATTTTTTTTTGACGTGATAGTTTGACATATTGTTAGCTGAGTTAAAAAAATCTATTGTGGCAATCTATTGTGTCCATGTTATCTATTGTACTAGTTTGACATAATTTCATATACTTTGACCCCCCCCCCCCTCAATGAAATGACCGCCAACAATAATTTAAAAATCACTTTGCTTACCTGTGACAGGGTTGATCTGGAATCTACCACCTTCATTGCCAGAGATGATAGAGTATTGGACAGGGTCGCTTTCAGTACCATACTTGGTAAAGACAGACATGCTAATCACTTCTGATCCTATTTGCAAAGATTCTGGAATTGCCACAAAGAACTCCGGGGTGAGGAACAAAGGTTGGTAATCACTCAAGGTGACCACATGGACTGTAATTGTAGCGACAGAGAAAAGGTGGTGAGGAAGACCTCGGTCTGTGGCTTTGACTTTCATCTCATAAGTGGACTTGGTTTCATCTGCTAAAGTTCTTTCCAGCCTCAGAATGCCAGAGATCTCATCCAGGGAGAAGAAGCCACTGTCGGCACCTTGAAGAGCGTATCTCACCTCTGAGTTTATGCCTAAGAGAGTTTCGTAAAAAGTCAATCCCAGATAAGCAGAGCAACCAACACTTTACAGAGGCATTTTACAGTAAACCAATAATATAAATGAGGCGTCTGTTAGGTCAGGAGATACATCTGATTTATGCTGACATTAAAAAGTGGTTTATGTGGTTTAAAGTTACATAAGTCCACATGAAAGCTCTCTGTTTGTCTACATTTTTCCACACAATCTTCAGGTGTGGTCCATTCCTTACAGATATTCCTCAGGCTGAACCAACATAATTTTTTTTACATTTCTGCAAAAAGGCAATTTGTGCCGAGAAGCTCTTTGCGCCTTGTATTGTCTGCAACCGTTCCGTACCTGTGTCTGGATCTTTGGCATATATGACAGCAATGGGTGTTCTGATTGTGGTGTTGTCAAAAACGGTGACTTCATAATGGTTTGTGGAGAACAATGGTGGGTTGTCATTCATGTCTTGTACGAGAAGCATGACATCTGAATGACAAGAGCGTCCACCACCATCAGTGGCTTTCACAACAAGATCATACTCGGTTTCTCGCTCCCGGTCCAATATTGCAAGGGTGAACAACTCTCCTGAAGAAGAAAATGTTTCAACAGGCTTTTCTCAAATGTTCAGCAACAACAGGAAGATTATTAAATGTGTTCTAACAGGTATGGCTTCCAAGTCAGGTCAAGACAAGTAAGTCAATAAGAAGGATTACTTAATTGTGTTATTATAGTTATCTAGTAAAGTTATAGTATAGTGAGATACTCTCTATCTCTCTGTACTTTAGCCCTATCAGTTAAATGAAGTTTCAATGATTAATTGTCTCTGTTCCTAAACTGCCTTGAGCAAAATCTGATAACCCATTATAACCATCTTATGAAAGAGTTAGATAACTATCTCTGTCAAATTAGTAAATTCAATTGTACAAAAGAAAAAAAGTTGAGGCATACTGTTTATTCCTAATAAATGCTGTTGCCTCATAATGATCTTTTGTTAGCATAAGATATATGTTACAATACCAGTTTTAGAGTCAAGATGGAACTTGTCGGCTTTAGGTCCGTGGAGCGTAAACGTGACTTGGCCATTTGTTCCAATGTCGGGGTCAGAAGCCAAGATCTTTAAGATGAACAGACTGGGTGGAGAATTCTCCATGACTGACTCTGTGTAAAGTACCTGGAAGGTTTAAGAAGGAGAAAATTAGCTATTAGAAAAAAAGGAATTTCCTTTTTACCTAATAGAAATCAAAGGAATTAGCAAATTAGTTTAATTACATTAGAGAATTACATACAGAAGAAATTCTTAAGCATTTTTAAAAAATCTTGACCCAAAGCATAAAGAGAACATACCTTCATATAAATATCAGGAGAGTAAGAAAAAAAAACACAGCAAGATCATTAATGATAAAACATGAAATTAACTCCACTAAATAGATGAAATGCATTATATGAAGAAACTATATTGATGTGTATAATGTTTAGCTTACCTGTTCACACAAAGGAGAGTTGTCATTTATGTCAAGAACGTGCACTTCCACGTTGGCAGATGTTTGGAACTTTCCATCAGTGGCCATTATCTGAAGAGTGTATTTGTCTTGTTCTTCTCTATCAAGTGGACTTTTGGATATTATGGTCCACTCATCCCCTTCAGCTGTGACTGAGAATTGCCCTAGTGGGTCTCCATCTTCAAGAGAAAAAAGGGTTAAGATCAAATGAATAGTGTACATACATACAAACCCACCAAAAACATCAGATGACCAAGTTTGCCTCTTTACCTGTTATATAACACATTATGTCCCTGCTGTCCGCAGAGACGTCTTGATCAGTGGTTGTCAAAGTGATGATTCTTTCTCCAGCCCTGCTGTTTTCAAAAATTGATCCTTGATACACCTCTTCTGTAAACCGGGGTGGATTATCGTTCTCATCTGTGATGGTCACTTCAACTAAAACTGAAGAGGTCATTTTAATGGCATCCCCATGATCAGAGGCCACTACATAGAATCTATGGAGCTGTTTGGCCTCAGAGTCAACCTCCTTCAAGGTAGTGATCCAGCCTGTTTGTGAATCAATGGCAAACACACTCCTGGAATCCTCCGACTCTGGTTCAAGTGCATATGAAACTTCTCCATTGAGGTTGCTGTCTGCATCAGTAGCGGTCACTTGAATGACTGTAGTGCCACTGGGCATATTCTCAGCCAGGAAGGCTTTATATGGATCAGCTTCAAACATGGGTTTATTGTCATTAACGTCCTGAACTTCGATGTGAACAGACACCAGGGAAGCCAAATCGCTGCCATTGTGATTTCCCTGGGCGATGACGTCGATCTTATACATCTTGGTTTTTTCATGATCAATGTTCTTCTGCACCACAACTGTCCCACTGTCTTTGTCAACAGCAAAAACCTGATCTTTGTTGCTGTCCACTGTGTTCCCATTCACTAAGCTGTAGATCAACGGCACATCAGAATCTGCCTTGACTGTGCCTATCTCGTACCCAATAGACAGGTCTTCCGAGGCTGAGAACGTGTACAAAGGCTCAGTAAACTGAGGCAGTGGGACTTCAGGTGGGACCACATTGACCTGCAGAGGCACAGAGGAGTTGTAAAAAGGGATTCCTCCATCCCTTGCTTTGACTTTAAAGTTGAAAATTTTGTTTTCCTTGCCAACCAGGCTCTCTTTGATGCTGACCACTCCAGTAAAAGGGTTGACCTCAATAATATCTTCTGTAACCTCCTCGGCCTCTTCAACTGTGTAAGTTACATCAGCATTTTTACCCTCATCTGCATCGTAGGCCAGTATCTGAATGACTGGTGAGCCTTTATTTACTGTGGATTGAATTGACACCTGATACTCTGAGGCCTTAAACTGAGGGATGTTGTCATTCTCATCCGTTAGAATGATCTTTACGGTGCAAAACCCCACTCTTCCTCCACCATCTTTAGCCATTACCTTAATAGCAATCACTCGCTGTGATGGATTTTCTCTGTCCAAAGACTGGGAAGTGACAATTTGACCATCTCTGTTGATTGAGAACTTTTCATCTGCAAGCTTGTTAATGATGGTGTAGTCAACACTGCCATATGGCCCGTCATCTGGGTCAATGGCAGCCAGTCGGATCACACGAGTTCCCACTTCTGCATTCTCTGCCAAATCTGCCTCATAAATGTGCTGGCTAAAATAAGGACTATGCTTGTTGCCATTTGTCATGTCAATGTTAACTGGAGCGGTCTTTCGAAACACACCGTCAGAGACGGCGACCGTAAGATTATAAAAAGGATCCATATTTCTCTTGCAAGCATTAGAGAATGATATAAGGCCCGATGATTCATTGATAGCAAAACGTCTTCCTTCATTTCCTGATAGTATCTTATATTGCAGCTCATTATTACCATCTGGGTCCAAAGCCTGAACTTTGATAACAATGTGACCGCAAGTAGCCGATTCGTCAAGTGAGGCTCGATAAGACGTGTCGGTGAAAACTGGGGGGTTGTCATTGATGTCTTCTACATTGACGGAGATTATAGCGTTGCCGCTAAGTGCTGGGGTGCCTTTATCAGTTGCTTTAACTTTTAAAGAGAACTCTTTTGTGCTTTCGTAGTCCAGGATTTTCAATGTCACCAAACTTCCACTAACTGGGTCGATTTCAAAGAACTCAGTTGGTTCTAACTGGTAGGTTAGATCAGAATTGCTACCAGAATCTCTGTCTGATGCTGATACCAGTAAAACTGAGGTGCCTACTGGAAGACCCTCGAACACATTTGTAGTGTAAGTATAATTCTGAAAAACGGGGGCATTGTCATTCACATCTTCAATGTCAATCTCAACCGTGGCTTCAGCAAAGTTACCGGTCACTGAATCTGTGGCACGGACGGTCAAAACATGTTTTGTTTGAGCCTCAAAGTCAAGGAAGTCAGTGACACTTAGAACGCCGGTCTTGAAATCAATGTGAAAAAGGTTGGAGGAGTTGCCTTCCATAAGATTGTAGATAAGATGGTATCCTTCTGGGTTTCTTGCCTGGACATGTAGAATTGTTGTAGAAGGAGCAATATTCTCTGGCAGTTTTAATGGATAGAAAATGCTTTGAAAAATGGGATTAGAACGATTTTGCACTTCAATATAGAGAACACCGACTGCTGACAGACTAGGCTCTCCATTGTCTGAAACTAGTACAGTGAGCACATATTTATTCAAAGATTCAAAATCTAAAGACCTATTCAGTGACAGGTTACCGTGATGAGGGTCAATTCTGAAAAGATTGAAATCGTCTTCAAGCGAAAAGATTATAGATCCATTTTTACCACAGTCTTTGTCCGTCGCCAAGACTTGGAAAAGAACATCCCCAGCTTCAGTCTCCTCTGATAGAATTAGGGTATTAGGCAAATTCTGTATATCTGGTGCATTATCGTTAACATCGTCCACATAGACCTTAACATGTGTGACGTCAACACGAGGTGGATTTCTCAAATCACGAACTTCCATAACGACATCATATTCACCCTGTTCTTCGCGATCAAATGGCATACCCGTGGTCTGCAAGACGCCGGATGACGAAATCACAGTGAATTTATCTACGGGGTTCAAAACCGTATACTGTAAGGGTTCATTCAAGAAACTGCCTTTCGCTCTCAAGACAGCCAAAATTTTTTGTGATGATGTGTTCTCCAGGACGGTAACCCTAGGCATTCTGTTCTCAAAACTCAGGCTTGTCTTTGTTCGATTGGTGATGTTGATCTTAACTATTGCTGAGTCTTTATATAACCCATCTGAAGCAGCAATGTGCAATTCATAATAGTTGTTCAGGGCAAGTTCAGAGGAATTGCTGACGGAGATGAGCCCTGTTGACGTGTTGAGCTTAAAAACGGTTTTATGACCGAGATCTGAAAACATGTAAGTGACAGTAGAGTCGGCATCATGAGCCGTCACCTGGGTTACCTTCATGTCTTCGAAGACTGGCAGGGTGAGGGAAGTCTCATAAACGGGTAAAGAAAATTTTGGAGCACAGTCATTTAAGTCCATTACTCGAATCTTTACTTCACATGGCTCAGAAGCACTTAGAGAAGGCTCACCAGAATCCCGGACTTGAACGCTGAAGACATATTCATTAACGGATTCAAAGTCAACCGTTGAGCGTAGGTAGATGGTGCCCATGCTTGGATCCACTTTAAACACTTTCTGCGCTGCAGGCTCAACAATCCGAAAAACCAAAAGCCCATTGGAGTCCTTATCTGCATCGAATGCCTTGATTACTAAGGGGGCATTGTTGTCCCCAATCACTATGCTGTTTATAGTGGCAGACTCGCTTATTTGTCCATAGTATGTGTCTTGGCGGAAAACAGGGATGTTGTCGTTTTCATCTATCACTAACACGAAAACTACAGCATCAGCTGAAACACCAGCGGTATTTGTGGCTCTTACTTGCAGACGATAAGAAGGATGTTGTTCAAAATCGATTGCCTTTTTTACAGACAGCAGTCCAGAGTTGATGTTGATTTGGAAAGTTCCGTTGGGATCACCTTCAATGATTCTGTACTGCACAGAGGAAGGGCAGCTGGCAGAGACAGATAGCACAGCAGAGCCGGGATTTATGGCCTCACTTATCTCAGTGATGTATTCCTCGTTGGAGAACTTGGGTGCTGTGGATTCAGACAGCTTCACAGTGATGGTGACCGGGCAGAGGGCACTGCGCTGGGGAAAGCCCTGGTCTGTGGCCTTCACTGTAAGGTGGTAGTGTTCTTGGGAAAGTCCATCAGAGTCTCTAGAAACACGGATGCTTCCTGTGTCCGGCTCGATTTGAAAAGCACCATCCACATCCCCACCTGGTGATTTTAAATGGGAAAAAGTGCTAAATTTGACTATCATTATTTTTCAACCATTCAAGTAAAATTGCCATAAAGAAAAAAAAATCATTGTCGTAGTCAAATGGTGTTTTAGGCAAACATCCTACCTGAATGAAAGGAATAAACAATGTCCGCGTTGCTTCCTGTGTCTCTATCCAGGGCTTTGACTGTCAGCACTTCTGTGCCAGACCCTGCTAAATTACTTATGGTGGCTTCATAATGAGTTTTTAGAAATGAAGGGAATTGGTCATTACAGTCCTCGACATGCACGATAACCTTTGCAAAGTTCTTCTTTATTGGAATCTTTTCATCTCGGACCTACAGAAGAAAGAAAGAATAGTAAAAAAAAAAAAATAAAACTATTAGGCATAATTAAGCAGAAATAAACAGTGCACATTTGACTATCAGGTCAGGGTAATGTTTGTTCAGATAGGTTTGTTGGTTTATAGGATTTTAGTAATATAGATTATTTCCCATTTCCTGTTCTCTGCCTACTGTCATTGTGCAAATTCAATTCAGTCTAAAAGTTACAAGTCATTTTTAAATAATGAAAATCTCTTTTAGTGGGAGTTGTAAAAGACTCCATTGTTTGGTTTTCCACATACGGCCTTGAACTGAAAATCTTTATCAATCTTTTGAAAGGTCTTTACCATGACAATCAGGGTATGAGTGGGAATGGACTCATAATCCAACTCCTCTTTCGTGATAAGCACACCGCTCCTCTGGTCCATGTGAAAATACTGGAGGCTGTCTGGATGAAGGCTGCTGTGGATGCTATAAAAGAGTCCACTGTTGCCATCTGCATCCTGCGCACTGACGTGAAGAATTTCCTTCCATGGACTTGTGTCTTCTGGAACTCTAACTTCATAGAGGCTTTTCAGAAACATAGGTCGATGCTCATTTATATCCACCACTTGAATATGAGCCTGAAAGGAACCACACACCGAAACATTTTATTTATTATCTGATTGAGGCAAATTCCAAATGCTGAGATGATCTTTCATCATTGTCATGGTTTAGTGTGTGCTCATACCTGAGTTGTTATGACCTGATATCCATCAGTGACACTGACTGTTAAATTATAATGAGATTTCTGTCCCGCATCCAGACGTCTTGCTTTTATAATACTTCCAGTGTTTTTCTCAATGTAGAAGTCCTGCTCTTCATCATCTCCTAAGGTACAATTTCACAGTTGTGGTGAATAATCTATGTAATTCACATAAATAATACAGTACCTGTATATCTATATGAACTAGCAACATACACATGCCTGTCATTGACATTACACTAGGACAGTAAAATAAATACAGTACTGGCAAAACTAAAATAATATAGACACAGAAGATAAGAAGTGATTTTTTTATCATATATAGAAGATAAAAAATGTTAAATGCATATGCTAATAATGCTAGCATTGTTCTTTACATAAGCTAATCACTTTGTTTTTGTTCAACCGTGAGGGATTTGAAAAAAAAAAAAAAAAATAAGCTTCATTCCAAACACCTGGTTAAAATAAAACTCTTCACACATCCCACGATTTACCATAAATATCTCCCAGGAAAGATATGTGGGTGTAGCACATGTATTCTGGAGGGCAAAGTGAAGGTTCAGGTGAACATTAGAACTTGTGTAGTTCTCTAAAGCAAACAGAATCTGTGCAAAATAAACTGAATGTGAAAAATAAGCAGTTTGAATTGAAGGGGGGGGGGGGTGTTATAATCTATTTTGACTTGATTTATACAATCAATTTATGTTCCAACACTCATCTACGGCCATGGATAACCAATTAAAAATAATACCTTTCATTAAATGGAATTGTTCTTGTTTATTCACAAATTATTTATTTAATCAATTTATCATCTTTAGCTTCATCATGCTATGTATTGACAATACAAAAGAGGTTTTAAGATCTTTTTCAATTGCTCAGTCCTCATGTCATAAATGTTGATATCACATTAGTAGGGAATTAGTAGGGAAACTCCAATTATTGACAAAAGACAACGTCTATTATACAAAGTCTTTGTCTCATTATTGACAACGATGTATAGCAAAGACATAGCTACTGGTGGCTTCGCAATTTATTTTTGCCTTCTTACAAATCCACCTGATTTATTTCCACTCCAGATCATCTGTCTTAGAATGAGTCTGCAGGGCTGAAGTTAAGAATGCAGAGGGTAAAGTGTAGGGCAGGTTCAGCCTCGAGCTGGAGGCAGAAATGTGCCGCTAACATGGTCACTGCAAGACGGATGGAGGATCAGGGAGGAAGGCATGTCCTCCGGTGCTTTGGCTTGGCATCTGAGGGAGCATGCCACTTAAATCTGCGTCCTGGCACAGATCATATCATGGTGGGAGGGTGAGATAAAAAAAAAACAATGACATCAGGCCTCCTAGCATGCCATACTGTACCATTTGCCCAGTATAGTAACAAACACAAGGTGTTTCACCTTTAACCTTAACAATCCTTAACTGAATACCTTTCATTTTAAGCAGTGAATGGTGCAAAGTCACAGTTTTTTCAACTAATACTGTTCATATTCTTTTATTAATAATAATGCAGTATAGTTTGGTGTTTTTGTACTTTGCTTGAGTATTTATTTCTCAGAGTTCTTTTACTTTCAAACTCATAATCAACGGTTGTGCTATGTACAACGTACTATGTAGCACGTTATACTATATAAAATTATATAAAATTATATAAAATATAAAGTTAAATACAATTTGAATATTTATTTAATTCTAAAGAATTGTAAATAATTATAGAACTCCAAAAAAGGTGTGCGCTTATAGTCGAAAATATATATATTTGTTTTATCAAACATTATCCTCACTAATACCCTCTACACTCTAACTTTATCCAAAACTAAATTGGAATCTACACCTCAAAATCCCAATGTGACCCTCAAACAGGCCGTCAAAGTTGTGGGACCCAAAAATACTTGAATCTATACTCTAAAATCTGACAGTGATCAAATCTTCTCACTCCAACAACTAGAGGAAGAAAAACGCTCAGCTTTATTCCCGTTCAGTGTATGTTCAGCCTGACTCAAACCTCAGAATAGACTACCAGTTGTTAAAATGCTCTGTATGTGTGTTTAGCATGTGTGCAGTGTTTCTGCAGTCAAAGAGCAGAGATTTAACGCATGCAGCTCAATCTGAGGAATCGACAGATTGTCAAAACTCTACTGACAAAATATTGTTTCTCTAAGTTGTATTGTATGACTCATTCATTCATTCATTCATTCATTCATCTTCTACCGCTTCATCCTTTACAGGGTCGCGGGGAGCTGGCGCCTATCTCAGCGTCTTTGGGCCAATATTTTTGTTAAAAGTAATTTTTGTAAGGATCTGAACTTTGGAGTGGATATCATGCATATAAATTTCAAACACTAAATTAAAATTTAAATACTGTATTTTCTTTAAGCTTAGACTAAGAGTTGAACATTGTTTACTTTGTACTTCATTAAAGGTTAAGTTACATAACAAAATAGAGCTTCTTGTGAGATATTCCTTTTCACTTTTAGTGTATCTATTTAAACTTAAAATACTTTAAAATAAGTATAAGTATGTTACTTTTAGATACACAAGTATATTAATCAAACTGATGGTGATGCAAGTTCAGCAAGAAGTTGCACAGCCTAAAAACATGATATACTTGATATAACTGTAAGAACAATTATCAGTTAAAAAGAAAAGTGAATTGATTAATTCTTACCGATAATGTCAAAGAAGAGAAGGCTTTTAGATATCTCTGTTCGAATGATTCCCACCATATCAGTGACGGGATCTGTCTCCATGACCACGTAGTTGAAAGGAGGCTCATCAAAAGCCAGCACTTCTGAGCTGGGCTCCGGTCGAGGAAGCCATTCCACATGCAAACGGGTCTTCGAAATTCTTGGCGGGTTGCCTTGATCCATGGCTTTTATCTGGGATTGTAAGAACACACATGGAAAACAAATCAGATTTGTATCAAATGATTCATAAGATCCATAAGCTCCTTGAAGTGATAACCATGAATCATGATTTTGTGCTGCATGTACAAATATCAATTTTAGACTTCTTAAAAATAAAATAACATTTGTAATGTGTTTTAAAATGTTTTTTTTAAATGTCCTATTATGAATTATCTTACTTTAGATGATTAAAAAATATTACCTTCTTCAATTGCCACATTTCTTTCCCACGTTAATACAATTCACAAAGGATCAATAGAAATGTCAGTCTGTTTGCCAAAAGCATAACGTTTTTCAAATAGCCACAATAAAACTGAATTTAATTTCATTTGTGAATTTCCCACTGGGATCAATAAAGTATCTGTCTGACTGTCCGTCCATCCATCCATCCATCCATCATTTGAATGCTTAATAATGCATCCATACCGTTAGAATGCTGTAGTTGCCACGAACAAACTCTCCTTGAGCTTTCACCAGCCCAGACTCGGGATGAATTTCAAACTGATCTCCATGGTTATCTTCTAAGCTGTACGTGATCAAGCCATTGGGCCCCACATCATCATCACGGGCCACCATCCTGTAGATTTCCTGGGGCTCAGCTGTGCTTTGCCTTTCAGGGAGTTTTACCTGAAACAGCTTGTGGCTGAACTGAGGGCTGTTATCATTTTCATCCAAAACTTCAATGACTACAGTTGCAGTGGAGCTTAAAGAAGGAGCCCCGTTATCTGAAACCCTGACCTAAAGAAAACGGGAGAAAAAAGCATGAAGTCCATATTGAAAATCACACTTGAGCCTGAAGTTCACACTTACTAACACAGCTCAACATGATTTATATTATAGGATTGTGCAAATAAATACAAAAATTAATCAGAGAGAAATGCCATTTGAGATTTAGATCATCAATTTAACGAACTACGGTTCATTTCTGGATCACACAAATCCTAGCCAATCACAGCCACTCTGGTTCTGAAGGCGGGACGTTGCTGTGATTGGCTGGGATTCAGGTGACAAAGAATTATTGCCTTTCCCACCTATTGGGGTAATTTACAAACTCCATCCGAACACATTTTTGAACTGTGTGAGGAAACAGGAGACCGAGAGAAATAACGATGTTTAAAATTGTCGTTTATTAATTGTTTAATACATAATTACAGTGGGCTTGTGAGTGCCGTGATTATATCTATATGGCCTTTAGGGATCGTATCAAAATTATGCCGTATTTAAAAAGTGAACACATACAATTGGCCTTAAGTCGTGGTGGGGGATATAAGAGTCAGTGTCTTGCTTATGAACACTCTGTTGTGAAACTCACTGGACCAGGATTTAAACCTGCAACGCTTGGGTGTCAGATCCAACTCCCAACCACTGGACCACAACTGCCATAGTGGCATGTCTGATGTTATGAAATATAAATGAAAGAAAGGCAAACTGTAATTACAGGCTAAACAATCACTTGGTGACACAGAAAAAAACTACAGTATGACAGACAGCAGCATCTTCTAAGCAGCATGTCACCAAAACGCTCAGGGTCAAGGTTCATAACCTTAAAAACACAAAGAACATGTGAACAAACCTCAATGATATGCTCGGCTTTCTGTTCCCGGTCCAGGGGAGCGAGAGTGCTGATCACACCTAAACAAACATCCAGAGGGAGAAGAGAAAGGCTAATCAGTGTCATCCTTCTTCGATGGAAGTCGCACCTGTTGGTTCTCTCTGGCTGGCCAATTTATTTTCCCTTCACACTGGTTTATTTGTATTTGCTTAGTTCTACCGTTTACACTCTGTCAGCCGTGGGAACCAGAGTTAATGAGAGACGATGCGTCCCATGACACCGGATGTTCCAGCTGTCAGTCGAGTGACAAAAAGTGAGCCACCGTTCTACAAAACCAGAAATGTTCAACAAAACTGTGGTGAGGCGGCAAATAATACATCATAATATATCAGCAACTCTGCTTTTTTTTGACAATTCAACTTTCATTGTATTCCATATTGCATCCGTTTTTCTGGGAGTTGTGACCAGTGGTGTAAATTACTTTAGTAAATGGACTTTACTTGACAATTTTTGGCTACTTTGTACTTGTACCGAATATCTAAAATATTTCAGTCAATCATTTTTGATTGAGTATCTGTACTCCAGACATTTGAATGGACACTTACCGCTACTCTTTGTGAATATGATGAGACAAGTCATCATCTTTTTCTACCGTGATTCATTTCATGGGCGGACAAGGCAATATTGCCATCTGTAGGATGATGAAGGTACTGGACCTGATTCATGTGCTAAAACGATTTATTCGAAATTGGATACTTAACTACTTTTACTTAAGTCGTCATGGAATTGGTGACTTGTAATGGAGTAGTTTTTACACTAAGGTATCCATACTTTTACTCATGTATGGTTTTAAGATACTCTTCACACCTCTGGTGGTGACTGACCAGAAGAGCTTAGGTGAGTTCTGGTCAAGCTACAGAAGTGGTAGTAAACTCTTTAGGGTTGTTTAAGTGTGTTTCATGACAGCAGGGCGGATTTTTGGCTACAAGAGACAAACTGTCCGAGTGGCAGCAGTTTATCACTACCGCAATAAACGCTTAAGAGTGTCATCTCAGAGGTGGAGGACAGACAGCATCCTCTAAACGGTGCAGCCCTCCAAACAAACCCTGCTGGGCTTTTATGACACCCTGTGTTTAGGCAGGTGATTTTGTGAAGCGATTGCAAAAAAATGTGCTTTGGGAATTTGTCCAACTGCTGAAAAAGAAACGCATGAGCTGAAATAAAAAGATTTTAAATGTAAAAATGTTGTTGAAAGCTACTGGTTGCTGTCTGGTTTTTCAACTTTGCTCCAGCTGTACACCGTGTTTGCCATGACAATTTGCTTAAGAAAAAGGTTGCTTCAAATAAATACTGGCATTTTGTGCTACCGGGTTGTGAAGTCAAATAGCTAAGTCATGATGTTCAGAGCTGATTAGTCATCTCAGGAGTCTGTCATGTCCTGACATGAACTTTTAGAATCTGCTTCAGCCTGGAGGGAATCATGCTGAATCTAAACGTGACTGTTGTTGGCTTTAAAGCTGGTTTGGCACTTGAGATGTAGTATTGATTTTATTGCCCTTTTATCTGCATAATTCTCCTGAACTGCACACTTTATCCATAAAACATTCTTTGGGAGCTTTGTCAAAAAAACTATTCGATGTCACAGCACTTGAGCTTGGGTTCTTTTGCCTCAAGCGTCCGAAATTGCATCGTATTGTATTAGCATCGTAACTATGAAAATGTGAGAAACCCTTAAAAATTCTGCTCCACAACAGGCCAAAAAATAGCCTGAAAAAGGCCTTAGTGTGACATATCCTCCATGTAATACAACCCAACCCCCTGTCTTCTTTGTAATTGTAGTCTATTAACTCAGGGCTGGGCAGATGAAACAACAATGACACAAGACTTAGTAAAGACGAGTGCAAGCTTGCAGCACTGGTTAATGCGGTTCTAATTTTCTTAGCTAGTGTTCAAAGGCCATGTTAGGCTGATAAAAAGGGTCAGCGATGTTTTGTCAGAGAGCGCTTCAACGGATTAGCCCTTTGAAATGAAGCTTTCTACATAAACTGTCATTTCTGGCAACTATCAAAAGATTTCAGTGTGTATAAGCTTGTGGAATAGCCTTATTAATTGAGGCCTTAAAGTGTCAAATCACAAAATAAATCGGTCTAGACTTTTGATTTACGTCAGTGCAAGAGGTTGTTGTTTCACAATGATCAGTGAAACTCTCCTGACTAGAAATTCAAGAATTTTCTACCTGATTTGTGGTCAATGGTGAAATATATCCGTTGTGAATCGAGAATCTGGAATGTGAGTTTCCCCTCAGATGACTTGTCCACGTCCGTTGCCGAAACCTTTAGTACAGATTGGTCCTTGGGCAGATTCTCCATCACTGAACCGAAATAGATAGGCTGCAATAGCTCAGGGGGATTGTCATTCACGTCCCATACTTCAAGATAGACCTCAGTCCAGGAAACAAGTGGTATAGATCCCAGATCTTTAGCATAAACCGTCAGCCAGTAGTGTGATCGAGTTTCACGATCCAAAAGGCCTGTGGTTCGAATGACACCTATAAAACAAATAAAAAATTAAATAAACCGGAGAGGTCAATTGGCCATTTAATGACATTTAGAATGTACAGAGTAGTACATTCTGCAACACAATTTTTTTTATTATTCTTCCTAGAACTTCCTATTGCATAAAACAAAACTTTAGACACTATAACCAAATGCTATCGTATTCAATTGCTTAAAACATTTTATTGCCTAAACATTTTTTTCAAATTTTTACCTTATTCAATACTTGAAACAATTTTGCAGTTTAAATCACAGCAGAGGGTTACACATGTCAAATGACTGATCTGTAAATGTTTGAACACGCAGTGTTGACCCGGCATGTTCAAGTACAGAAAAAAGCCATCAGCAATATCGATACGGTAACGCTGTACACGTGAGACATGTCAGAAACTCGTAAAAACGAACATACCTGTTTCTTCATCAATCGTGAAGACGCCAAGCCCTGAGCCATCATGGATGTAGTATCTGACAATTCCATCTCGTCCTAGATCATTATCTGTAGCGGTCAGTGTCAACACTGAAGTTCCTATCTTAACATCCTCCATAACGGTTGCGTTATATACAAAAAGGTTAAATAGAGGACGGTTCAGGTTTTCATGGACATCCAACACTTCAACCTCAATGAAACATAACGAAGATAAAGACTGAGGCTTCCCATGATCAACAGCTTGAACAGTCACATTGTAAAATGGCTCCTTTTCAAAGTCCAGCTCGTGCTCAAGAGTCAAGCATCCAGTGGAAAAATCCAGAGAAAATGGAACTGCATCATTGTTTTTGAGGATGTAGCTAATGATTGCCCCACTATTAAGATCCAAGTCAAAGCTTTCCACCCATATCAGCACGGTGCCTAGAGGAGCATCTTCAGGAACTTTGATTCTGTAGAGTGTAGGTACAAATTTTGGAGGATTGTCATTAACATCTTCCAGGACAACCACCAGTTCTGTAAACGAGAAGAGCTGAGGGTCTTCTTTGGCCTGATCTCTTGCCTCAATTTTGAGGTCATATTTTAAAGAGGTTTCTCTATCTAAATGTCCAACGACAGTCACCCATCCGGTAACTTCATCAATTCTAAATAAATTAGTAAACGTTAAAAGAGAAAAGTTAAACACTCCATTGTCATCCTGATCAAGATCTCCAGCACTGACCCTGAAGATACTTTTGTTAACCTCTATGTTTTCAGGTACATGCACCACATATATAGGTTGTGAAAATAACGGAGGGTTATCATTAGCATCCAAAATACTGACAGCAAGGAACTTCCAAGTCGAGGTTTGTGGCAAGCCTAGGTCAAACACTGTTATGTTGAGGATGTAAAACTCTTTTTGCTCTCTGTCTAGAGGACAAATGACTTTAAGTTCTCCTGTGTTTAGGTCGATAGTAAAGCACCCATCCTCGTTTCCATTGGATATTACATAGACAAGCTTTCCGTTAAAGCCAGAGTCACTATCTGTGGCGTTAAACTGTAATACATTTCTATCAAGAGCAAAGTCTTCCTTAATGTCAATCGAACTTGGCGTGCCATCACTAAATTTCGGAGAGTGCCGGTTCATTATATGAACATCTGAAATATACTCTTCCTCTTTGATAGACAGAGAAGGCTTAAATGATTCAATAAGCTTCTCAGTCAACTGCCTAGTAATTCCAGTTTCTTTACAGACCGTGCTGACATCTTTCCCCTTGTCTGTGATATGCAAAGTCACAGTGTTTGGCTTAGAACTAAATTTGCCATCTGTTGCTATTATCCCAAGTACAAACGATGGATTTTTAGATTCGTTGTAATTTTGGGGAATGGCAGTGGCAAGTTTAATGGTACCAGAAACAGGGTCAATTGCAAACAGTCCTTCATCATTCCCAGACTCTATCTTGTATGTAATCTGCTGCAACTCATCCAGATCGAGGGCTAAAACTTCAACAATATTCTCCCCCACAGCAAAATCTCGGGGTATAGAGGCGTTACACTCCACTCGCTCAAACATTGGCACATTGTCATTTATGTTGGTCATGGTGATGGTAACAGAGCATTCGCTCGCTCTACTAAAAGGACTACCGCTATCAGAGGCCCAAATTCTTAGATGATACCACCGCTTCATGAGTTCATAATCAAATTCTGTTAGGGTAGAGATCACTCCTGTTAAAGGGTCGACAGAGAAAGGGACATCCCCCGTGTTAGCGATAGAATACGTCACAAAACCGTTGACATCTTTGTCCAAGTCAATGGCAGAGACAGCTAAGACGCTTGTTCCAATTGGAATATTTTCAGGCAATGAAGCTTGATAAGAGGGCATTGTGAACTTAGGGGAGTTATCATTCTCGTCGAGGATGTCCACAATCACAGTAGTCACTGCTTCACCATCATTTACCGTGATTTTGAGTTCATAACGTGCCTGCTTTTCAAAATCAAGTGAATGAGAAGTTACAATGACACCTGTTTTGGAACTTATTTTGAATTTAGAAGCATCCGTCTTTTCTTCAAATCTATATGTCACATTTTGTGAATTTGATCGAACAGATACTCGAACTACGTAGGTTTTCGGTGGAGCAAATTCACTAAGAATGACTTGATACCGATCCTTTTCAAATGACAGGGGTTTCAGTTCCTGAGCGGGGATGTGCAATCTTGTTACTGGTGTTAGCAAAAGGGGATTACTTGTCTCTTTAGCTTGAAGAGAAACATTTAACCCAAAGGGATTTTGTGACCAGTCTATCCATTTTGTAGAAACCAACTGGAAGCCACCACCATTCAGAACTGAGGGAATAATCTGGAAGCACTTCATGTGATCCTCTTCCACTAAACCTACTTGGGTATTCTTTTCCTCGGGTTCCACCTTGATATCCACACGTATCTTCCCGTCATTCATTCGGGGTCTTGCTGCAGTGAGGGTGAGATTTTCTATGACCTTTTGCACAGTCACAACAACGGTTGCCACGTTGCCAAACTTCTGCACACCAAACTTCTTTGTTCTGTCCTCTGCTAGAACAGTTAGGTCGTACCTGTCTCTATGGCTGGCATTCAGTCTCTTGATGAGTGTCACAACACCAGTAAAAGGGTCGACAGCAAAGGGATGCGACCTACTTGTGAAAGAGTAATAAAAGTCTGCATTGCTGCCAATGTCAGCATCCGTTGCGCTCACCCTAACCAGACTTGACATGATTGGTGTGTCGTCTTTGATTTGCACATGATAAGAGGCAGGGTAGAAAAGCGGCTTGAGATCATTTGTGTCGAGAACCTGGATCAATACCTTTGTTCTTGCCCTGTTGTCATATGTGCTTTCTGTGGCCTCAATGGTGAGAGTATAGATGTCCCGTACTTCTCTGTTCAGCACAGCAGAGTTACTACTTCTGGTTTTTACTCTCAGGAAACAAAAGTTCCCCACGGTTAGCTGCTCTGCTCTAAAAAGGGCATCGTCGTCACCAGCAACAATCTTGTATTTAATGTCCCAAAAGAAATCAATTAAAAAGATACCCATTCTGTCATGGTTCTCCACAAAAGTCCTAGGAGGAGAATTTTCATAAATGCTGGCATTGTACAAATGATGGGTGAACTTCAGCAAAGAGCTGTCTTTAACCAGGCTCCTGTGACATCTGGTTAGAGTTGTTAGTGATGTTATGACAATGAGAATTATGCCTGAGCTTGTCAAGGCCATTCTCACCGTCTCTATATGGACCCCAACACCTGGACAAAATAGAAAGAAAGAACAATCAAAACCAGTTTGATTGTTTTCACTATTGATACAGTTTAAACCGATTGAATTAGCACAGTTTAGCACGATTAGCATTAGCCTGACCTAAATCACATTAGCAAACAAAAAAAACATACAGCCCGAAAAAGACCACAGTGAAGTATCTGGTCTCCTGTTTTGACATGTCTTGACAAGTGGCATTACACGTTTAACCGTGTAAAGTTTTCTAGAACTATGTGAAGCAGGTGATATATTTTCAAATAGTTTACACGAAGACGTGGAATTAAGTCTGGCATGGACTATGGTGTCCTTTCCAGTCAATTACACATATAAAAGGTGCAAAAAGGGGCTGGTGGATGATGGGCTCATTTTCCCTGTAAAGAACCAGGCCACTCTGCACTTACAGACTTTTGGCTCAGAGGAGGATGAAATGCAAGAAGTGAAACTTCTGCATGGCTAAATTCATTCAGTTTTCACTTGATTAAAACTTTTACGAGTAGGTAAGTTGTGAAATCCTCCAGGTAAAGGCTGTTAGCAGTAGGATGTGCTGTGGGCTGCACTCTCACATCAACCTGCCACAACACGCTCGCCCTCGTGATCATGTTTCACTATTATACTTTTTTATTAATGCAGTGACACTGTAACAAATTACTGTGAAAAGTGTAACAGAAGCAATCACAAGCAAAAATATAACTTCTTATATTAGATAACTTTTTAATGTTTAAAATGCATACATCAGCTGATACTATTAGTATTGTAAATTTTATAAAACTGTAGTAAAGTTCAAATTGTCCCACAGGCTTGTTTAATAGACATTTTATGTTTTACATTATATATTCATGCAATGCATGAGTTACAATGGGGTTAAACACATATTGTTTGCAAAAGACGTAGGCAAACCAAGTATCAACTTGTCCATAAGTGCGTCATTTTCAAAAGAACTGCTAGTTCAGCCATACTGAGTGGCATACAAGGTGACATTAAATAATGCTACAGAGAGAATTTAACTTTTATTTCTCGTGAAAGTAATACTGAGCATTGCTGTGTTTACATGAGCATCTCTCAATCTGTGAGTGGGACCTCACGGAGGGTACATCAAGATCCCACCTACTGCCACAGGGAAGGCAATTATCTAAATTACCTAGAGAGCTTGGATGGAGAGATTAGACAATTTGTTCAATCACACATTAGTAAAGATGTCCACTGACTTGTTCGATAAACAAAATCAACTTGACCAACTCACTGTTAAGAATATAATATAAATGTCCTGAGAAATTATTTACTGTAATCCGAGTTATTAGCATGTAATACTCTAATTACATCAGGCCCTAGTCATGTGTTTAGAAATAATTGCTCTTTGTGTAAAAGCATTTTTATGTCACATTGTTTCTGATTTTAAACTGCACTGATTGCATGAATGTGTGTGACTTTTCTATAAACCAGCTCGGTAAACTATGGCGGTCACTGTAAAAATGTGTGTATAGATCAGGGTGACCAAGTGTTCATTTAGACAGCCAGATAAAATATAAATTAGTAAAAAGTATTACAAAACAAATACGTTTGAAAATGCTAAGAACTTTGTCAATCCTAAAGGGAAATTGCTTTGCTTTGTTAAACATGCTTTGAGGTGAAAAGTAAGGAGATATAAATAAGAAAAGACTTGGGAAAATAATTAAAATGAAAAAAAAAAAAAAACACATTTAAAAACAATTATAGTAAAAAGCATGTAATGTGATGCAAGTTTCTTTTAAATAATGCTTCTGCTAATTGCATTAATACTATGCATCACAATAATTTATTTGAAGTACTAACGTAGTTATAATTTGAAGTATTAACGCATAGAACATAAATGAGCAAACTACAAATTACAGCAAATACAGACAAAAGAAAAGTCTCATGCTTTAAGACACATTGTAACATATTCTTTTAGCATGTATTACTATTTAAGCGTAACAAAAAAAAAGTTTCCTTTTAAAAACTCCATTCATAAAAGTCGTTCTAAATGGAATCAAATAGATTCAAGTCCATGCTGAACAGCTGTTATTTTCACAAGGCACACTAACCAGCAAATACAAGTTTTGAAAAACTGACACTACTAGCTTGACATGTCCAACTCACCTGAGGTCCTTCAAACCAGCTCTGCATAAAACTTTCCCAGCGTCCTCACACCTTTCGTGTGACGGTATTCCAGTGAAAAAGCAATCATTATTGCTCCATAAGGAACACACAAGCAGCAAGCGGTGACAGTTACAGCAAATGCACAACGAGCATGAAAGTACCGAGAACAGACAACTACTTTTCCCAGAGGAATCAGGTTGATCATCTCCACCCCAGTTTAGATGACACCTTTCCTGCCTTGGACCCTCCCCCTCTTCCTAAACTCAGCCCAACACCCATCCCACATTTCCCTCGCCTTCTCTCAGCCTTTCATTTTGAGTTGATATTTGCATCAGAATGGTGAAACTTGTATATTACAACTTAAAATAGTAATGAGTGCCAGCACCATCTTGCTAGTTTAACAATGTGTCGTTTCGATATTTACAAATACGTTTGCACTTTTTGCCAAATACCTGAAGTTTGCGGACTACAGACTTAAGAAAATTAGTGTCTGATTAACTTGAGGGAAAAGATAAACACAGTACTGATACTGAAAGGCAATTATCCATTCTTTAGCTAGCATTACTGCTAACCGCCTTAAGCACTTGGTCTTTGTTTGATTGTGATGTAAACATAGATCATTTTTCACACAAGAGTCAGGGATTTTGTCTGCCGTAACTGTAGAAAGGCTTTTCTCTTGTAAAATTCCTCCGCCATTGATCCGCCTATTGTCAAGATATGATAAACACTCAAATGTTTTCTTATTCACTTACAACAACACTTTATCCAGCATCCCACCAGAGCTCATGCCGACAGACCCTGCGCGTGATGCCAGGAGCTGCCGTGGAGTGAGAGGATGAGCACATGGAGCCGCACACCTCACAAATAAGAATCAACAGACGGTGGGCATCCGGCCACGGGCAGCAGGTGGGCTCTGCAGAGCTGCACTTTCACGACGTTGGTGAAAAATGCGCAGCCTTTAGGGCACGAAAGAGAGCTACTAATAGATCCATTACACTTATGGCTGTTTGGACAGTTTTATGGGTGAATCAGGCAAAGAGGTATAACTGTGTATTCATGACAATGTTGCAAAGACAAAGAAGCACTTTGTGAATATTGAATAATTTAATTTCAAGCATTGTCCCAGGAGGATAATTTGTATAATAGTGTTAATTGTTTGAGGTACATATTATATGTTCTGTACTTGATTTTTTCGGACTAATAAATTAAAAGCTTTTTTCATGCAGTGTTTTGTTTTTCAAGCCTGTTAAACATCTCTCTACATTTGGAATCGGTACTCAAATTTGCAAGGTTTGGAATTTTTATACCATTGTTAAATGGATTATAGGGAGTATTATTTATATTGCATTGAGATTTATGTAATTTTGGGAAGTTTTTGTCGTTGAATCACATTTCCATGCTTTTTATGAGCGCAATAAAGTGCTTTTTTAAGCAAGTTTTCTTTATCAGAGATTTATAAGAGATTTATCTGACTTCTACCACTAAACAGTGGACCACAACGGTGAAAAACAATACAGTCAAATTATAGTCTACGATTATAGTCTGATAAATAATATTAATCCTGAGGAATCATGATCAAACATGCAGACTTCTTATTATCAGGTTTTGTAAAGCTAAAAGATAATTTAGATTTTTTTAACTTGACAGTTTAGAGACATTTCACCCTCTTGTTTTGTCTAGGACGTCCTACTCGGAGTCTCACTCATAAACACAATGGGCCTTTCTTCATTTCAACATTCATTCCTTGTCTTAATATGTTTTGTTTTGAGATTTATCTTTGTGTGATTGGAGGAGTGTTCAAGGTAGTTGTTCTTCTAGAACTCTGTACACCCTTGTACAAGCTTGTAACGTACATTTTGTTGGTAACCTTGGAAAGAATAAATTCAATTAGGATAATGCAACGTTCCCGTGAAAAGATTTACTGAACAGGCGCCACTTGCCATTTTTCACTTCTTTACAATCCGGCCTCTAATACGGCAATATAAATTATGATAAATTGATTACTACATTTCATTTTAAGAGTGTCCAGACGATAAGCATAATTATCGGTGGAAAAAATAATAGCTTTGAATATAATAATAGCAATCAAAAATAATGACTAAATATTTACCTCAGTAAATTTGATTTTCTTGTTTGTTCAATTTGCGTCTTAAACACATTAAGTGCTCTTAATTGGCACTATTACAAAAACGTACATATTTATAAATGGACCCATTAATTTAGCCAATACAATGAATGTAGATGATTTAGATTAATGTGTTTTTATTTCAAATGTTCTGACGTGAAACCTTTAGCCGATGAACATGACTGCAAAATTAGTCTGTTATTTTGTTGTCAAGACGTGTGCTTAAGATTTCTGAGCATCACATTTCATCTACCCTCTTGTAATCCAAGTGTGGCATTTTAATACCCTTTAAAAAATTGTCTCGAGAGTGCCCATGTGATTAGGGTTAATGAGATTTTACCAACTCGAAAAAAGCCTGTTGGAGCCACAGCACTTCAGTTCAAAGTAATTTCAAGCTATATGTAAAGGGGATAGAATTTTCTCAAATGATAAGTTGTTCAATTTGAACTTGCTCACCAAATAACAAATTTGGCATTTTGTCTTTTTAACAGTCAAGTAGGATGTTGTATTCAGGAATTGGACTTGTGTCCAGGAGGTTGCAGGTTCAAAACCATCTTCGGCTGGTTCTACAACTGAGTGTTCTTAGGCTGACCCCCATGTGGCTACTGGGCGCCATGACTTAAGGCTGCCCACTGCTCCGGGTTTATGTGTGTTCACTTCATTGTGTGTGTGTAACTTGATGGTTAAAGGCAGAGCACAATTTTGATACAGTTCTAGTGGCCATAATGACAAACTCCATCACTTTACCTTCAGAACAATATTTTAGATAAACATTCACATTGATATTGTGGTTGTAGAGGGTTGAAGAGGGAGTCAATTTGAGTGAAATTCACAACTGTATGCAGAGTAAACACTGTCGGGCTCTCACTGAGCCATGTGCACAAAAGGGCAAGGCTAATGACCGCTGCTAAAGCAATTACACTGACCACATCTTGGGGTTTTCACACCCAGGAAAATCCAGACCAAACAGACAGTTCATTTTTCTATTTTGGTCTGATGGTGTGTGAAAAACAACTAAATAAAAAAAAGCGATCTGTTCGGTCCAGATTCATCACTCATGACTCTGTTTACCTCTAACTCATGTTACTATAGTAAATAATACCCTGGTGAGTATATTGTGCAATGGTTTTGTAATGGTCTTAAATGGTAATAAAGTAATATTTAATCACCATTAAATGTGTTCTTTGTTTTAATTTTGTTCTCTAAACCTTTTAATGTATAATATAATTACATTGATTTAAAATATAATTTTAAAGGCTCAAAGTATTATTAAGCACGTTGGCACTGTCACCTCATAGCAAGAAGGAATCCTTCAAGACAAGTTTGAGACAATGTGCTTCCTGAGCTGGCGTGGGTTTCCTCCAGGTCTCTTGTTTCCACATCCCAACTAAATCCATCCCTTCTCAATGAGTAGCTCGAGATGCTGAAGTTGGGAGGAAAAACTGGTTTACACCATCTTTCTCAATAGACAGCCAGCCAGATGATCGTATGTAAGATGACCGCAAAAGCATTGGAAATAAAGTCAAACGAATGGGATGGAATAAAGTTCAGATAAAGTTGCCGGATTTTTTTAGGTGACATGAGAACGATCCCAATTCATACATAAAAAGAGCGGATGAAACAGATTAGCACGTTTCACAAGAGTCTGACTATTGCTATTTCAAGGCAAATAAAGAAAAGCCACCATAAAGCAAACAAGTGAAACGCCATGAAGAATGAAACACACTTATCTCTGAAACATGAGACTCTTGTTTTGTGTTCTACACAAAGGAATCATCAACTGAGGGATAAAATATGACCTGCTTGTCTAACAATGACTGAAAAGCAGCTGTAGTCCAGTGGCAGGAAGTCGGACCTCAATCCAAAGAGTTGGGTTTGAATCCCGGTCGGGTGTGTTTCACAACTGGGACTCCATCCTCAAGACACTGCCCACCACATGACCCCTGACCCCCACGTGTGTGTGTGTGTGTGTGTGTGTGTGTGTGTGTGTGTGTGTGTGTGTGTGTAGGTGTGTGTGTGTGTGTATGTGTAAACTTTACTAATTAAAGGAACAGTTTCAACACAGTCCCTAGAGGACATATTGACAAACTCTCTCATTTTCAAAGTACATATTTTACTAAAGACATTTAATTTTAAGTAAATTATACTAAATGAACGTAAAATACACTTCTGCTCAACATTTACTACAAAAGTAAAGAACATTCTGCTATTCTGTTATTAGGGGAAAAAAGTCCCTTTTAACTTAATTTAAAAATGTTCTTTTCAGTAACAAAATCTCTTTTTTTATCAATTACCATTGTGTAATATTTATAAAACCAAATGGCAGTAATAGATGTATAAAACGCAGACTCTAAAACAGCAATTCTCATTCATTTGGTCTTTAATTTGCAGAGAAAATGTAATAGACTTTTAAAGAGCTCTGATTGAAAAGCCGGCCGACGCAGGGCGCGAATGCAAGTTTCGGTGCTCAGATCTGTCAAATGAAAAATATGGATGCATAAACAGCATCATTAGAATGAGAACAGCTGCTTGCAAATGCATAGCAATTCCAAGCCAGATCCGAACGGCAGCAGGAGAGGGATCAGGACGGCTAAGAGTTTGAGCTGGCGCATATGCCAGGCGGCTGCCACAATGCTAATCGAAAGATTCCCTTGCTGTTTCCATAAGATAATGAAAGTTCCAGCCCAGCAAATCACTGGGTATTATGTTCATCTGACAGACATAAAACTATGATCCGGGTGTATTATTAAGCAAGTCAGGCGATTTGAATAGAAAGGTGTAAATCTGAATTGACACTCACTTCCCAAGCTCTGCCAAATGTTATTTCTCCCGCCCCGTGTTCACCTTTTGATTGCATTCTCCGAGTGAACAAAGAATTACTTTTAGCTCAGTTCACGTAAAACTGATGAAAAAACACCCCGAGCGTGAAAAAAAGTGAAACTGCAGATGTAATCAAAAGTTTCAGCTGTGTGTTTCTACGCAAAGTTAGTTTCAATTGCTCGGCTGTTTGCTTTTTTATTGTCGGCGCGGTACGGCTATGACATGGATGTGCACTTACAAGCTTTATAGTTTTGGCAACACGCGTAAATGATTATGTTCAACTCCCATTCAAAGTATTCTGCCATTCCGCCGTCCGTCCTGAAATGAGAGCAATTTTCGTACAACGGGCCTTTTTGTCAGAGTGTGGGGGAAATAGATGAAACTCCTTTTTGTTGTACGTTTGTGACTCTCGTTGTAAAACGTCGGTGGAAGTCACCTTGAAAGGAAGGACGTTCTCTGCCTCCCCTGGATGTTTGAATTGTTATCTGAATTGCAGTTGATCAATCCCAAATTTACAACTCAAACGTTTCACATGCTAAGTTCTCTTTGTCAGCAAGATGGAGGAAAAACTCTCGTCCACCTACTGAATGCAGCAGCACGCTGCTTTTGCATCCAAATGTGAAATCTGAGCGATTGATGGAAACCGTTCTTGCTGAACCCATGACATCGTTTATTCATCATCTTAACACACACACACACACACGCACACACACACACACACACACACACATGCACACACAAACACAGTTTGTGGTTCTCTTTTAAGTAAACTTAGATTTGGCCATGGACAAAATTGTTGTCCCTTTCAAGTTCCTTGTGCACACTAAATCATTTTAATAGTAAAAACTGCAATTCCAACGTTTAAATATATCTGCACGCAGCAATAGCAGGGTTCAAGCCTTTCTGGATAATTATTGATACATACTTTATCATTAATAATATTATTATTACATTTATCATTATATATTATTGTTGGTGTTATTAGATAGCTATTGCTAATATTATATAGAGGCATTTTATAATAATATTTTTTAATATGCATTTAAAAGCAATAACAATAATCACATTTAAGAAATTATTTTTACAAATGATCTTTACTGAATGAAGGGTGAATAGTAAACTTTCATGAAGGGATTTTTTTCCACTGGGCTCTAACTCATAATTAAAATGTTTTGGTCTCAAAAACTCAAATGCTAAAATAAAATGAAGGATAAACATTGCAAGCAAAAAGAAGTAACATCACACACCATTTAAACATTATAGCAGGTGCTTTAATATCTTACATTTGCATGGGAATCAAAACCACGATCTTTGGTGTTTGTTAAAGTAGATTAGAGTACATGTTGTAAAGGTTAAAGTAATATAGTCAACTATGATGGCCGTGATTTATGATTTTGGAAATATTATTTTTAAAGGTGAGGACTGTTTTCTGGGCTTACGAGTGGGATGTAATTGCTGGTTTAGTGTGAATCCTACCATGAAAATAGCTAATTAGCGTAACACTGGAACTAAGAGTGTGTTTAATACTTCACGTTTTCTCACGCATGTTGTTGAAGTGCAGGCATCATCTTGCTCAATGCACGGTCGATGAAAAAAAATTTACCGTCTCTGCTCATCTGTAACAGCAAAGTCACACTTTATTGCTTTTGATAATCTTAGCCATTATTCACTTCAAATAGTTTTAAAGCATTTATTTAATGACAAGTTGTTCTACACAGAAATAGTATTTCAACAGGGAACGCCGAGTCCTAGAGAAAAGCGATGTCCGCCATCATCATAACTCAGCCCTGCTATAACCGACCATGAGGAGGGGCGGGTTAAAATGCTGTTGGATTCTAGAAAAGAGCGGGACGAAGAGGAGGAGGAGCAGGAGGAAAGGCAGATGGCGCGTGGTTGGGGAGAGAAAGGACAGGACGAGGCACAGCGCTGCACGCACAGGAAACACAATCAAACTCCCAGCAGACCTGCTGATTCTGACATACAACACATCTCTCTCTCTCTCCAACTCAGTCAAATAGCCTGAACATTCTATACGCTGCCTGCAAATCTCGGGAGCTTTTTTGCTTTATGTAGTGTTAAAGGAAATGGAAAACTTGTAATTTAAATTATGCATTTAAATCATTTTTAAAAAGTTTACATGCACCAGTGTTGTCTTTCGGAAAGTCTCTAAATAATGTTGGGAAAGTATTTATAACTTAAAATGATATACTGTAAATTCCGATTCATGCAATGTATATGTACTAAATTGAACTTTCCCTAAAGTTATTAGTCTGTATTTTTTACAGTGTAATAAAAATCCCTAAAAATATAAAAAATAAATTTACAACAAAACACATTTACTGCAGGTTGCTGTTTTTGCAATGTGTCAGGGGAAGAATTATTAACCCAATTATTGATCTATAAGTAAGCATTGGTAAAAAATGAATATACAGTATTATGCCCTAAATTGAAAACAAATAACAGTACAAAATTGTAATTTTACATCATGCTAGAAGATATGCCAATTTTATACTCAGGCAGTAGATTACTGTTTTTTAAAAGTTAGGGAAAAACGTTTACAGTGGAGTTGAAAAGTGTCAGAAATTAACCAGTGATCTCTATTAAACAAGTTTTTTTTTATCAACAAGCTCCAACAATCAATCCATTTTCCCTAACCATCCATTTTTTCATCCGAGAGCTTCTCCATCATATATAAACTCCACCATCCTCTAAACCAGGCTTAAGCAGTGAAGTGCGGTGGTGGTGTTGAGCAAAAGCATTTTAAAGATAAAATAAGGTAAAAGCTTTGTTATAGATTCAGATTTTGCATGTTGTGTCAACCTACTTCAGTTAGTCAGTGAGAGAAGAACCTTCAGATAAGGTTAAGTGCTTATGTTATTCTCGTTCAGAACAAAGACCTTTTGAGAATGAAGTTTGGATGCTTACGCCAACGGGAACAAAAAGAATGACTGCTTTATGCATTGCTAACAGATAACGGAGCACGCTGAGAGTGCTACAGATAAATATGAGCGCGCTTGTGGCCATGAACTGCACTCCCACTCGCACAACATACACACACACAAGCCAAAGGTCTGCCAGTAAATATTCATCACTATCTAGGGAGAAGAAAGCTGCATCCAAAGCTCGATACTGTGTCATTTCACACAGTTTGACGAAAATACATCTTTTCCAAACTGCAGCTGCAGAGAGATTGTCCGAGCCAGGTGTACTTTCTTCTGTAATTATAATATAAGTGCTGCTAATGTAAATTAAAAAAGTAAATGACTTTTTCTTTATATCTACAGTAAATAGGAACACAAAATAAACACAAAACATCCATCAACTTTCTATACCGCTTTTCATTGTTATAAAGTACTTGAGTAAATGGACTTTGTTACTTTACTGAAGTATTTTTTGTACAAAGTATAACCAACTTTTACTCTCTTCTTGACTCAATTTCTGATCGAGTATATGTTCTCTTCATTCTACTACATTTGAGTGGATACTTACCGTTTTACATTGTGATTGTGTGCAACAAGATGGCATCCTATTCTAGTTAATTTCTCGGGCGAACGAGACGATGTCACCATCTGCAGGATGCTGAAGGTACTGGATGCTATTTATGAGCTAAATCACGTGAACTTGAATTAGCGGTTGCACTTTTTTTGCACCTTAGAGTTTGACAGAGACTGACTTTTTGTTCTTTTTTTTATCTATTTTGTTCTGTCATTTTGAAACATTGAGGTGTTGAGTTTCATTTCTATATTAGAAAAAAAATCTCATTCTTGTTATTCAAATTTCTTTATTTAGTTGTTTTAGCCTAAATGCAGTACAATAAGAATAAAATAAAAGAACCTCAGGTCTTTTTAAACTGAATGCTTTACGACTTTTATACATGTCTTCTTGGAATTGGTGTTTTGTAACTTCATTCATTCATTCATCTTCTGCCGCTTAGTACTTTTACAGGGTTGCGGGGACCTGACGCCTATTTCAGCATCACTGGACCGAAAGCAGGACACACACTCTGGATTGGTGGCAAACCAATTGCAGAGCGGCTTGTAACTTGTGATGCATTCATTTTTACAGTAAGGTATCTGTACTTGTATCTTTTACACCTCTGCCTGTCACGTGTCTATGCTGAAGATGCAGGCAGGAGGATGATGCTTGCAAAATAAGCAGGTCTTAATAAACAACAAAAAAAAAATACCAACAGCGTGTGCAGCCCATAAATAACAAGGCACAAGTGCCCACAGGTGTGCAATCATGAGCGTTGTCGGCTGGCTGATGACGTCCTTGGCTTCCCCTCACTGCCACTAGAGGGAGCCAAGGACCAGATATCTTACCCTGCAGTTTTTACACATCTGGGAAAATGAAAAAGCTGGAGCCAATCCTAGTGACTCTAGGCCGGAAAGTGTCCAGATTGGTGGCAGACCAATCACAGAGCAGGACACACCCACAAAGTTTGTTATCAACAAGTCATAAGAAAGCAATATGTAAATATTGTTTAAATAACAGAATTGGATAATTGAGTAAAGGTCATTCACCATATTATACAATTCTGCTTTTTACACAATTTATACACAATTCAAATATAAATAATTAAATGGAAAAATAACTTAATATAAAGTAATTTACTTGTTGAATTTTTTATATAATTTGTTAATAACAAAACATTGTGGGTGTGTCTGCTCCGTGATTGGTGAATGAACACAAGGACTAACAGTCAGATTCAAAAGACTCATGACCTTTACACTACTTTTTTTTCAGCTGCAGAGCATCTTCCTCTTTTTGAGTATTGGTTTCTCTCCTAGTCATTGTCTCAGCAAGTCCACATCTGTAGGCAAATGCATTCATAGCTATTGCTCGACAAAGCTCAGCCAACTTTTGGCAAGTTGTGATCTTTCACAGGGGTTAGAGCTTCCTTGATCTTGCCACACATCTTAATAAACCCAAAACAACAACTGAGTAACTGACTAAACCTGTCACCAAAAACAAAATTTTCTTAATAAGACCCGTTCCCATAAAAGCATCATAGATCCATTTCAAAAATACAGAATTTACAAAGGTGTATTTCTCTAATCATTATTCCAAGGATAAAACCTAATTTATTTTTTTTACGATACTTTTATCAAAAAATTGTTATATAAAATAATATCCTATGCAATTACCTCTAACATTCTAACACCTATTAACATTTTGCTCTAATCTTGAGATTTGTTAAAACTAATGGCTCAAACTTAAACCATTACAAACAAATATTGAATTTTAATTTTAATGTGATTTAAACAGTTTACAGAAAAGATGCACTCAGTGCCCTTGGTTTACATGTATGTGGGCTTCATGGATGTGTTACTACATGCACCAACTTAGATAAACTGAAGAATTCATAAGATAAGATCTATGGGAAAAACGACGTTTTTTTTTTTTTTTTTTTGGAAAGTACATAAATCCACTCAGAAGATCTGAATTCTAAACTTGTCCTCACACAGTACTGGCCTTTTCTCTTATGCATAAAGATAGTATTTTTTTAATCTATGCCAATACTATTGACATTTTATAAATGTCAGTGTAGCACCACAAACACCACACAAATCTAATCCCACAACCAAAAGCACATATATTGCTAATCTTGAGATTATTAGATTGTGAAATAGTGTGGAGTGTTGAGTTATATCTTTGTCCGGAAATAAAAAGGAAAGTTTTTTTTCCACACAAGAGCCGTTGGTGTTGGAGGCACCTACACATTCTCACAGTTCTGCCGTTTAGGCGAGAACATAAGCGAGCAAACATATTGCTTGTCAGGGAAACTGGCGTATTATGTTATTATGGCATTGTCATGCATGAGCTCTCCAGCAGAATCCAAGAAAGAGTGAAACCTTCATTCATTCCTGCACCTACAGGGCGCATCTGTGTGAGTTATGGGAAACATTATCGCCATGGAGGATGTGCAGATTGTTCAGGACAATATGACTGACACAGAAATACTGCTATTAGGAAATCCACAGACAAATAATGGTTTGTGCAGCAAGAGACTACGGAGGATAAAAAACAAAGAGAACATCCTGGTCCTTTCAAACACAGAAATATTTAAAGATACAGCTCAGATAATTGCATGTTGTCCAAGGACTCGAAAGAAGGCGTTCATAAAGTCGCATCTTCAAGTATCTCACAAGGACGTGCTAAATTATGTATACAACACACATCGCTAATGACAACCAACAGCAGGCAAAATGTTGAAGACAGCGGTTTTGTACAGGTTTTAAGGTTAACATAAACAGCATTTCTTGCATATGTACAAAAGATGTCTTTTTTGACATGACAAACATGCTGTCAACTGCAGCAAGAAAAAAAATGCATTTACTTTTATGTACTTTAAGGATTGTGAGGAGCAAAGAGACAAGTTTAAGTGAAAAAGAGGAAAGGAAAGAAGGATGTAAAAAGGAAGGAGAGATTAATAAAAACAAATGGGGTGTTGAAAGAGAGAACGAGAGAGGGTGTGTGATAAAGAAAGATAGAAAAGAAAGGGGCTAGCTATTGGCACAGATAAATCAGAGGTGAGAAAAAGAGAGAGTGATTGTGAAAGAGAAAGACTAAAGTACAGGAAGAGAGAGAACAGAAAACTGACAAAATGGGAAACATAAGCAAATGAGAGAGAATGTTGGATTGAAGAATAGTAAGTACAATTGAAAAAAAACTAAGAGATAAAAAATGGAGGGGGGAGGGGGTGTTAATTATTACACAAAAAGCAAGAGAAGACAAAATAGAGAGGGAGAGAGGGAAAGACAGAGTAGATTCATCCAGAAGAACATGCACTCACAATGCCTGTTGCCCTTATGTGTTTGGTATTCAGATTGTAAAAGACTCAACAAAGTCTCATTACAAGATGTTGAAATACTGACGAGACTCCACACACTACAAAAGAGTCTTGGAAGATTCAGCACGTTCCCAATTTCTCTCTCTCTCTCTCTCTCTCTCTCTCTCTCTCTCTCTCTCTCTCTCTCACGTGTGCATGTTATGTGTGTGTGTGTGTGTGTGTGTGTGTGTGTGTGTGTGTGTGTGTGTGTGTGTGTGTGTGTCTGTTAAACTTTATCCGTTTATACATAACCCAACTTTGAAAACACACTTGAGCAAATCGGGTGATTTTCTACTTTTTTATTTCCCGCGTATTGCGCACATGACATCATGACCTGTGCTGTGCGTACACTGACAAATCCCTGGCAAGCGTGTAATTTGATCAGCATACATTTCCCAACATTTGGAGAGTTGGACTTCACAAACAACCGCGTGTTTGAATAGCTGAATAGAGCCGCAGCTTTACGGTGGAAACAGCGGAGATTATTCGGTACATATGGGCTGGCATTTACCTGCAGTCACATGCAGGGGGATTAAAGGTGACTCATGCACACATACTGTATCATCATATGGCCTGTGAATACCGCTGCTCTGCTCGATAAAACATCAAACCCTGATTAATGCTCTCACTTTTTCTTCAAATTGCGGTTTCACGTTTCTTTTGAAGGGCCGAAGTGTGCACTTCTCTGCTGCCACTCACTCTTAAACTGCTTTTAGATGTCTGATGCACAATTCTAAAGAATTTGTGCATTTTACCCCTGCCAGTCTCTAAGATCTAATTTACAACCAGACATCAAAAGAAATCACACCCTGTTCCCAGAATATGTTCCCAGAATGTTCCCATTGCCTTCCCCGTAGCTTTGTCATTGAGCCTGGTGTTTGTAACACTCAAGTTGTGGTATTCTGAAAGCTGTGATGCAGTGAAAGTTGTTTTGGATACAAGCATCTGCATAAATGGACAAATGTTATAGTATAAAATCAAAGCTTCTTCTTTGTGTGGTTAAAAATCCTCCTCAGATACAATACTCCATCAACGCAGGTACAATATTGCCATCTTGTGATGAAACAAAGTTAAAACCAGTAACAAATGCTTTACAATAAATGTTACCTTTATCTAGTGTGGCCCGTTGGTAAACCAAATGTGTACTAGTTGATTACTACACCTGGGGTTTAACTATTTTTTTAACCAATGGTTTAGTCGGTTAATGGTCAAATCTCTAAACGCATTAAATTTCACTTACATCATTTGACAAACTGAAGATGATTTGGTGTGACACAACTGTCAAGATGGTTTCATGAATATTGAAAAAAAAAGCACAGAATGACGGCAAAAGAACATTGATAGAAGAGCACTGATGATGATTTAGTATGGTCAGACACATTCTGACACAAAAAATAAACATCAAACTTGCTACGTTGGTTAAACGCTTCCCAAGCTGAAGGTAGATACTCCTCCTGCCGCTAGAGGCCGCTGTTGCCGCGCTAGTGATAGAATGCGGAAAGAAACCAAACATTTAAATACATTACAACACACTCACATGACACGCGCAGTTCCTGATAGCATTGTCTTTTACTGCCTTTTTATCTCAGGGAAGCATTAATCGCATTTACTTTGGCGGTGTTTCTGATTCAGTGGTGATTGCGCGAAGCTCTCTTTTTATAGCCTCTTGTGTTTGTGATTCAGTGCAAAATGAAATTGTGGCTTTCTTTTATATTTTGCTCGTGCATGGCAAGTAGTTTTTTTGTCGAATCAAGCAACTTTTTCCACAAGAAATTGATGCTGTCTAAGGTAAGATTGCTTGTGTTTACGTCTGTGTCTATCTGTCTGTCTATATAAAGTGTGTGTGTGTGTGTGTGTGTGTGTGTGTGTGTGTGTGTGTGTGTGTGTGTGCATGTGCGCGCGTGTATTAGGCATAAAAGAAAAATATTGAGCTTATAAGAACGTGCTCTTAAAAAATCCTTTGTTGTTGTGTAGATGGGAGACTTTTCTTGGCAAAACTGTGGTAAACCTGATGATCCCGTAACCATGAAGACCCTCAGTCTGTCTCCAGACCCCATTTCCATTCCTGGAACACTAATGGCTGATGCTTCGGCCAGCACACTGGTAGCCTTGACCTCACCTGTGTCTGTAAGTGGAATTACTGATGACATTTCATGTGTTATATCCATAATTACATTTTCTACTGCTTCATATTCAATGAATGATTTTATAATTTATTTTGTCCTCCCAATAGATGTTTGTGTTTTGTAAATCAAAATTAGCATGTTGTTATCTCTTTATCTTTCTTGTCATGCAGTTTCACACGTTTACACTAAACAAATTTTAGTTTTGCTGAGTGTTAGTGTATATAGTTTGTGGGATCTCATTCCGGAAAGGAAAAGAAAGTTATGACAGTGGCCAAACCATGCTGGGATAATCATGTGCTGTATGAAACCCACCCAAACAGTGAACACACACACACACACACACACACACACACACACACACACACACACGCACACACACAGAGCAATGAGCAGCCTGTGAAGGTTTTGTTGAAATTCCAACTTCCTAAAATATGTATGAGGCCTTTTATACAGTATCCAAGAGTGGTGACTGACTGTAAATACAAACTGTATGTCTTGTGACCATCACAAGAGTTCTGCGAATCATTCCTTGCTCTACATTTGCTCTACACTTTCTCTACAACTCCTACATGGGGATCTTGTGTCCGAGAGGTTGCAGGCTGGTTCTGCAACTAAGTGTCCATGGGCAAGTGTCCTGTCAACTGCTTGTGTGTGTGTGTTCTTCACTGTGTGTATGTGCGCTTCATTGGATGGGTTCAAACTAGAGCAGAGCACATTTTTGATATGGTTCGCCATATTGACACACTTTACTCAATCTCACACACTTTACTTTACTATGGCCAACAGTTAGAAGTGAAATGCCTTTTTTTATAATATTTATAACCGTTAAATATATAGTATATTTAAAGTATGTTTTATTAATCGAAGAATATAAAGTGTCACTTGTTTTTCAGGTGAACGTGACGCTGGAAAGAGAAGTCGCTGGTCTGTGGGTTAAAATACCTTGTCTGGATGATTTAGGAAGTTGCCACTATCCCAATGTCTGTGACCTGCTCAATCAGCTGATCCCCCCTGGACAAGACTGTCCTGAACCCCTGCTTACATATGGTCTGCCCTGCCACTGTCCATTTAAGGCCGTGAGTGAAATTAATTCAAAAAGTATATATTTTTTATTAATATTGTTTAACAAGATTTGCCCTTTTTCCTTAGGGTGACTACACGTTGCCTTCATCAGATTTCACCATCCCCAAAGTTGAGCTGCCTGGCTGGCTGGCCAAAGGCAAATACAAAGTGCAGGGTATTTTGGGAAGTTCTGATAAAGAACTGGGATGCCTCAGTGTCAACTTCTCCTTAGAAGCGAAGTAGGAAGCTACAATGAGTCCAGAAAGTCACTTTGACTGCTGGTGTCAAGGTGATGTGGTTACGTGAGGAAGAGGAAGTAAAAGTTTGTTGATTCAAAGCAGCAGATTAATCTACATTCTAAAATGTCACTTTCTAACTGTCAAGAAACGCATTACTCTTTAATTTAATTGTTTTTTTGTTTTGACAGCTTGATTCTTGCAGGGTACCGAAAATTTCAAGGTGATGGTTTTACTTTTTTGTTTTTTTTATAGCATTGTGCATTAATTACTTTACTTTTTTGTCCACTTTATTTTGTGCTAATTTTAATTGGGGCTTTAAACGCTCACTTAGTTTACTTTAACTAATTCAGTTGCTTAAGATTGTTTCCTCCAATAAAATTTAGTTACAAAAGCGTTGTCATGCTTTTTTTTTTTTATTTATTTTACACCAGCATTGTTTCTATAAAATGCAGAGCTGTTGCAGAATCATATTTCAATGACACTGAAACATTACTTACTAGTATTTTCCTGTTGGTGTCGCTATTTTGCGGTATTTACACAAGGACAGAAGGAAGGATATACAGTGTTAAAAACATTTTGGAAAAATAGATTTGTTTGTTATACACTTTAATTATTGTAGCATTTGTTCCATGTCCTAAAAAGTGTTTTTTTTTTAAAGTACGACTTCTTTGAATAATAATCAGATTAATGTTCTTTGGTATCTTTACTATTCTATTGTCTGAAACATGTAATTTAATTTTATTTATACATAATTCGTGAGTGAGTACAGCACTTTTGACAAAGTGCTTTTAACATAAATCTGGAATTAAAATATGAACTTTGTTTTGTAAAAAGTAAAATGTATGATTAATATGTTTTATCTTACTAAGCATCATAAATAAAAAAGCAGATAAATACCAAATTCTGATTAACTTCTTTTTTGCAACACGTCATTTGATCAGTTGCTCATTTTCAGAGCACTGGGATGTGGAATGTATTGAATTTTGCATGTCTAGTAACTGAATGTGAAACATAATAAACTTTCCAAAGACAGCCAGTCTCTTTTGGAGAAACAATTCTGCGTTCTTTGAAAAGCAGATTTCATTGCTTGTACTATAGCTGTCTTAAGTAAGTTTGCTTTTTTTCTGGTGAGCATTGTTTGCATTCCTGATGTTTCAGGTTGTCATAAAGGTTTCTGCAGCCTCAGAAACCAGATGTCCAGGTGAAATACCAGCTAACCAGCTTGCCACTTGAGCAAGACTAACCATGTTCTTGCATTTTAAGAATTGTTAAAACTTGTAAAGCATTCTGCTGTGGTACTTTTTCTGTAATGCTGACAGCTACACTTTACTCAGGCTTAACCAACTCTAGAACATTTAAACAGTTTAACAAAGTCTATTTAATTTACCAAATCTGCAGTTTTTGAAAGTTATTTTTTAAAAATGTCTTTGGTACTAAACTCTCAAGACTTTTTAGGTTTGGTTTCAACCCCTGTCTTCAGAGGCCTTGAGACTAACCATGCCGGAGGTCGGAGGGGGAGTAATGGAAAGAATTTTATCTCCTGGCTGACTAGGGTTGTGTCTGTCTTTTGTGGCACCCTCAGGCTGGCACAATTGCATCCACCATATGGAACACCCAGCAATATTAGAAACATGCATCATATAAAACCACACATATCAACCACACATATAAACCAGGTCCAACCTTATTTAGGCAGCCTGTTTTTATGTACGTACAGTATATTACTTTGCTGTAGAAATTAGATAATGAGTGTGTGTGTGTGTGTGTGTGGGTGGGGGTATTACGTTATTGACCAATACACTTTTATTATATTATATAATGTATAAGAAACTACAGATCTGGATACCCTTGATAAAACAAGAAGTGTCCTAAAAATGAAAATGTTTTGAAAGTTTTAAAATAAACAAAAACAAAAAAACCTTTTTTAAATTTCCTGATTTTGTATATGTGATAAGCCTATAAGTGTTGGCTTATCCGGTTAAACAAAAAACAGCACAAATTGAAGTGATTAAAATAAGTAAATAAATCCACTGCTAATAAGTAGAGACCTGATCCTCTAGACGGCCGTTTTATTATTGTCACAACTAAGCTGCTGAGACTCTGCAGCTGCCTGTCAGTGGAAAGTTTGACGGGACGCACACTTCAGCACAACAACTGTTGTGTCATTTTAATGACAGATCACAATTTACTATAAATAGTCAGTTTTGACAAAATCCAAAGGCTCAGATTACCTGTAAGATTTAAAAATGTATCACATACAATGACCTTCTAGTTCTTATGACAAATATACATACACTTTTTGGACCACAAAGACTAATTAGATTTTTTTCCCTAAGTTTATTTTATTTTTCAAACCAATTTTTTTTCCAAAGATTTGTTTGCTGGTCACAGTCATAGTACTGTAATAGTCTGCGGTTTTCTAGACTGTTCTATGGTTTATTCATGTTTTGCATGGCTGCACTGAGACGGTCTGTGTCGGGGAAAAAAAGCTATAAATAAATTGAACTTGCACTTGAACTGGATTAGCTTTATGTTTTCTACTGTGACAGTGGATCTTATTTGGCATGTATTAGATTCTAGTAAAATGATTTAATTTTTTGACTTAGGGACAGTTTAGCCAAGTCATCTTTGAAATTCCTTTAGTGAAGAAATCAAACCTCAGTCAAGCGGGTGTGCTTGAGTATGGTGTGTGCACATTCCTCATGGCTAAGCGATGGCTCACTGCTGCTTTGACACTTTCTCTAAACAGAATTCCTCCAAAGCGGCCGTGAAAAGATGGAGGATGAAGAATCATCTTGAGATACAGAACAGCTTTCACCGCTGACCTGTGGCTGTCCTGTCATCGTCACATTTACTCAAGTGTGTTTTTAATACACAGAACCACAAGAGCATAAAACAATGTCTAGAGTTTGCATTAGTCCTTAGAATTGTTTGAGTTTAAAAGGTTTTCAGGTTTCCTCCATCTTTAGAATTTAATTTAAGAAACAGACACAGCAGACCCCTGCTATAAAGAAGCTCATAAAAAAGAACCAGTCAGCCTTATACAGAAAATTGCAAGCGAGTTTGTCTTGGTTAATGTTGCGTATTCTGCTTTGACTATTTGAAATGCTATCAGTATTGGAATAAATGATAAGTGAAACTGAGAGTTCACAGATTTTTATAATTTTTCAGGCCTGAGAAAAGGCCTTTATTAACAGAGCAGAGAGTTGCGTCTCGTCAGATGTAACTAATGAAACATTAAACAAAACAGTCAGTTTGTGGTTGTCACAAAGATTCCGTGGAGATGATTTGTTGTCAAACACTTATGAACTTATTAATACAACAATGATATGAAATATTCCGCAATAATGAACATCACTGAAATAAACTATATTAAATCCCAATCTTCTACTCCAGACTTTCTAACACTAAGAATTAGATGAAAACCTTTACTTATAGAATCAAATGGTAATCTTAAGGCCCAAGATAAATTTATTAAATGGGTATATAAATTATATTTAATATAATTTAACACCACACCTAAAGAGAGAACACACTTCTGAATTTGAATTAAGATGAGAAACATTACAATGCATTCAACATTTTCTCGTTTAGTTCAGTGTTTTTATTCAAACGTGTTCTTGAAACGCAGTTGACGCAGTTCGAATGCAGTGGAATGCGACAGATATTTTCGGCCCACTGACTTCAAGTGCACGTAACATCTGGCCTTTCATCGAAATCGCTTTAAGCAACTTTGGTTTAGTTACTCAAAACGCATTTGCTCCGCTTTTCGCAACCGTTTGCATCTGAGGTACTTTCAAGAAACTGCGTAGTGGTTTACGCAGCCCGACGTTATATAGACACGCAGGTCGACTGCGTTTATAAAGCGCAGTACTGACGGCGCAACGTCCCGCCCCTCTTCCCCCAGCCTCAGCCTATTCGAAAGGATCAATGAGAGTTCAGCTCACATTTTGAACGAGCCGACGCTGCAGAGAAGTTCGAAGCGCAGACGGGACTCGAACGAGTAGGATGGGTTGTCACAACAGCAAAGTGTGCGGCCAGCTCTCGCGAAAAAAGGTAGGGGGATTTATGTGATGCCGAGTCGAGCGGAAACATTTTGGGAGGAACTAAAACCTCAAGCCGGAGTTGTTCTGCAAAACAAAACACGTGCACATGTAAATGAACCAAGAAGAGCAAGTTTTGTTTTTGTTTTTTTCTCTCCTGTGTGTGTGTTCTCGATTCCGTTGCTACTTCCCTCTCTAATGCGCTAGGCTGTGAGAAAGCCTGGTGTTAGTTGGTCGTGAAAGTTTTAATTAGAAACAGATGCCCGGTTCAGCGGAACATCAGATGCAGTGGCGTTTAGCACGAGCTGCTGACATCCGCTGCGATTTAAACATGTTGTGTTCACTTTTAAATCTCTCTGCCGTTGATAATGACAATTAGGTGTCTAGTCGAGCGTATATTCTGGATAGTTTTTTTTTTATTTGCTTATTTGAATTCCTAAATCGTTATGCTGTTTTTTTCCGGGGGAAAAATGTTGTGTCCAGTTTGTCGAATATACTCGTAATTTTCATTAATACAACTTGTGTTCATGTACTAACTAAATTATAGTTTCGAGGAATTATCTTTGGTTGTTGGTTCAGTGCAATTAGATTTCATTTTATTAAGGCTAATGATTCCACGGAATTGCACTTTCTCATTGATTGACCCATTTATAGTTGCCCATTCAAACCGCCATCGAGATTTTGCTGTAGTTGGGTTCAATCAGAAATGAAAGTTGTCTCCCTTATCAAACGAAGGCCCAGTTTTACAATAAATCTTGAGACATTAGGCCATAAGCATGTATACATAACGTCAAAGTGCAATTTATTTGTGAGGATTAATGTCAAATGGAGTTGTTCAATAATGTCAATTCTTAAATTGTACAGAGATTAAATTGGAGATCTTTTTTTTTTAATTAATGAAATTATAGGTCATAGAACTGTTGTTGCGTACATGCGTGTTTTTATTGAATGCATGTTGATTTTTGACATTTTTTTGACATCGTTTCTCAATTTATGAAAGTGGCATATAAACAATGGTAACACACTTTTTTTTTTTTACATATTCTTCTTACATATTCTTTTCCAGTGTTGGGTAAGTTACTTTAAAAAAGTAACTAATTACTTATTACTTTACCATTTTGTAATTAAATTACTTTTCTAATTACTGGGTCTGAAAAGTAACGTAATAACCTAACTAGTAACTTAACCAATTACTTAAAATTCCTATAAACCTGTAAAAAACTAAATAATTAAAAAATATAATAGTAAAACATGAAATAGTCAAGCCTTTTCGTTTTCTGAATCATCTTTATTACATTCCATGAAACATTATATAAAATAAATAAAGTTCTCCGTAGTAAAAGTTACCTTGTTTTAGGTAAGAAACAAAATTCCCGAAAAACTAAATATATTTTGCGACAATAAATGAGGCTAAAAGACTCGTTTCTGCAAGATGCAGAATCGTACAAGCAATCGTACATTAAGCTTATGACACTTTCAGACCCTTTCTGCTGTCGTTAAATCAAGTTAAATCAAGTTCAGATGCTTAGCTGGAGTTTTGTGGCGTTCATCATCGTCCGTGTAGTCTGTGTTTAGCTGCCGTTTCAGCGCTTCGGCAGCAGATACTCGTGCTATTAACAGCGGCCGACAGTGTTTTCTCCGCAGAAGTATCTCACAAATGACTGTAATGTTCATATCCGCGTGTTTCAGAACAGCGAAGTGACTTGAATACGTATTGTCATTACGTGAAACAGTCACTAGCTGCAGCCGCCGAGTACGACCGAGTCACACCGAGTCCGACCGAACGTCTCCTCCACTTTAAACACGACCGTCGCTGTCGCGAATCACGTGTACCAGCCATGAAGCGATTTTAAAGCGGAAAATTAAACTTACAAAAAGAAGATAAATTTAAAAAAAAATAAACAATGAGATTCAGCAAATTTAATTATTTTATATTGTAACGCAAGTACATTGAAAGTAACTGTAATTTAATTACTTAAAAATGAACAGTAATTCGTTACTTTACTTTTTCAGTGAAAAAGTAATTTAATTACAGCATTACACCCAACACTGTTCTTTTCATCAAAATACTTAACATTGTTGTCTGTAATATTTACTTTTACTCTGTGGTTAAAATTTTCAACACAAGACATGCCACATATATCTGCCTCCACATATTGGACTGGCTGACCCGTGCTGGTCACTCCAACACAATCTTGGTTTCTCTCACCTCTGGGTTAAATTGTCTTTGTGCAGACAAGATGAACCTTTATGCATAAACTATAAAATAGTGGCTTTGCGCTGACCGGGGTCAAGCTTTCATTAGCCTAGATTGCTGAAGGATTTAGACTCCCAGGGTTTAATATGATAGACACTGGGTCCCATGTTTCTTACGGCAAGTTTTAATGTGACCTAAAAACAGACATGCACTCGGCAGAGTTTATTTGCTCTTTTTAATCACACGGCCATGTGTCACTATAGTTGATGTGAACAACTGGAGAAGCGTGAAAGTCCTGGAACACCAAACACAGCAAGCATTGCACTTTATTACAGCCCGAAGAACAGCTAAAAGCGCACAGCCACATGACAGCAAAGTGTAATGAAGCCAAGAGTTTAATAAAGCTTCAGAAGGTTTGTTTCCCAGCCACCGTAAACCAGGAAATGTGCAGGTCTTTTAGATTAAACTCTTACGCAAACATATTCCATTATGGGGAATTTTCTGAAATTAGCTTGCACATTGATAATTACACTCTTCAGCTTTAAATGTAGCTTTAAGTTATCAGTTGCACCATTTTATATATTACGACATGCAACAAGATGCTGTTTTGACAGTTCTTGTGTGTGTTAAAGAGAAGACAATTTTATCATTAACCAAATAAGACAAAGTAATATACAGATACAAATGTTACATTTATTAGAAAATGATTAGCAACAGTAAAGGATAGCATTATGAAAGAAACAGTGACACACGACATTATACAAATAAAATATGTAAAAAAAACTAGAATAAGTTTCATATTTCTGTTGAGTGTTACAGCGATGATTGGCTTATTTATTTCCAGTTATACAATTTTGTGGTATGTAAAACAATGAATACGCGAATGTATTAACGATTTGCGTCAGTGAAGAGTAAATGCACATTTTCAGATTAGAAATGCAAACAAAACTTTATTTTCGAAGGCACTTCCCGAGGACGGTGGTTATCTCGTTCTGGTGCTGTGCTCCTATCAGCGCCTCTATTGTGTTTCCAGAAGTTTGGCTCTCCAGCTTCAAAACATTAAGTCACCTGTGAACAGCCTTGAGAAATCTTTTCAGCGCACCGGAATGACACGTTCTTTATTCCTAATGAAGTTATGGAGGCGCTCTGGCTTATTTTTCCTTCATTGATTTAAGGACTTGTTAACTGTAAAGAAACATGCTAATTAGAGAAAAAGAGGAATCGTTTCAGAAAGTCGACTTTGATTCATTAGAGAAATGACGGTCTTTACTTCAGGTTAACACTTCTAATGCAAGTGTGAAACTCTGAACTGGCTGATCTTATTAGGTAAATTTATTCTTGTATTTTAAAGCGGTTGGGTTTAATATTTTGCCATTCACGCTCCCTAAGAAAACGCAGTACCATTAGGATTTACAAAGAGTTGTGTTTTTCTGTGGTTACTGAGTGGTTCTTGGATGATGTCATGGTTGTGCAATCTTGAGCGCGTATCTCACCGGTAATGTAAGACCAGTTTGGAATGCAGGAGCAAATATCGATTTAATGGCCCTTCAGTTAAATATTAAATAATCTGGGCTCTGACGATCAGCCGATTCAATAAAGAAATTCTCCTTCTTCTACTTCTGTTTAAGAAAAAACGAGAGGCAAAAGATGGCCAGAAGCAAATAAAGGAGATCAAACCACATGGTGGAGGTGGTAAGTGCTTTTTGCATTTTGTTTATTAGGCATTTGTGAACTATTTTTGTTTGCTTTTGTAGTGATGGTATGTATAAAATAAAGTGCTTTTTTTCTACAGACCTTGTTTCATAAACGGTAATGTAACGGTAATGTATCATACAGCCCTATGCATTAGCTACATTTGCGAAATTAAATGAAATTGTTTAATTAAAACCAGAGTGTCTGCCTTTTTAAAAAAAAAAAAAAAAAAAAAAAAAAAGATTGGTAGAACATTGAATAAATAAATCAAAATATGTAAAACCTAGCTTGAATATCTATCATTTGGCTCGAAACTGCCATACTGATCATAATTCTTTTCAGTATCTATTATCCAACAGTTTTTTTTGTTTGTTTTATATGATTCTAAATGCTAGACATCGCAGATCATTAAGAAATACTGTTCCAATCACACATCAGATAACATTGTTCTTCATTTTCTCTTATAGGGTCACCTGACAAGGACAACTCTGACTTGGAAATCCAGTTAAAAGAATATTCTTGGCAAATGAAGATACTAAATGCCATTTTGGCGACCTCTGGAGACCAAGAGAGAGACCAGCTCCTCAAGGATCACCACGGCGACTTGTGTACTTTAGTCCACGGCATTATAGAGAAGGTAAAGCTCCCTACATATACAAGTTAGACTCCTTGTCTGCCTCATCCATCCTTTAATCAACCAGGACGTGAGCACAGCGTGTAGCTTCATGTAGTCATTTAATATAGTGTTCTGCTCCCAGATGTCATCAGGTTTTATAGATCAGCTCTGCCAGCGCTTGTGTTAGGACCTGTTTTTCCATTATTCCATGAGAAAATCTGTGCAAGGTTTGGGAATGTGATTTGATTCTCCAGCCCTGCTTTTAAATGGAGAGTAACGTAGCTAAACCCGTTTGCGGGAAGGCAGGTTATTCATTGGCCTTTAAAAAGGATCGGTTTGTGTGTTTTAAGACACTCGAGCAGCCGTTGTTTTCATAAGGAAGAGCCAGATGGTGTGTCAGTGTTTCATTTCGTTTTTCTTTTTTTCATGTAAGGCTTTTCGAAATGTTCTTGCAACTTGTTTTAATTTAAAGGTTTGAATTTAAGTGTGCAACTTAAGTGTGTTGTTGTAGAATGTTTTGTTTTTGTTATTGCTTTTGTTTTGATTGTCGTTGGTGTTGTTTAAATGTCTACAACGTTGTCTGTTGTTTTTAGGTGAAAAATGAAGTAACATCTGACCTGACCGATATTCATGAAAACCTGACGAAAAGCGCCTTAGAAGAGCATCAAAGTGAAACGGAAGGTCAGTGAACAAAGACTTCTAATTATTCAGACATTATTATAGAAATTATATCTGCAGTTGATTTTAAATTTTAAGGGGAGTTGTGGTCCAGTGGTAGGGGACATGGACATATGTCCAAGAGGTTCCAGGTTCGAATCCCCCTTCAGCTGGTTCTGCAACTTGGTGTCCTTGGGCAAGACACTGAACCCCACTGGCCCACTGGGCCCCACTGCTTAGGCTGCCCACTGCTCCGGGTTTTTGTGTGTTCACTTCACTGTGTGTGTGTGTGTGTGTGTGTGTGTGTGTGTGTGTGTGTGTGTGTGTGTGTGCATTTTCACTTGGATGGGTTAAATGCAGAGCACCAATTCAGTATGGTCCCTAGTGGCCAAATTACCGTCCCATCACTTTCCACTTTTAAACGGATGATTGCAGGGATGCTCACACTGTTCAGTTGGCTTTTTTCAGCTTGACTTCAGGGGGAATTTCAGTAAATTGTTTATGAACGATGAAGCAAACATATTTCATGTCCCATTGTGTCTTTAAATGTCAACGTCATTGACTTCTTAATTGGTCCAGCTCCAGTTAGTCATGAGTTTATGATGCTGGTGTCTGTACGATGTGTGTTTGGCTGCCCAGTTTGTCAGTCGTGCAACAAATTCATATCGAGAATAGACTTCATAATATAAAGAAAATTCTGATTTTATTTTATTCCTTTAGGACCTACGGGTCATATTGAGCCCCTTGTGTATTAATATATGAACCTGTTTCTGTGTGTGTCGAATTAATTTCCAGAGCTACAGAGACGATACAGAGAGGAGAAAAAAGATTTAAACGACTTGCACGTATCAGCTGAGAATGCATTGAAGGTAAAGTGTGTTTTCATCCGTCCTTGATATATTGATAGGACCAAGGACCATAGGATATTTTTTTTTAGGACCAAATTAAAGGACTTGCTTCAGAACTCAAGCAGTTCAATGAGCTGAAGTGCAGAGCAGAGGCATCCACGCTCAGCCGAGACCTGCAGAGGAACATCCAGGTCTGCTTTAAGACTTTATCTGCACTCACACTTGGTTCTGGTTTAATGCTTTTGTTTTGTAGACCCACGGCGGCCCTGGTGGATTCTGGGAGCAAGAACTTCAGAGCCTCTTATTTGTAATTGAAATGAAGCATGAGCGTTTGCAGGAGCAGGGGAGTAAGCTGATACAGATGGAAACACTGGTAATCATCTCATACGTGTTGTCTTATAAGCGAGGAGTGGAAAAACGTCAAATCACACACCGACTTTTGTGTCATAGGTGGAGAAGAATCTGTCATTAGAAGATCAGCTTCTTCATGTTCTTCAGCAGAATGAGGACTACAGAGTTCGACTCGACAACTACCAAAGCCTTATTCAGTATGAGCTTTTTCTTTCATATCTGTTTATAACATGACATGGGGTAAACATTTCCTGCACGGTTTGTGCAGTTAGAATCTAATTCCCATACAGACATCTATTAAATAGTTAAAATAGGTAAACTTTACACCATGCTGTTGAGAATTGCCTTCCGGATTAGACGTGTTGTTGCTTGTGAGCATTTTATAGGAACTATTGCAGGAACAGGAAGTATTGCAATACTATTATTCATGCTTCTCATGTAGTTTAAATTATGGATTGATGACTAGGGACAGAAATAGATGTAAACAGATTGTTTGCGATTTATAAGGGAATAAAAAGACATGATTGTTTGAATGTGGTGTAGAATTTATATTGTTATGAGTATAGACTGTAATACATATTTAGCAGCAGTTGAGAATATATCAATGATCCTGGATGTTATGAGGATGTGTATTGCATGTTTTTCGTAAAGCTGACATTTGCTTTCCTGTTGTTTAGGCAACTGTCCGCAGAGCAGCATGACCTGCAGGGGGTGCTAGAGAAACGATCTCTGCAATGTCAGAAGCTCAGCCAGGAGAAAGAAGAGTTGCTCTTTAAACTCCTTCACCGAAGAGACTCGTGCTCTTCCTTCCATATTACCTCCGTTATTCCCACCGAAGTGTCTCCCAGCTGACCACGCGTTTAGTCCTGCGAATCGTCCCGTGAACACATGGTTCTTGTTTGTACATACTTACTGTTTAGATTTTTGAACTTGCCTAAGCAAAATATATATATATATATTTTTTTTTACTTTTTTGGATTTTATTTGAACCTCTTTGGAATACATAATGGCTGCTGCTCATGTAGCTGGCAATTTTTTTTTTTTTTTTTTTTTTTTTGTTCCTACACAATTATTTTTTTTTTTTTTTGAAAGAAACCGCTTCTTCCATACACCGTTTTGATGATCTGTCCAGATCACACAGGACCAGCAGTTACTGTTTGTAAAAAAACAGTTACTGGTATACAAATGCCTTAAAGTCCATAAGCACTTGTACTTCTACCACCAAAACGTGTTTTTGAAATCAAAGCACTTGCACTTTTGATTTAGCAGTTGTTATTTTAAGAGGCATTTTTTTTTATTATTTATCATATACTGTAAAACGTTTCAGGCAAAATACTTTGGTTTCCAAACAAGTTCGCTGTTCAGTTTCTGATATACCACTGTTCCCTTGTGTCATTTTATGATAACACTGTTTTACAAGGTTTTTTTTTTTTCAACATTTGATTACTTATACCCGTTGTGCTATTTCTATAAGTGTTTACTTGTGAATATGTTTGTTTGTTTCATACAAAACCAAGCAATAAAATCTGCTTGTGGCACAATTGATCTATCCCGTCACTTGGTGTGTCTTCTCAGTATTGTCAGTAGGGGGCGCTGCGAATCAATGTTTAAACAAACTCAGTCTTCGATTGTATGAGTCTCGGAATAGGTAGTGCGTGTAGACGTTAGTTTAGAACGTTTTTTAGCAGATCACATTCATCTAATTGTAATGACTGTATAACGGGTGGGAGTTTTTGCTGAGAGTTGGTTGTTAAGTCACGTGCCTGACGCGCAGCATGACAAGTTGCCCTATTCTGAAAAAAAGGGTCACTCTTCCCACAACTTTCACTGTTGCGCGTAACGAGACACTGATTGGTGGGTGTTTCCTATGGCACATAAAAGCATAAAGCTCAGCGGACTGACAGAGTGAGCCGTTTGCCCTGTGGTGTCCCTCCATCAGAGCGGGCGGATGCGGGGATCACTGCCTCTCTGACTGCTTGACGTGTTTGGACAATGCATGTCTGGCCTAAACGGTGAGCACAGGTCAGGCCCCTGTCGTGATGTCAGGAGGTTCCCAGCGCATTTACCAGACACCTGGGAGAATCTCAAGTGTTCCATTCAAGCCAAGCCAACATCCGACTTTAGTGTCAAAACATCTCTCCCTCCAGTGGACCGCCTTTCGAAACAACACGGTTCTTTTCACTCAATGTAATATTTAATTACGATTGAAAAAAATCTTTAGCGTTGCTCCAAGATTCATTCTCGCAATAATTAAAGTACTAGTTTAAGTAATAGTATTGAAAACTATTAAGTGGTTTTTTTTTTCAAGTTTTGCACCATTTCGTATTTGTTTTGCATATTAGTCTCAATAATTTCGTTTTTAAGACTTCACATTATTACTACTATAGAAATGATCCCTGAAGTCCAAATTATTTTATCATTTTTCACACTTGCTTGTTTATATGTGGAAGCAAAAACATTTTAAATTACATTTATTTTAATACAGAATATCATCATTTGATGTTTGATTAGAATTGCGCGGAATTGTGTAATTGTATAAAAGAAATCTGCAAGTGAATATTTTTTTAACACCATAATCCAGATTAATTTGTTTTAATTTCCAGTCTCACAAAAGAGCACATAAAATTAGATATTTCCTGCGGGAAAAGCGCGCGAACTTTAGCGCGCTCCTGCATCTTCATGACATCACTGTCATTCTCGCGCATGCTATACAATCTATTGCTTTTATTCCATTACCTGTTAATTGCGTCCCGTGTGCATTGACACTGCTGCAAAAAAGTGTTTTTATTAACTTTCGTCTGCGTGCATATCCTCTTTTCGATAATGTGCGAAATCTGCGCGTGTTAGAGAGGTTCGGCTATTGCCATTTCAATTTTATTACATCAAATGTGATCATCTTTAAATTGTCAAGGGTGGCGTTATGCTGGAGCCTTCGGATCAGATGATTTGCTATCTGGTGCTGCATAGTTGTTCCTTATCACTTTGAATTAGAACAAAGAAGGTGAAAATTGCACCCTGGGGAAAACAGCTTTGATTAAAAGGTGTGGGGCTGCTTATCACCCGCGTCTGCACACCATATTCAGCTTTATTTCTTAAACTCAGTCTTCACTGTAGTTCACGTATTAGAAGCGAATAATTCTTTGCAGCGATTTTTCTTTTCCAGCCTCTTACCCAATTTGCAGATTATTTACCTTTGACTTGCACATTGGTCATTTGATTCCGTGATGTTATTTGTTTATTCGATAAGAATTTCATGTGTTCGGTATTTACAAATCTGTAAAAAATTATTAATTCATATTCAAAATAATTTACCGTAATTGAAAGGTCACAGCGTAAACATTCCGTTAAAGGAAACCACATAGAATAACGGAATATCACTTTGGATGATTGTCTAAATCAGAGATATGTAAATACAAAAGTGTACTCTACTTATTTTAAATTTATTTTTATTATAAAACTTACTGTATATTTGTTATTTAAAATAAAAGCACGGACAAACTACACGTGTAATTTGTTTACTTAAAAAGTTGTTCCTGGGAAAAGAGCAGTTATGTTTCAATTGTCCGTTTTTATTGTATTCATTTAGACATTTTTTTAAACAATGAAATATGTAATGGCATAAAAAGAGTATCCTCTATTGATTTGATTTGATTAGATTTGTCTCTACTTCTGTTTTGTCTATAGAGCTCTTTAAGTGTATTAGGCGTCGGGTCCACTAGAGGGCGCTCCAGACAGATTCGCGTTCAGCATTGGCTCGATTCCCATAGTCTTACTTGGATCAGAAACAGCATGTTTTCTCTGATCAGTCGTCAGATTTGTGGGAACGTCAACGACGCGTTGTTGACTGGTTAATAAATCAGTTTTTGTCTGTAGGATTGAGTGAATAGTTGCTGTGCAGCAAATGAGCGGGAAACTTTGTGAGGCCTACTTTCATTCTTTTTTGTTCTCTCTCCATCTCTCTCTCCATCTCTCTCTCTCTCTCTCCCTTTCTCTCTCCTGTTCACATTTCTTTCTATCTTTTGTTTGCTCTATTTTTGTTTTGTTCACCTCTCTTTCATTAGTTTGTTCTCTTTTTCTTTTGTCTCTCTTCCTTATTTCATTCTTTCACTCTTTTAAAGTCTTTCTGTTGCTCAATAATTCTCCTTTTAATCTCTCGTTGCTCTGTTTGTTTCGCTCTCTCTTCTTTCTTTCTCTTTTAATCTTATTCTCTTCTTTTGTTTGTTCTATTTTATCCTCTCTCTTGCTCGTCAATCATTCTTTCATTTGTTTAAGCTCTTGCTTACTTGCTTTTTTAGCTTTCTCTCCCTGTCCCTTTCTTGTTATTTCATTTTTTTTGTCTTTCTTCTCTTCAATGTTCTCTTTCTCTCTTTGCTCATTTGTCCTCTCAATTTCTTTATTTGTTTCTTTTTCTCACTCTTGTACCTTTTAAAAATTTTGCTATCTCTGTTTCATTAATTTTGCCATTTTTCCTTTTATTGTAAATGTTTATTTGTTGTTGAACAATTATAAATAATTTTTCCTTTAATCGTTCTTTCTTTAAAGCAAAAAACACGTTTCCTACAATGAAACAGAGCACACAATTACACATAAAAGTTGTCCATGCAAAACTAGACGGATTGACAGATCAGATGAGGTAGTGAATGAGTTGTTTCTGTCTCTTTGAAATATATGCTCAAGGTCTTCAGAAACTCCTTCACATCCTTTAGTGGCCCAGAGATATGGTGAGTTATGGCATTTTTTGCATAGCTCTCATACAGGTGAAAACATGCAGAAGAGATTCAGTTTAGTTAGTAGTACACCGTCCCTGAAGCGCTGCCCCTGAAAACACAACACACACAAATCAAACAGCACAGCCACTACTCATTTATTGCTCTCCTTTAATAAATATGTCTAATATGATGATACAGTACAGTACAGTAAACCAATTCTACAGGTCAGTTTGCTGGTCTGATTGTCTAAAGGGTAGATTCATACTGATCTGGTCTTTAAAGATCATGAGATCAGAATCAATTGTCTCTCGTAAGTCAACGTTCTAGAACGTTCTCTTGACAGCACAACAAGCCACTTTAATGAAGATAATCACATCTCACACCCTGCAAATTGGGCTGCTGTTTATCGACACACACGGACGTCCACCTGTCCAAACCACCCAGCTTATTTATATTAACAATATTGTTCAGAATCAATGTTCATGTTGATGCAGTATCTGGCCTGGACTGCCCCGTGCAGGTATAGCGTGAGTGACAGGCCTTATATTATCCGCAGATGATGGACAGAATATGCAGCGCAGCCACATTCCCTCCATATGTTAAACCTGCGCTTTCTGTTGCTCGTTGGCTCAGTCACCCAATCCCTGTTTCTGCCATGACAATTTATATCTCTTTTGTAATATGAACATTTTTTCAAGTCAATCATCGGCACAAATGCTCTTCGAAGTCAGTGCAATGTGTAAATGTCAAAGTTTAGCGCTCTCTAAATGTGTTGGCTTGTATAAAAAAGAAGCAACTTGTTGTTGAGAGACATGCCTTGTATTCAAAGCATGTGTGTGTGTGTGTGTGTGTGTGTGTTAGGATAATATAGCTTTACACATACTGCATTTATGCATTTACAACAAGGTTTGTCCAATCAGGCTCTAGAATCCGAATTTGTCAACGTGCATGTAAAACTCCAACGCCTGAATCCAATGCTAGCGTAAATAATGACCGGAATAATGCTCAAGTCGTAAGAACGTAAAACACCAAAATAAACAATGCATCACAAGAAAAGAGGAAAAACAAACAGACATGTACAAAGGCTTAATTGTGCACACCGGGGAGCCGTTTGGGCTGGTTAAAGCTCCATTTAAAGTCCCATCACCTTCAGGGATTTCACTGGAAACATACGCCACCACAGGAAGACCCCAGGGGCAACGGAGACACCCCCCTCTCATCAGCCCATCTTTCCTTCACAAAGGGAGAGGCAGCCTACCATGACACCTGTCAACACATTAGGTGTCGAATAAACTACCTTTCAAGCCGGGCCGGCAGGTAAGCAACTGAAAGACCTCGCTTGACAGCACAGATCAGCGTTTTAAAGTCCTTGGGCACGATTTCCAAATCTTGAAAAAGACTGACCAACGAACATTTTTGGGCTTTTTATTGCTATGCAGTGTGATGATGTTGTTTTTTTTTTTTTAAATATGTTTAGTTTTGTTATGTTTAGTTTGACATTCAATGTCATGTTTTTATGGGACTCAAACCCATGACCTTTGTTGTTACAAAAAGCTGCTCTGCTGATGGGAATTCTTAACTTTTTCTATTTTAAAGTCTAACTTGTGCAGTGGGCTCATAAATCTTCTTTTATGGCCACTTTGGAGGTAGTTTATCTTAGCAATTTACAGGTGTCTTCCAAAATGTGGTCTGGATCAGATAAGGCCAGGCAGATTCTCCACCCTTGCTTCAGGGCCAGTCGAACGTAGAAAAATAAAGTGCCATATGTAAACCAAAACCATCGTTTAGAAAAAATAATGATTTCAAAACGAGTTACCTTAATTACTGTAGTGTTCAGGAACTTTTCGTTTGTAATAATATGTACATTTACTGTACTTTGTACACACCATCACATACAATTGATTATGGAACTGATTAGTGATTACATGCCCGGATAGAAAAGTATTTTCGACACAAAACTCGCGAGACTAACATTTTGCTCGAGCGCTATAAGATCTTCCGGTCTATCGATTTAGGGGGGGCGGGGTCTGGGGTGCAACCTGTATTTACAAATGTCCAGGTGACAGACAGCAGGATAAAGCTCGAAAGGCTATGGTGAGTCTTGTAAAACAGTAGTGATAATTGTCAAAGAAAGAAAGAAAATATATATTTAATACAATCAACTCGCTGTGAGTTTAAAGCATGGTGTTTAAAAGACACCGAATATAGAAGCTACAACATATTGACCCAAGCTTGGAAATTTTGAATGTGCGCTCGTCACGTGCATGTACGCGTGTCCGCGTGTGATTGTGCTTTAACATGAATAATATCTCAAGAATAGGCAAACAAATATTATACATTTGATAAATTCCACTATTTCCGAAATCACCGCAGTGCTATTGCTTTACTTGCATCTACTTGAGAAAATTAGCAAGTTGTGAAAGTCAATGCAATCTGTACTAAATATCATTCAACTGCTTGTTAATTCAATAATACGCACATTTAACCAAGTAATATTATTCTGTAAAATATAGTTAAATAACAATGATAATAATAATATAGTTAAATAAAAAAATAAACAGCTCTTTGAAATAACCTGTTAATAGTTTGGCATCAGTATTTGTGATCAGCCCTAGAAATTGTGATTCGTGTGTGTGTCTGCGTGCGGGTGTGCGTGTGTGTGTGTGTGTGTGTGTGTGTGTNTGTGTGTGTGTGTGTGTGTGTGTGTGTGTGTGTTTTGTGTATGTGTTTGTGTGGACATCAGTGGTCCATGAGACTTTGAAATAATGTCAATTTCTGTTTATAAAAATTTAAAAGTGGCTGCAGCCTTGCTGTAACGTGTGTTAACACAACATGCTATTCACAATAAAATTATAAAGAAATAAACAAAAATTCAGTTGCTGGTCATCCATCAAAGCCTGTTCCCAATTAAAGACCAGAAATGTGAGACTTTGAAAAGCACTCATATTATAACACGTGTTTATACCACTAATATTTAGACGTACTGATGTTACTGTAATTATTAAGTTGACAGGTTGTTTTGCTGGTTGACTTAACCGTAGCAGGATGCTGTGTGCGTCACCAGAGCTATTTTAGAAACATCCAGCGCAGATGGTAACATGCGAGCTGTCAGTCATTTATCATACGGAAACAAAACATACAATGTCACAAACACTGACAAAGAGCATTTGTTTCACGTTGGACATCTCCCAAAGCTAATAAAAGCCCATGGTGAATCAAAGACATCGACTTGAAAATGTCAAAAAACATCTAAAAGATTCAGAATTTCGTCTTTGGATGCATCGCGTACGGCGTTTTTTTGTTTTTTTTTTTTTTTTTTTTACATAGGACTGCTTGGCAGAAGGCATGGAGGGTTTGTGATGTGTTAAAAAAAACGGAAAAGCATCTTGGAGAATTCAGCTAGGCTGCTTTCATAGTTTTTTTTTTTTTTTTTTAAATAAAATTGACAAGTTCAGTCAGGCAATTTGTATGCCATCATCTGTGAATGAAAAGGGAAATTCTTTGCCTTTGCTTCCTCTCTAATGACCTATCAGCATGTCAGAGCTTCAGATGTTTGAGAGACAGTGTTTCTGTTTGCTGGCTATGGGCAGACGAGATCCAATATCTCTTATTGCTTGTAATTCACTGTAAATCACTGTGACGAATGACTTCTACTGAAATCCTCACGTGGATTTTGGGAAGTGAAGTCTAACTCTGCCATGAAGAGTTGAGTCACTGGAAGAAAAATGCGGCTGAATGTATAGAGTCATTGGGGAAGTTTCAAGCCCCAACTTGAAATACGTCTTCATCAGTACTGAACTGTTTCCTGTGTACTGATTCCAGAAGAACATTGGAAATGTTTACCACTTTTATCCACTTTTCACTTCCCAAGTGTGTTCCCCTGTTGTGTAAGCTTGCTTGTCTTTTTTTTGTCAGATTGGATATTGATGTAAAATACTATATAGAATAAAACTCTAAATGTGATTGGTCCTTTGTGACAATTTCCTGAATAAAAGCCAAACTGTTTTTTAATGAGGGTATATTTGTTTTGGAATTAAATACGATGCAGAATAATATAGAATAGTAATCATTCAAAAATTCAAGAAAAGTATTTCTTTGTTGAGGACACCTGACTTGGGTAGGTAATGTGTTGTTTTTTTCTTTTATAACTTACTGGAACAAGTTTAATGCTCTTGTTTATAGTTAAATGACGGGTGGGGCTCAGACAAAAAGTTTTATAGATTATAATTGTTCATTGTAATTGGATGTGAAAAATCCCGTCAGTGTGAGCCTCAAGGAGCCGCGATGAGAAATGGATGGAATGCCACGTCTCTCATAAAACAGAGAACACAGAGAGTTGCTGCCGAGTCTTGTTTGATCGCTTCGATCACAACAGAATGTACTTACTCAAAGCTCTAACTAAACTCAAAGGACAATATATGTCAGGTTTTACAAAAAAAGACTTTCTTTGGTGCAAAAAATACATAAAAATGACAAAATTACTCTTATTACATGCAACAATGTAAATAAAACGTATCTGTTATGTAATACAATTGTTTAATGACTGCATTTAAGTATTTTTTCTTTTGGCTATGGTGAGGGGAAAAAAACTTTTAAACACATTTGAAAAAAGAAGCCCCTGTTGTGAACTGTGTTGATCCAGCTATAGGAACTTAACCCAACCTGGCACGAGAAAAACAGTTGAAGGATTAGGGAATCAAGCATGTGAAAACTGATGCTGCCTTAAATGAAAGCTGTTCTGTCATCTCCTTTTAGAAGAGCAGACGTCTACTGCTTAAAGAAGAAGACTGCTTTCTCACCAAACAAACATGTGTGTGCATTAGTGAGGAGGAAAAGTAGTGTGAAAATCAGACGTATTAATGCGGTACGAAGGAAGACGGGTGGGAGGTGAGGGGCTAGTTAAAATAAAGCCTTTGGCCGTTGGAGGTGAAGAAATGTTAATCCCGAATTAAACGATCTGGCACTTTACAAAATACGAGACAATTACACGGATAATTATACCAAGCCTTCACGCAGTGCCCGTGGGTCACAATTAGCATAATACAGGCTTCACACAAGGAGCACTTGAGCGTCTCCAGGTGTGTCTGTCACAGTGTGTGTGTGTGTGTGTGCGTGTGTGTGCGTGCGTGTGTGTGTGTGTGTGCGTGCGTGTGTTTGTGTGTGCGTGTGTGTGTGTGTGCACAGGTGTAAGAGTGTGTGCACATTTTGACATCCAAATCATTTTAGATCAGTGAAAGTGTTGCTTTGCTTTTAATAATTTGTGCTAATGCAATGATTAAGCCTACATTTTTACATATTGGGCTAAAAAGTTTAGTCAGTTTTGTAATTAATTTGCAGTTATATCATCATTGATAATTAAATTTTAACTTTAATCCTCAGCAGTAATCAGTTGTTCATGTGTGAACTGTATATATACTGTGTATATATATTATATATATATATATATATATATATATATATATAT
>CM051503.1:11551069-11589799 GCA_028031935.1 Paedocypris micromegethes
TATATATATATATATATACTGTATATAATTGCAATTTAATCTCTTAAACTTGAAAACAGTACTATAGTTAATTAGTTTTACGGTCATACTGCATAATTGACCTTTTACATTACCTGTTAAAAAAACAGTTAATCGTTTATACGTAATTTAATGTTTCAATCATAGCCGCAGTTATGAAACATTATAAGATACTGAGACATATTTAAATAGATTTGTGAGCAGTAAAACGGTTAGAGCTGATAGGTGCGTGGCTGAACTTTACATTAAGACTACCGTTTCAGAATCTACCATAACTTTTAAACCAACACTTTTACCCTTGGAGTGAAAAAGAATGGTGCTAGGGTGATATAATAAGTGTCTTGTCTGTCCTCAGATGAGCTACATTACCACACATTCTGGTGTCGGAACATGGCTTTCATTGGGTCAATGTGACGTTGGACTTTCTTTCTAAAAGAACTAAAAGAAGAGCTGGCTAAAACGTGAAGTGAAGTTCACCCACTCTTTAATATCAGCAAGCTTTTGGCTATAAGGCATATATATATATATATATACTACTTCTCTTTCGGCTTGTCCCTTATCAGGGGTCGCCACAGCGAATCATCCCTTTCCACCACATTCTATCTTGAGTATCTTCTACTCTGACCCCAGCCAACCTCATGTCTTCTCTTACAACATCCATATATCTCCTCCTTGGTCGTCCGCTTGCCCTCTTCCCTGGCAGCTCCATCTCCAACATCCTTCTACCAATATATTCAGTATCCCTCCTCTGCACATGTCCAAACCATCTCAGTCTGGCCTCTCTGAACTCTGTTGCTAACACAGGTAACGTGAGCTGTTCCTCTGATGTGCTCGTTCCTTATTCTGTCCAACCTCGTCACTCCTAAGGAGAACCTCAACATCTTCATCTCTGCTGCCTCCATCTCTGCCTCCTGTCTCTTTCTCACTGCCACTGTCTCTAAGCCATAAAGCATAGCTGGTCTCACCACTGTCTTGTACACCTTTCCTTTGAGTCTTGCTGACACTCTTCTGTCACACAACACTCCTGACACTTTCCTCCACCCGCTCCATCCTGCCTGCATTTGCCTCTTCACCTCTTTTCCACACTCCCCATCACATTGCACTGTTGACCCCAAGTACCTGAACTCCTGCACCTTCTTCACCTCCACCCCCTGTAACTTCACTCCTCCACCCTGCCCCCTCTCATTTATACACATGTATTCTGTCTTACTACGACTGACTTTCATGCCTCTTCTTTCCAGAGCAAACCTCCACCTCTCTAGCTCTTCCTCCACCTGCTCTCTACTCTCGCTGCAAATCACTATGTCATCTGCAAACATCATTGTCCAGGGAGATTTCTGTCTGACCTCATCTGCCAACCTGTCCATAAGCATAGCAAACAAAAAGGGACTCAAAGCTGATCCTTGGTGTAGTCCCACCTCCACCCTGAACCCTCCACCCTGAACCCTGAACTTATAAGCAGTTATATATTATACATACATACATATATATATATATATATATATACTTATATCATATATAATAATTGCGACATAATGCGTAGATGCCATCTATGATAGATTGTGGAGCAATGTGCAACATTAACTTTAACTTAACTTTAACACCCATGTTGTGTCATTGGTTTCCTTCTGAAATGTCATATCGACGGCCTTTAGATGTTGACAGCATTGCTCGCCCTGAGAAGGCTCAGTATGTGGACAATCTGTTGGCTAGATCAGACCAGAACACACAGTCAGTTGCATAAATCACCAACATGGAAAATCAACATACTTGGTTGTGGATTTGGTTTGGGATCTCAGGATGAAGTGATTGGTGTCATCACCACTTCAACATAACATCTCGCTCCCTAGTTCTGCAAGCAAACGCAATGTTTTCACTAATAATTCTACGTAGTGTGAATTTTGCAGATTTGTGCTTTCTAGTTATAATACGTACTTTTAAAGTTTATTTTTTTTTATCTCTTTAGGTTAGTTTAAGCGTTTCTTAAGCATTTTGACAAAGTTGTGGCTTGGAGAGAGATATAATGTCACCTACAGTGGACGTTACCTCGGAGTCACCATCTGTACAGCCAGCTTGGCTATTCTCATTAGATTAGCAAAATATATCACAGAAGACACGTTCTCAGCCAAAACATCTGTCTATACTGTACATAATGTTTCAGACAAAAACTACAATCCTATTTTACATTCACAGTAACTCAGCAGACTTTTTTATTAGCCTTAATACACTCAGTATAGTATCATTGTTCTATGTAGCATTGTTCTATATATATATATATATATATATATATATATATATATATATATATATATATATATATATATATATATATATGAGTAATAGATTATTATCCCCAGAAAGTTATTTACAATATTGAAACTGTCTCTATTCACATATTTCAAAATGTGGTAGAGAATGTCATTGGTTCCGTTGCGGTTGGTGGCTGTATGGATCCTCTGGCTGGAGTCCAGGCCCCGAGGGCTGCTGTCACGGACCTCATCAGGACTTCCTCTTCTCCGGCAGCCGGGAACCCAGCCAACCCTGGGGTGCGGAGGAGTCAGGGGTTGAGAACATCTTAATGCTTCTCAGCTTGTCAGGTTTAAACCTAAAGATGTTTTAAACTCTTAATTAGGCTACCATGCAATAATAGAAAGCCTTCAAACTGAATTGTTGAGGTTAGAGCCATGTACTTTATATAATATTGTACTTAATTCTTGTATAATATAATGTTTAATATATTTAAATAAAAAATCGGACCGGTTCTTTTTTTTCTTGTATTTATTGCTTGTGTGTAATTTCTTGTATTAAGTCAAAATTTTATTATTGTATTACTCAGTTTACCTAGTGTACTGTTGTTTACTTGGAACCTATAAATATATAAAAAATGTTGTCCTCCATAAAATAAATCCTCTCATCCTGTCCTAATTAGAAGTCAGAAATACAAAAATGCTGCAAAAAGCATGAAAGAAGGTGGTTTTAAGTAAATTATACAATTCAAATATATGCAAGGCAAGTCAGCTAAATCACTGCATTATGGGATATGTAGTTTGTGTGTCATAAGCACTTCAGAACAACAGGTCGTTAATACCTATAATAACACCTCCACACATAAAAGTGGATCTTTGATGGATCTGAAACATTTACATTATTGGTTGAATTTTACTTCACTTAACTTTTTCTAAACTTCCTATTGTTACAAAAGTAGGTATGCAATTTATCACTGGGATTAATAATTTACCTAATAGTCTGTCTGAGTGTCAATTATGTTTTTTAATACATTTTTACAAATGTTTTTTGCATCCAAGAATATTCAAAAAGCATTATTTTATATATATATTTGAGATGCATCAGGCTGAACAACAGTAGAACGCATTTGTCTCAGCAAACGCCCTGGTGTAACGTTCTTCCTCCCCAGCGTAATTTATGCAGGGCTGAAAGCCATTCCAGCGTGGATCAGGCCTTCTGCTGATTTCACTCATCCTGGTGCCCAGTCCCACTCTCTTGTTCCTCCAAACAACTGTGACTGTTTTAATTCTGTTCACTGATTAGCTGGAATCAATTAAAATCACCATGCTGGGCCCAACAGCAGCTCAGCATGGGGCACTTAGAAACACATTCATCAGAGCCGGCCTCTTAATCATGCTTTAATTACAGCGCCGCGTCACTGTTCCTGCTATCAAGCCGCTCGGAAAGTTGCCTCACTTGGGCAATGAAATCGTTCTAATGGCTGTAATTAGTAAATCTTAATTTTTCAGGTAGGTAAAGGGTTTGAAGCACTTACTAGGACAAACAGCAAAAAACGCTTTTCGCCGAATGCCAATTCGAAACACAACAAACGTAACACCCTTAACTACAGAAAAAGTCACGTCTGCACAGGAGCGGCGCTGAACGTCTCATGTATCTGCAAACGGTGGTGCAGGATATCTTATTTTAAAGGCAATCAATAACGGCCGGTTTGTCCATTAGAGCTTTTTTTTCGTCTCACTAATCCTCGCCTCATTGTGGAATAAAGGGGGAGAAAAGTGAATCGCTTTAATGCCGTCTAATGACGTTACCTCTAAAATAGCCCCATACTGCTGGGAACAAGCTAATCCAGGCCCGGTTCTTTTAAAGTGCTGGTTTTCAAACTAGCCGCCACTCCTCCCACTCCTAAACCACTCATGGGGAGCGAGGACAATAGACACCTGCAGGAGACGCCGTCAGCCCAGGTTCCCAAAACAACTCGCTCGTAATGAGCAGCGGTTCTGGAGGCTTTATGGCGGGTGATTAGCGCGGTACACACCATCACGCCGTGGTCTTTAGCTCAGCGGTGAGAGGGCATTCCTGCATTCACCTGCTCTTTCATCTGCTCCGCGATTCCGTAATGGAAAACATCTCTATGGGAGTATGAAATCACTGCATTTGTCCGCATTCTTCTTTCCGTTTGTCGCTTCTTTCAGATGTCAACTTCATCGGTGTATGGAAACCTTTCTCTTCCTTACCTCACACATTATTCGGGGAATGAAGATATTTTTAGAACTTTTTTTGCAGTGGGAAGAAAAAGCCGAAACAGATTGGGAGTTAATTAGTCACATGAATTAATGCTTGTGAAAATATTTACTTGAAGTCATATGTTGGCAGTTCGCTTTGTGTGACATTTAGTGTGAGATCTATGCTTCTCCAAATACTTCTAGCAGATTCACACACAACAAACATCCAATCACAGTCCATATCCCACCACGTTTGGGAGTTGACTGGAGAGAGTTATTTCATGGTGTCATGGTGGAGGTAGAGCATCCCTATGTGCCAAGAACAGCCAACACAGGGGAAGAGTGGAGGACAGATGGCCCTTCCATTCCAAGTCTGTATTTGGTGGTCTGCAAAAGACTCTGGAGATAGTTTGGGCTTTCCTGCACGTTCCGAGTCAGAGAAAGCAGATGCTTCTGCATATGGTTCCGTGAAATTGTTAACTTCAGTTGGACATCTGATGGCCTTAAAGTAGTTGAGCCCTGTTGAACTTTGCTTTGCTCGAGTTCCTTTGTGTTACGAATCTCTTTTATTTTGTCCTTGTTGATTTTCATCAAGCATTAGATTACAACTTTCTGCCCAGTGGAATGCAGAAACACTAAACCTATCTGGATGGTTCTTTCATTCAGATTTATTTTGGATAGAACAGGTGATTTCATGTGAGCATTTGTTATTTGCAGTTTTTTTTGGGAATTATAATAATGATACAAAATGGGAATATGAGCTATTACTTTTAACATATTTTAAATTTCATTGTTGACATACATATTTGATATCGGTGACACATAGAAAGCATGGAAAGCAATGTGTCACATATAATGACAATAACATTTCTCATATTGAACTTTTATTAATTAAACAGTAGAGAAATTACAGGAAGGCAAAATATCAACAAGAAAAAAGCAACAATTGTGCAATGTAGAAGAATGCATCGTTAGCATGCAACAATAATCATTTATATTGAGTAATATAATTTATACAGTAAAATTATGTACATGGCATATATTTGTATACTTTTTTAGAGTATGATAATTATGATGATTAAACTTGTTTATCTTTGGATAAAGAATATACAACTACAATATATAACTACAAAGCAGAGCTTTTTAAATTATTTGTAAAAAAAAAAAAAAAAAACATATGTGAAGTAAATAAAAAAACTTGGACAGCAAAGTTTGGCATTACCAAGCATGTCCATCTCAGGAATAAAACGTAATCCCGGTTCCTGACGAAACGGTGGATTTAGCATTAGCTCACGCGCTGCACACTGCTAGGGTTAATTAATATGAGGATTAGATTCACCTACAAGGATAAGATTTCTTTGATCTGAAAGGACAGATAATAATGAACACAAATAGAGACAAAGAAAACAATGGCTGAGACAAGAAGGTAATGAATATGGCATTTAGCGCAGAGGAAGTGGGCGTCCCTCATCTAGTGGGAAAACTCTCATTAGCAGCAAATCCTTGACGGATTTCACAATGCACGCTTTTGATGTCCAGGCTCGCTCAGATGCTTCCAAAGCTCTCGGAAGGGAGCAGGAAAAGCGGAGAAAAAAAAAAACTTCATTGAAAAGTGCTCCCAAACACAGAGGACAAATCAGCTGATGCAAGCGGCGGCCCAAAATCCCATTTATACGTGATACTTGATCAGAGACTCATAGGCTTCTCTGAAGGGCACGAGTGTGGAAAGTTCTACGCTGGGTAAAAATACCTTCCCGTCCCTGGCTGAGGTGCCAGGCCCCGCGGCAGCGAGCGTGTGGAGTTTTGCGGAGCTTGCCGGCACCTCAGAAAGCCCAGAGCAAACAATCTGTCGTGACAACAAGATGGTACCTTCATTATCGGCTTCATCGCCCCACACCTTCTCCTCATCAGCAGAACCGGCTGACAGCTGAGGTGCCAAAGATAGGCGGGCACTGCTGCTCGGCACCCTGGGAAAGGGGCATTTTCTGGGGCGCCTTGTGTCGCAGGTGCATCTGGTCACACAAAACACAGTTATTACGCTGGAATAAACACCAATGTATTTTATTACCATAACTTGGGGGGTGCTAATCTGCAAAAGTATAAAAATGTAAGCGCCTATTTTTCCATATTTCAAGTCGGCAGCGATCACAAATAAATGTAAATAAATACGTAAAAAATGCGTAAATAAATGTAAAAAAAAAAACACGTATGTCTAAATATGCAGCAGTGCCCTTCAACATTGTGTCTTTTCTTTCTGCTAATGGCTCCGGAAGCAGACATGCATATGGCAACAACCTTTGTCAGTGACCGGCTAAAAGGGTTTCAAATAAAAACAAACTAAATACAATATTTTTATTGGAGCAGACAGAGATGACAAACGGGCTATGTATGTCAAATGGGCTAGAAGCGAAGTGTTGGAACAGTTGGAAAAAAAGAACATAGGCAAGAAGTCAAAACCAGGGAACAATCGCAATCAAAATGCTTGGTCTGCTGCACAGGGCAAAACAATATTTCACAACGTGTAGCGTGTGATAAAGACCCTGGCTGAAAAGGCTACACTGACTGGAGTGCAAAGACTCATGGGAGGTGACCCTCTGAGGTTTCTGGGAAGTGGAGTTCTGATCACAATAGAATGCATCTATTATTCAAGTAAAACGATATTGATGATGTCCACGTCATACGAGTGATAAGAGTCAAAAGTTAGGTTTCTTAAAAAACAGACATTTTAGGCTTTATTTTAATATTTTTATCTTGTGCCTGAAAAACCAGAGGGGGTGTTTATTATTTGTATAAATACAGTAATTCTTTTATTGCCAAACTCAACTGGCCAATTGTGTTTGATGGATCTATTTGGGGATGTTTTGCCAAAGTTTAGTGCAGTTGGGGTTTTTTTTTACACCTGGGCATTAACTCCAGGGCCTTTGAAGCTTCTCAATCTGCAGATATAGTGTCAGGGGTGCGAGGGCTGAGCCGTGCTCCTTCCCTGGAGCGATGCAGGTGGACGGGAAGAGCAGTATAAAGGAAGAGAAAATAAACAGCGCAAGAATGTCACATTACAAGTGCCGTGAAAGCCGAAAGCCGACAAGCTTCCACCAGAAGCCGTCTAAATCCACATTGTGCTGATTCAGTGGCTTTTGACAACGTGAGAGATGCTGGAGGGAATATGTGCGAAGCATCCGGTCCCCTCGACTAATGCATCGAGTTTTGCACCGCCATGTAACACCTTTACAGTCGGCACCTGATCTGACAGCCGAACCCCACAGAGAGCGAGAGATGACGTCTGCGAATAACAATCCAGTGGCTTGAGAGTAACGGATTGCACCGTTACAGGGACTTTACATTGTTACAAGCTTGAGAATCTTCGACAGTCGTGGATGTGTGAGATACGCGCATTGTCTCTTCGCGGCCACGGAAACAGCTTGCGAAAACAGCGCGTGGATGAACGCTAATACACGGCGAGAAGCATAAACAGGGCTCGTCACATTATGTTTGTCATCCAAGTCGCATCCTCACACCGCGAGTTACCCATAAACCTCAGAGATATGTTGATAGGCCTGTCATCATCTTCACACTATTCTCTTCGCAACTCCATGCAACCCAATTAGAGACCCAAATGTGCCATTGACAAATGCAGAACGTCTCGCAATATTTGAGTACATGAACAATAAATTACCATAAACAATACACTAATAAAACACATTAAGTTATGCCATATCCCGGGCTAATTATGTACAGTCACAGCTAAATAATCAAAACAGTTCTGGAACGCGTAAGAAACTGCAAAGTGCCTTTGTTGAGTTTCTCACTGCACCTAAAAAATACAAGTCCTTTTTTTAGCAAAGATTTAATGACTCAAATCAAACTAATCAAACACGCTCCAGGCTTTATTTTTGTGGGTTTTGAGATTTGTTCGGGATTAAGCTTGAAGGTTAAGCTTCAGATGAGTGGTTTTACTGCGGTAAACGGTACCAAAGAATATATCTGCGCTGTCTTGTCAAACTCTGTTTCGTAATTACTGTATCAAAAATATAACTAGCCGGAACCAAAGCAGCAACGAGTCTTGACATCCCTCACAAGCGAAGGACAATGAGTCTGAAGGAAGAGACTTGTCTTTGCATGCCATCTGTCCTCAGCTCTGACGCTTGCTCTAATTACCGCTTCTCCCTTGGCTAATGCTCCCTCATTAGGCATCGGGAGCATGTGCAATCCACACAAGCGCTGAGAAATTTGCACTAAAAACGCTAGCTGGAGCCATAATGGGATCAGAAAATCTGTCTGGTGCGAAAGGCAATTCACACTCATGGCTAAACGCTCATTTTGCTTTTCTGTCTCCCTTAAATTTGTGCATCATCTACTACAACAATCTTGTACTCGACCGAGACTTCAACTCTAACATGGGCAGTTTACTTGAGTAACTGATTTTGCTACATTACTTAAGTATTTTTGTGGCTACGTTGTACTCGTACAGAGTATATAAAATATATGCAACTTTTACTCTCAACTTGACTACATTTTTGATTGAGTATATGTACTCTGTACTCCACTACATTTGAATGGACACTTACTGTTACTCGTTACATTGATTGTGCACAACAAGTCGACATCTTTTTCTACCGCGGAAATTTCTTGGGCGAATACGGCAATATCACCATCTGCAGGGTGCTGAAGGTACTGGATGCTCATTTAAGTTTGACTGAGACTGACTTTTTTATTCTGATGTTTTGAAACATGCATTAATTTTCATTTCTATATTGGGAGATAAAACCTCATCAATAAATAGTTTCATGCTTTTCACATTTCTTTGTGTTTTATTTTGGTCTAAATTCAGTACGAGTAAAATACTAAAAAAAAGTGCTCAGTTCTTTTGAAATTAGATACTTTACGAGTTTAACTCAAGTCTTCTTGGAATGGGTGACGTGTATCTTGTAATGGAGTAATTTTTAAAGTAAGGTGTCTGTACTTTTTCTCAAGTATGGTTTTCTGGTACTCATTATACCTCTGATTGACATGTGTCTTTGAGTCATCATCGTTCTGAACATCTTGTCTTTTCGTTCCGGCCAACAGTTTTGAGGTTTTGAAGCTTTCGTTGCTTGAACTACATTAGACTGACAAGTTGAAGGGATTATGGCGGTGATTATTTACTGTGGAGCTTGAGAACAATTGTTAAAGAACTTCACACTGCTTTTTTGTCAAGTGTGACAAAACTGTTTTGTCATGTGTGAGTCATTACTGTAGCTTTGATTGTTATTTGCTCTGTTCGGTACCACTGTGGCTAGTTTCTCCCGTTTTGAGAAATCAACAGTGATTAAGACCAAAAAGAACTGGACTCTTTTTCAAAGTTTTCTAAGTGACGTTCTTCTGGCGAGGTTGTTCTGGGTGGAATCTGCTGGCAGTTCTTTTGGAGTTATCTGTGTTGTAATCACAAGAGCGAGCGACTGTAACCACACACGGCTTTTGTGATATCAACTGTCATCATTAAATCATTGCAACATCACTGTTCAGAGAGTTTGGCCCAAGGCTTCCACCACATTCCATACAAAGGCCTGCTAGCATCAGATTCATGAATAAAACCAAGCTGTGTGATTTATACTCGTGTCAGAAATAAAACACAACAGCAGAAAAAATACATAAATTCAAAGCAGGATTGAGTGACATTGAAATGCAGTGTTGATTTTTTTTTTTTTGAACAAGAAGAAAAGTTTGCAGGCACTGTTAGTTAAACACACACACACACACACACACACACACACACACACACACATGCATATTTTACGTTAAATCCACCAACCTTCATTTATGTAAACAGAAATCTTGCAAATCAGAAATAGTGCAGATGCAAATTTTGTTCCGAGGAAGTCACGTCAAACCCAAGGCATGTTTTTTCACCATCATTTGTTTGCTTTAGAATCCGGTCAAACTCACTGTACGGTAAACAAATGATGGTTTCCAACCCTCTCAGCTCCTAATTGAAGTGATTGAAATGTCTCAATCATTGTTATTCACAGGTTAAATTTGAATAAAGTTCTTAAAAAGGAAAGTTGATTTGTTCTGTTTTGTAAACACGCGTTGCTACAGGAATAACAGCACGTCCTTGCTCAATAATATCACTACTGTGTTTTACCCGTCTCAGTGTCTTTTCAGCAACCGCACGATCAGCATGACTTTGCATAGATAAAATGTATAGCTCACCCACATATACTATCTCTAAACCCTCTAGCTTTTGCATAATTATAATAATACTGATGTATGTGCATAACGTTTTAATGAAAGGAGAATTGTGAATGATCACTCTGCTCACAATGTCACATTGATCAAAATGAATATTTTACTTTGTAACACTACAGATGTTATTTTTTCCCTTTTTTTTTGATTTCTCATTTTTTTTTCTTTTTCGTTTTCTTTTATATCCAGGAAATGTTCGTAATAATATTAGAATTACTGATCTTTATCAGTAATATTAGAATTACTACAGAAAGGCTCTGAATACCGATAAACACGGTGTGTGTGTGTGTGTGTGTGTGTGTGTGTGTGTGTGTGTGTGTGTGTGTGTGTGTGTCTGCGCGCAAAAAACTCCCCAAATGTAAATACCTTTACACAAAAATTGGCCCTATGGGCACTTGTGGGGTCTTCCTGTGGGGACCTTTGGGTGGGCCCCACAAGTTTAAAGGCAGGGGATATTTTGATGCTTATTATATCATGATGGGGTTTTGGTGACAGAGGAGGGTGGCATGTTGGTATGAAGGGCAATGGCAAGACAAAATTAAATCAAAAGTGTGTGTGTACATGAATTGAGATCAATGTGGGTCCCAGACTGCTTGTTATTAAAGTGGGGCTTTAAAGGCACGTGTGTGTGTGTGTGTGTGTGTGTGTGTGTGTGTGTGTGTGTGTGTGTGTGTTTTAAAAATGGTCAAAAAATAATTCTTGACTGTTTTCATCCCTGTAGATGTCAGAGCCAAGATAGAATCTTAAGAGGTGCAGTAGAATGTAAGTATGGCTCCAGTCCTCGCATCCTGGTTCTCCTCCCTCCCACACCCAGCCCCTGTCCATCTGCACTGGCAGGCACCTCAGCTGGGAGAGCTGCAAGAACCAGCCTTCCTCTTCTGTTCAGGTCACACTCGCTGACATCATCATTGTCTGTCAGTCACAGAGAGCTGCGTGCCTCCTGTCTCAATACAGACTTCAGCCCTGCCAACAAAGTGCCTGCAGCACTCAAAGCAATACACTTTACGTGGGCTCGGTTTTGTTCCGAGCACGGAGATGTTCCGAGTATCTGGCCGTCTTTGACGTGTGCAGACGGCGATGGAGAGGCTTGAGCCAATCCAGCCATCTTGTATCGAGGAATCAGGACTGGACAAGCGTTTGCCATCTGTAGCCGTGGCGATGTGTGAGGTACGAGGGGCTTCAGACGGAGAACGCTCTCCCATCCATGTTGTACACTATCACCCACTAATGGAGCATGAACTTTTAGGCGGTGACATCAATTACTTCTAAAGATTTAATGAGTGTAAATGATTTATCCGGAGTGCAAAACGGGGACGGGGAACAAGCTCATTATGTAGTCAGTGATTATCATCTGCATATTAAGTGTTGTTAATAGTTACGGAAATCCTCATGTCTCCATGCACTTGATACGTCAGAATGGCCTGGTTTTATTGTGTGTGTGTGTCTGTGTGTAAATATTAGTAAAAAATTGGTACAATTTTGCTTCTCTGTTTGTTTATCTCTCTGTCCGTCTATCTATCACTTTCGCCTACTGTCTGTCTCTCTGTCCGTCCGTCCGTCCGTCCATATATCATCTATTTGTCTGCCTGATCTTTTTTTTTTTTCAAATAGACAATACTATTATAATTGTATTTCATTTTTTTTTTGTGTACTGTGACTTGTGACTCTAAAGCTGAAAAGCGGTTTAGAAAAAGGATGTATTATTATATCTTATACATATATATTTTTTATCTCAATGAGGCTTGTTTGCAATACTGAACTGAGTATTTTCTCAAGTGCGGATCTGTAGAAGTCGGCATAGCAACCCAGACCTCCGTTGCTTTCCCCACCTTTCACCCTCAGGTGACAGATAGGAGCCTTAAATCACAGCTCGGGTGAGAGACGCGTGCTAAAGTGCTCAAGTTCTGCTACTTGTTTTGTTTTGCTATCTTGGAGTTTTTCTTAAATAAGTTCTGTTGTATGGCTGCAAAGTCTTTGTGAATAAACGTTCCATTTTAGGCTAAACTAATCTTCTTGAAAAGCTTAGAAATATGTATATCAGAAGTAAAAATGTAAAACAGGATATTTTTTTCTACATTTTTCACCCATTCACACAAATCATTATTTTCACACATACAGTATTGTAAATTACAGAATCACTGATAATTACAATAATTCTCATTACGTATATCAAAGAGAAACTCAATAATATAATAATTCGAAAGTTTTTAAACTATCAACCAAATATAGACAGGACGCAGTGATTTTACCGAAAAAGTGTGTTTTATCTAGCCGATAATGCCTTTTTACAAAATCACATGGTACATTTATTCATATAAAACTAAAACACCAGAATTGATGAATCTCAGAGCCAAACTGACATCAGTAAATCAACCAGAAACTCAGCTTCAGACTTTTTATCATAGTTTGTGGTTTGCTAAACAGTTGCACAGAGTTAAAGTAGGAAGTATCACAAACAGCCCATCAACACGCAGGCATTCTAACACAAAGTAAAGTTGACGTCTTTCCCACACCTGAGGTGCTGAAGCTCTCACCTTCCATTTACACACAGGTGTGAAAACAAATACAATGGATCTTTACCTGCAGGTTTAATCAAGTCCAAACGAGGTGCACAACAGGCTCTCAGATCATCAGACACGTATTCTTCATCTAATTATGCCATCAAACAGCAGGAGGAGGAGGAGGAAAGCCATGGTTCACTTGCAGAGAGCATTAACAAGGCTGCACAGATAGAACAAGCTTGTGTCATTCCATTAAAGAAATCATCACAGTGTTTAACCCTGTTTGGACTGTTTGATCACCAGCTCCGGACTCTAAAACGTACACATGATCTGCCTGGACAGGAATTGAACCTGCAACTTTCTGATAGCATGTCTAATTCTGACCACAACTGCCACAATATCCAACCCAGGGTCACATTTATCTCAGGAAATGCCCCCCTCACAATAAATCAATAGCTTTCAAGATCTGAATCAACAACCTTTGGTGTTGTATGAACCAGCTCTGCTGATTCAGCTAATTGTGTGAATGAAATTTAGAAATTACAATTTAGCTGATGCTTTTATTAAAAATGGCAATCAAGCGTATCGAAGTTGAAGTTGCAAGCCTCATAATTTATTATTGAAATACAGGGAAGATTTAAAGGTGAGTAGGCTTTTTTGCAAGATTTTTGGCAGACAATTGGCATTGGAAAACCTTGAATGTGTGTGAGTGAAGATGTGTCTGTGTGTCCCGCTCTGTGATTGGTTGGTCATCAATTCAGAGTGTTTGTCCTGCCTCTGGTACAGCGTTGGCTTCAGCTCCAGAAAGCAAGTAAGAGGACCAAAATAGAGGGATGTATGGATGGATTTAAAGATATTATTGACATGACTATTCTTATACAGTTTAAAGTGATAATTCATAGTAATTAATCATTATATAATTACTATAAGTGCATTTATACAGATAAGACATGTAGTGATATCAGTTATCAAAATTGTATCTTTTGCTACATTTACTACTAAAATTTTGCTACATTGTATTTACTTTTCGTCATTGTGTTCGGCATGACATCAAAATCTTGGTCCACGCTTCGTGTTGACCAATTTCTCCGGCCTTTGGTGATTTTCCTGCTCCTCTATTTGACATCTGCTTCACTGAGCAAATTGGCTGTACAGACGCCCTTCCTCGCTCGACTCCCATTTAAAAAGTGCGAAATTATAATTATCAGAATTATGCTTTTAATGATGCGTTAATTAGACTCCGACAGTGAGATTAGCAAGTCCTTATGAATTATTAACTGTGAATTCTTTCCAGAATCTGAGCAGGCAGGACGCACTAAATTTGCTTTTTGGTGATTAGCGCGCTAGAAAATAACACAACAGACTGTGGTGCATATGCTTATGATTACAACTTTAAGGGCATTTATTTAACTCCGTCACACACCGGCACTTTGGTGCCAAGAATCTGTGCGACCAACTTCTTGGGCAAGGAGCCTTGCAGATTGGTACTTTCTCATTAAGAGAAACATATGATGAAGCGTTCCTTGCCAAACGACTTTTTTAGCGCACATCGGATATGTACAGACTTTCTGTTTTGTATTTGTCTTTAAATTGTTTGGCAGGGTCACTGTAATGATGCATGTGCTTTCTTTACTATACTAATGCAGTCGTCAATCCTCTCCTTCGCTCCGTCAACAACAGTACAAACAATGAGGATTCATTGCTCTCCTCGCCAATTCCCCCGCAACGTTAAATAAACAAGCCTTGCTTCGGCCAATCGCGGCTTGTGTCACCAGAGCCGAACCTAACAGAGCATGGTAAGCCAATTTGAATAATCTCTAGTTGTAAAAACTAAGTCAACTGTTTTGAATTAAGAAAGCGCCCGCACTGGCCAGGCTGGATCTCTTCAGGCCTGCAGGTAACGCTTGGTCTGCGTTGTCCAAACTTTTGGATGGAAATTGGCCTTCTAATTTGCAGGACGTGGGCACCACACCTCACTTGGCATGCATGAGTGCAGACTGTGCCCAGTACACATCTCCAAACTATTTAAGGGGATGGAAGGAGCTTGTTTTTATGCCCTTTTTAAACAAATAATGATTAAATAACCCATGTCCAAATAGCCAGTTTATTGTGGTCTAAGTAAATAGTTTTAAGGAGTATTGAAATTTGAATTTGTCCGTTTTCATGAAGTTTTTCATTTAAGTTTGGTTATAACAATGATATAAAATTAGGCAATATAATTTAGGAAAAAATTAGGAAATATATGTAAATATGTTATGTGAATATATTAAATAAAATGTATATACACACAAATATATATATATATATTTTTTTTTGGAAATGTATCATTTATTTATAAACATTTCAAGAGAAATGTAGCATTTAAAATGAGCTATATTTAAATATAAATATTATTATATAAAATCCATCAATTTTCTTTCACTTATTTCATTTCTAGGTCACAGGGAGCTAGAGCTAATCTCAGCAACACGGTGCCTGAGGCGCAATACACACTCTGGATAGGAGTGTGTGTGTGTGTGTGTGTGTGTGTGTGTGTGTGTGTGTGTGTGTGTGTGTGTGTGTGTGTGTGTGTGTTTGTGTTATTGCTTCTTTTGATGCTGCCATTAATTCTTTTTGTAACATTATTACAGCTTATTCTTAAACTTCAGAGGACAAATGTAACAGTAAAATTGTAACATTTACAGATATTAAGAACGGCTCTGCATTGTTGTGTCATGATGTGCATTTTAATGACACAATTAACATTTTTTCCGTCTGTTTTATTTTCCTCCACAGGACACCAGAAAGCGTTAAAAGGCCAGAGGACAGAAACTAACTGTGTCTTTAGAAGAGACCTCCACCAATCACGTCGAGCTAATACTCATCCTCCAGTTCTGTTTCTGCACAGGTTATGCAAATCAGTCCTCGTTGACTCACTGACTCGTTATAACATTAATTAACACAGTGCTACCTTGCTCAATATTTGGTAACAGAGCCTGTGTCTGCGGATGTAAAAATTTACAGGATTCCACTTTTAATGAGGGAGCAGAGCACAGGTGTGCTAATGAAGGAATTGGCTCATTTGAATAAAATCATCCTGTTTGGGAGAAAATTAATTAGCAACACTGGAGTAAACGTTGACACCTTTGAACAGGGATGATAAAATTATACTGTAATGCAAATGTCTTTAATGGTAAATGTGCACTTGCCTTATGATTGGGTGCAGCGTGTTAATGGTGGTAAATCAGTGTGTTTTCAGCTTCACTTCTAGACCGACTGTTGCACATTATCGCGTTTACAAACCAATTTTCCTTCTATTTGAGGCTTCATTCATGTAATGCTAACCTTGTCTGTCTCAATTTCAACTCGCCGATTATCGTCTTTAAGGCTTATTTTCACCACACGACACAAACTATTTATTACGAAGGATGAGATGGAATTTTACCGAGATTGAGCTGAAGATGAGGAAATACCACGTCTTTTTGTGAAGTCATCTTTACCCGAGGCCTGATATTAAAACCTTCTTCTGTGTTTAAAGCGGCAATTAAGAAGCATTTTGAAGCAAGTGTAGATACTCGAGAGCCTCACACGATAGCGTCGTTAAACTCTTTCAATAGCCACTTGAGGATAATGCTTTTTTTCGGCTCTTATTTTATCCGCCCTGTCTTGCAGGGACCACACAGTTTTGAAGTCTATTGCTTCGTCTATAAATCTCAAACTAAACAAGCGCTTTAGCCTAACTAGCTTGCACATTATCATTCTGAACAGTGTGTCCTTCAATAAATCAAAGCTCTGCTGGAATGTTAAAAGCCATTTGTAAACTTCGGAATTCCTTCCGAAGCGAGCACAAAGGTGTTTCAGAGTAGTTCACAACTAGATTTGGAAGATCATGATATTGATTTGTGTGGAGTGTGCACTGTGTGCCTAGTCTCCCCAAAAATGGAATAAGCGGAAGATGAAACTGGATTAATAGATGGATTCTTCACAGCAAAAAATAAATTCTTGAAGACTAAAAATCTTGAAATCAAACAATAAATAATTTTTTTACAAGATAAATTAACTAGCTTGGAAGAAAGAAAGATTAATTTGTTGGTTTAAAGTAAATAGATCTTGTTTCAAGTCAACTTATTTAATTTTTTTTACTCATTTTGTTTTTTATTTTCTTGTTTTTTTTCGTGTGGATTTTTTTCAGTGTTGTCATTTCACAACGTATGCAACTATGTATAATAGTTTATAAGATGGACTCATGTAGTGTGAGCATAATACAAATTTAGCATCAAAAGAATTGAAAACATTTTAAAAGTCTAGATTTGGTATTTCAATGTTTTCCGACTTGATATATAGCCTTTTAAATCCATAAATTATGTATTTTTGACAAGCAAGCTACTTATACTGTTTCATGGAGCACAAAATGAAAAATATCTTACCGTTTCACAAAAAAATGTCTCATTGTTTGGCTTGCTTAGACGGAGGAGACATTCACTTTTCTATTTCTGGGTCACGGGGAGCTGAATCTTGAGCTTGAACGCAGGGTCTAGACTGGTGGCCAACCAATCAGAGAGTGGGACGCACAGACACGCATATTTACACTCACCCCCACCCTTCTGAATTGTGAGAGGAAACCCACACAAATCTACATGCAAATGTCACATAGAAAGCAAGACCGGGCCTCGGGCACTAATCTGGAATAGGTTCTCTCTCACACATTGAGCCAACTTGCCACCAATCATACCAGTTTGCATGATTACCAGTGATGTGGATGAATTCTCAGTATATTTGATGACTTTCAATATACGTACATTTGTACCCAGAACCACACTGCGCCCCTGAAATAGTAATGCGCTAGAACACAAATATGGGATGCGTGATCACATTGGAGAAAACCTGCTGTCGGGTGTTGATTCGCGCTTTCTTGGTGAGTGCCAGTGGGGATGTGCGTCAGATTTATAGCTGAGGCGTTGGCAGGGAAAGAGATGCTCTCATCAATGTTTATTAATCATCAAAGTGATATGATACTGAAGAATCTCTGCTTTTTTACACACGTCGAGTGTGCACAATCATCCCAAGTTACACGCCGAACAACTTAATTAGTCACAGGTCTGTATGAACGACATGCAAAACTGTTTTTTTCTCTTTCTTTTTTGACTTCTGTGTCTTCAGTGTCATTCAATCAGCTGTCAATCTCCGTCATCTCTTGGGCCTACGTTTTTTTTTTATCATGAATAGACGCCCTCAAGCTGTTTGCAAGCAATCATATGGTAGATTCAGAGAGTATTACTTGATGATATTAAATGAAAATGTTACCACAGCATCATGCAATTTGTGTCACTTGAAAGCAGGAGTGTAAAGAGTACCGGACAGCCATACTTGAGTAAATGTGCAGATACTTACTGTAAAAATTACTCCAATACAAGTAACAAGTCACCAATTTCAAAAAGACTTGAGTCAAAGTAGCAAAGTATCCAATTTGAAAAGAACTTAAGTATTAAGAAGTATTTTTATTCATGCTCAATATAGGCCCAAAAAAAAGAAATGTGAAAACAAACTATTGTTTTCCAAGACAGAAACAGAATTTAACCTCAATGTTTGAAGACTGGTAGAACAAATTAAATAAAAAGAACAAAAAGTCAGTCTCAATCACTTAAATTTGCAAGTAGATATAAAATAAAATGATTAATCTGATTAGTAAATTATATATTATATGTACGTATTATATAAAGTTATAAAACATTTGTAAAACACATTTTTACGCCCCTAATTCGCGTTCTTGTGGTTTCTAATTCACAAATAGCGTAAATATATACATGTATATATACAATTGTACCAGTGTCTTTTCCACAGATATTTAATTTCATTTATTTGCAAATAATTATTTCAAACAATTTTCCGATTAGGACTGTTGCACACTTACCTACTTTCATCGACACACAGTGCATGAGCAAACATCTAGAAGAAGACATCTGAAGGAGCGTTTGTTGTGAAATCTTGTCCTCCTGCATTTACCACACTATTAACTGATGCTTCTGTGTAATTAGCCTGTCTGTGTGTTTCACAAACAATGCAGACAGGCACAAAAGAAACTGCGTTGTTTTTAACCAGCATGTCTGCAATACTTCAGATCTTTGTCATCAAAACAGAAAAACTCTCGCTGATTGTTATGAGTACACTGAAAAAGCTCTGCCAATATTTGTCCAAAAAGCAAGTCAGATACATTAGCAATAGGGGCGATTTGATTTGACTCTGCTCTTTGGATCTGCCATCGTCGTTTTTCATTAATTAGAGCTCATAACATTGATTCACCAAAACCAATCAATTACTCTTCCAGACTTGACTGGCAGAACCTATAATTGGGTGGCTGCTTTCCTTTTCTCAAGTGCCCTGCAGCCAATCGGTGCAGACCAAACAGGTGGCAGCAGAGGAAACAAGCTCTTCCAGTCCATAAAACTGGCTAACTAGCTCCTGAAAGTTGCCAGCCTGCAATTATCATATCATTTGTGTTGTAAATCACACAGCTTCTTGTCATGGTATCATCAGATCCAACAATTTCACGCAGATCTACCCATATCACCCCCCCACCCACCCACCAAACACACACGCAAACACCCGCAGCTATCTCCAATTCTTTTGAAAAATCAATGCTTATCCAAAGATTATCAAATATTGAACAATGTATGAATTTAAATAAATGATTTTTAATTAAGAATGATTTGGTGTCAGACAGACAAATGACTCTACAACTGAATTTATGTTGTATTTCCTGGATTTGTACATTTGTCTTGAAAAGAGTCACGTTTACAGATAACATTAGTGATTTTCACCTCTGCAAAGAGTGATTTGCTCTGAAACAGACAGTAAAATGGGCGAGTACTCTTAATTACCCAAATTGGAAACTAAATACAACAAAACATCTGTCTTGATTTCTATTAACTCTTGATTGTTTAGCTCTAATTTTCCATAAATTGCGTTGGATACAAACTACTAAGTCAGTTTCGTCTTTTCAAAACTGAATGTATATGGAGTCTTGTTATCAAAAATAATATAGACCATGGAAAAGTACGGATTTATATTTATATTGATAGATTTAATAGATTTAAATAAGTGTCTGGGAAAGTGTGTTTTTTACTCATGTGGCTATAAGTTTTGACTCGTAAGTCGTGTAATTATGCAATTTTTACAGCTAGTACTACTAGTTATTTATGTTTATGTACTGCTTTAAGTCTATCTGTAGAAAGCAATACATGTATTTAATAAATTCATTGAACTTGAACAATTATTTCCTTTTTTGGGGGGGATCATGATATGCTGGAGATAAGCTAGCTGTTTCTTGGTCTGAACCGTTTCTTACATATGTGAATTAAACATGGTTTATGGAAGCAATCCCGTTGTAATGTAGTGCTGACAACTGTAATGCAGCCATTTACTTCCCCTACTCAAGGCATCCCACCCACAAACCAAACTACTCTTCTGCATATTTTGACATGCCAGTATATGGGTGGGGGGGGGGAGTAAAAATTATAGTGTCAAAGAAAGAAGTTTGCTTTTCTGTTGTTTCTTATTTGATTCATAATAAACAGTAGCTACTGTCACATTTGTATAGTAGTTCTTATGGTTAATGAATAATTTACAGAAGTGTTTTATAACCATGTTTATGAGATTATTATTGCTTGTTGAAGACACGGTAGGATAATAAATATAATTTGTACATCTTAACAAAAACACAAATGCATTGTAAAGCTTTGTAAAAATTGTCATGGAAAATGTATTAGAATAAATAAATAAACAAACTCAAATTTAATGTCCCTAAAGATTAAAGATGATAGTGGTACAGATTCAATGAATTGCTTGCGAGACAATCAACCAATTAATGATATTTATGTTGGAGTAACAATGTTGTACATATAATGAAATCTGGAAATCACAGTTTGTAGTTTGAATTAGAATTTTGTTTTCTTACTGCTGGAAAGATGCAGGCGCCAACTAATGTTGTGGTTTCTTTTATTTTGTTTTAATAAATGTTGGTGTCAAACCAGATGAATTTATCTGGTGAGTGTTGGCTTCTTTAGATAATCTGTTAGTTTGGATTAGTTTGGATTTCAGTAGCTCACCCCAAACTTGGCAGTGATCCAGATCAAATTACTGCAAGTTAGATGGATTATTTCACTTAACATAGTTGGGAAACATCACAGACTCTCTCTACACCTACATGCTTTCAGCCATCTGTTCTTTTGTTTACACCTCTTCATCTCCATGGTAACCACATGGGGGCAGGTAGCTAGTCAGAAATATTTGTTAGTAGCATAGCTTTTATAGGATTAATGAGCACTTTTTAGGAAATATGTGCTTTGGCACTGCGGGGTGTTCTGAGAATCACTAGTTATTCAGATCTTAAACTGTGGCTGTCTTTGCAAGTGGTTGAATTGGGGTGGTTGGACAAATATCAAGCTTTTTTGTGTTAGAATTTATGAGGCAGAATATGTTTTGTTGTTAATTAAAGTTTGATTATTCACAATACAAAATGCAAATGAATATGTATTTAAAATGTATAGGTGTTTATATAGAGTTAATTTACTATAGAAGCTAAAAATGAGAAAAATCAAGCCAAAGACGAAGCAAATACTGTACAAAAAACATGGTAGTTATATCCGGCAGTTTCCAATAGCATATTGTAAAATTATGATATTTGGGTCTTTTTCAATGTACAGCATAGTACTGTTGTTTTATTTAGAGCATAATATTCAAGTGCAATACTCAAAATACACCATTTTGGTGAATCATAGTACAAAAACCAACCTACTGTTATTACAATAAAACTGCTTTTTGCTGTAAACTATAATATTTAAAATTATATAATAAGGACATTTTTTAAATTGCGTATGGATTTTTACCGTGCTTTGGTGCTTTTTAAAACAAATCCGAAATCTTTCTGAGGTGTTGATTTTGTACATGTTTGTTCCCTCAAGAGTATTTCTGATGTGATGTTTTCTTGGGAATTGTTTTCCACTTTAATTAAGAAGGATATTCATAGATTGTGTTTCATGCTTTCACAGTTTATAAGCATCCAGCTGATAATGAGGCTCTACATATTAACGTCTGTGTACTAGGTGACAGGAAGATGCTAATTTAATGCTACTCATTTACGTTTCTCTGAACTTTGAGGATTAACTCAAATTAATGACAGTAAATGTTGACGATTATTCATAATGAACTTTTAGATGATGATAATAATATAAAATGGTTAAATGCACATTAACTCAAAGCAATTAAACCAATCACTTTGGACTCATAATATTTAGACAAAATGTAACTAATATGTGGACATGTAATTTCTTGTAGTCACAGAAGCAAATCTACGAGAAAGAATATTTTGGAATGTCTATATATTTATTACAAAAATGTAATTGGTCCAAAAATATATATTGCACATTGTTTATATGGGCGGCACGGTGGCGCAGTGGTTAGCGCTGCTGCCTCACAGCAAGATGGTTCCGTTTGACACTTGAGGTGTGAGTTCAAGGCCGGCCGGGGCCGTTCTGTGTGGAGTTTGCATGTTCTCCTCGTGCTTGCGTGGGTTTCCTCCGGGTTCTCCGGTTTCCTCCCACAGTCCAAAAACATGCGCTTCAGGCTAATTGGAATTGGAAAATTGACCACATAGGTATGAGTGAGTGTGTGAATGTGTTTGTCTGTATGTCCCGCTCTGCGAATGGTTGGCCACCAATCCAGAGTGTGTATCCTGCCTCTGGCCCTAAGACGCTGAGATAGGCGCCAGCTCCCCGCGACCCTAAAAGGATGAAGCGGTAGAAGATGACTGACTGACATTGTTTATATCAAAACATATGTACTAAAATTTGTGTGTATGCGTGCGGGTCTGTGTAAAAAAATGATATACACTGCTGCATATGTTACAGAAAAAGAGTGAAATTCATAATTCTATAGAATGTCACACTTTGTCTATTATATGAAGTTTGATTATGTAAATTTGAAATGACCCTGTGGACTTTTAAAGCGGCAAAAAGTACATCGAAAAAAACAATTAAATGTATTATTATTATTATTATGTACATCTTTGTTTACGTGTATTAAATTAACATGGATGGCACAGTGGCATAGCGGTTCAGGCCTGGTTCAAGGGTCTTTCTGTGTGGCGTTTGTATGTCTCCCTCATGCTGCTCCAAAGTCTCTGGTTTCTTCTAGCAGTCCAAATCATCAAGTAGAATTAGAGTCTGAAAAATTGTCCACTGCTGTGAGGGAGTGTGTGTATGTGTCACATTCTGTGATTGGTTGGTCAGTAATCAAGGGTTTATGTCCCACCTTGGGGTTGCTGGAATTCGATCCAACTCCCCATGTCCCAGAAATAGACAAGCCTTGTAAAAAAATGGAATATGTGGAAACGCACATGACTAGATCAAAAATAAACACATGTAAAGTAACATATGTAAAGTATATATATGCAAATTATTTTGTTCAGAAAATCAAAACAGTCATAAAGTAGGTTTTTATTATCCAAATCATCGAAACAAAAGTTAACAAAACATACCGAACAATGAAGACAAACATTGGGATTATACAGTGCTCATCGACTCATCGAAACAATTTAACAGGAAGTGCTACAAACCATTCTGGGTCTCAGAGGTTAGACTGTATTTTTAACTCAACTTAGAAATTATTTCAAGCATTTCTAAACTTTTTTTACTAATATTTGACAAAACGATGTACCAAATCTTTAAAAACAAATGTTTCACGTAAGCCTTATTCCCACAAAATAACGTTTTGGGTTTAAAGCTCAAATGCATAGAAAGGTTGAGAATAAATAGACCCATTTCCAACTCAAACTGGACTAAAGGTATTCTAGTAAATAGTGAGGCATTTGATGGAGTTTATAATTACAATTATCATTGTTATTATTATTATTATCATAAATTAAAAAAACAGTCCTATATCATAAATGAAATTCAAAGCAGATCTACATCTCTATGGATTTTGCAAACAACAACAACGTTAAAAACACACGCCAGTGAGATTTGTTTTATATGTTGGAACCTGCTGGATTTAACGACAAAGCATCTTGACAAAAGTGTTGTTGTTTTTTATTGTTGACGTCAAACAGACGACCTTCGAATGGAAATGTACCGACAAACAAGAAGAGCGAAAGATTTAGGCCTACAATAAAAAAAACTACAAAAAGTCTTCATTGCTCTTAGATGGAACGCGGTTGGGACCGAGTTGATCCGTCTGTGTGTTGCTGACAGTCTTAGCGTAAAGCAGTAGAGTTTTTGGGATCCGTGGTTTGGCCCGCGGCCATTAGTCAGTGTCAGCGACTGAACGCCAGGTTTACGTCCTTGGTTTACGTCAAGGTAAATTCACGACAGTGCCTGAAACATTTTAATGCCATTTTTTTCTTTTTCCCTGGCAGCAATCCATCACCATGAGTGACGTTTATTACTCAAGAGATTTCAGTCTTCTGAAATGACATCGATATCCTCCGGGCTGCCCTGTTGAGTCGCCACCCTCCATCGGCTCACGTGTTGACTGCCTTTCCTCTTCTGCTGGGAATCTGGCGACTCTTCCTCCAGCTTCTGTCTCTTGTGCTTGGTCCTCCTGTTCTGGAACCAGACCTTCACCTGACAAGATTTTGGAAGCTTTGTTAATTCAGATCTTTGAATTTTTTGTTTTTAAATGATGTGAAAATGGTTATTGTCTGCCTAAGATTTTCAGTTTTGCCGTATTTTAAATCTTTTCGGCATTGCAGATTCAACTTTTTTCCAGTTATACAATAGACAGGCATCGTCCTTACCGGCTTTTAAATCACTACTCAAAACCCATTTGATTTTACTGCCGTTTCAAACAGTTTGAGTTGGGACATTATTTTAGCAGTTGTTTTTATCATATACATATGATAAAAACAACATATATATACAACATACATCATATATAGTCCTGTGCAGCATTTAGTATTAATTAACTTTGTGTTAAAGGGCTTAAATAAAGTTAGTTACAATTATAAAAATGGAAAAAGAAATAGAAAAAAGAAATGGTTTTTGCTTGATACTATTTTAATGTCCACTGTGTTTGAAACATTGCTTCATTGTTAAATCATTGCTACTTGTCAAGTACTTGAAACTTGCTATATACTGTAATTAAACTTTGTGTGCCAGTGTAATTGAGGGGAAGGAACAAACAAGGTGTTGCATAAAAATGTGTGGGTGTGTGTATACATAAAAAGCAAAAAAAAAAAACATTATATACTTAATATTTTATTTTATATTATATTATTATTTTTGTTTAATAACATAATTTTGTATTTGTATATTTTGTACAATTATGTGTGTAATTGTAAAGACACACATAATACATACAATATATATATATATATATTTTTTTTTTGTAATAAATGTGTTAATAATATAAACTATAAAAAAATAATATGATTATATAGAATATATATGGGTCATAGCCCGTAGTCTGAACACTGATGAGCAATGGATCATTTTTCATTTTTAAAGACTATCATTTCCTTAATTCCGCAAGAAAAGCTCCATATAAATGAACTTGAACTTATTACAGTGGGATAAGTTGTGGCAGGTGTGGTCCAGAAGTAGGGAGTTGGACCTACCACCCAAACGTTGCAGGTTCGAATCCCAGTCAGATAAATTACAGCGAGCAAGACACTGATGCCCACATGCTTCCCTTAACGTTGCCCATTGCTGGGGATTGTGTGTGTGTGTGTGTGTGTGTGTGTGTGTATGTGTGTGTATAACTTCACAGAATGGATAAATGCAGAGCACGATTTTAATTTTTATAGTCCCTAGTATTCATCAGTATCCTAATAATAATGATGATAATGTTGATAATAATAATAAAAAGAATAGTATTCTGGTACTCATCGCCCTCAGTTTAATCAACCTCAGTTCTTAAACTTTGTAACAATCACTGTGTGCAACATGTATAGTTATTTCCTTCTAGTAATGTGTTTGTATGTGTATGTTGCGCGTGTACAAGTATGTTCGTGTCCCTTTTGTTCTTGTATTTTGCACTGCCCGTATTTATCTTTTTATATCTCTTTGTATTTTGCACTTTACCTTTGTTGCACCATTGTTCAATGACAATAAAGATGATCTTATCTCATCTTATCTTAGTGGTTAAATAAACTAACTCACTTACTTTAATTTGTTTTCAGTACCACATTCAGTTTAATCCTTAAAATATTATTATTAAAGTAATATAAATTAAATGTGATAATTGTATGAACTAAATACTTTTAGTCAAATCAATGTGTTTTATCAAACTATTACCTTCAGACGCTTTATTTAAACTTTGTGTCACTTCACTCCTACTTCACCTACTACAACTACAAACTCGTTCGAGAAATTGATGGCACAATATATAGGTAACACTGTAGATGCTGTGGGATCGACGTGGCCCTTGATAATGTGTGTGAGGAGCTGAGAGGAGTGAAGGTGTGTTGAAATCCTGCGGTAAGTGAGGTGGAATGCAGTCTGTGTGGGATCCGTCCTGGCGCCTGTGACTCTCACCTGTGTTTCTGTCAGGCACAGCCCGTTGGCCAACTGCTTCCGTTCTGCTCCCACCACGTAATGGTTCTTCTCGAAGGCGCGCTCTAGCCTCAGGAGCTGTGACGGGGAGAACGCTGTTCGGATCCGCTTGGGTTTGCGGGAGAACGGCCCGTGTAACAGCAGGTTTTCTGGACTGCTTTCCTCACCTGGAGATGAGAAGCACAGGGAGGATTCAGTATTTAATTCCAAAAATATTCATACAACTAATCCTAATTCATATAACTAGTGCAATTATTTATTCAGATTTTTCATTAAAAGAAAGAAATTATTGTGTTTTTATGAGACATTAAATATTGTTTTTTCATCATTTAAATAATGACTTTCATACCTTGCCGTATATAATTGTTTTTATTTTTCATTTTAAATACTAGTAAATTTAGATAGACTTATATCCAGTAGACTAAATGAATGTAACATTAAATACATTATTTATTTTATTATTTACTAAACGTCTGCTGTGTTCAATTATTAATTTATCATCATTATTATGAATAATATTATTATCCTCATTATTATGTTATAATAATAATAATAATAATAATAATAATAATAATATAATAATAATAGGATTTACAATCAGGATTATATTTTGTTAAATATTAGATGCCAACAATTGCATTGCAACTGATCATGGTAAATTATATCATCTATAATAAAAATAAACATGTTATTGTTATTAAAAACACAAATAAAAATGTATTTTGTTAAACTGTGTGTTTTACATATGCATTGTCAAGAAGAGAATTAGAGCCGAAGTCAGTATCTTAATTGAGCAACAGGCGCTGATTTGAATAATTCCAGGTCGGTAGCAGACGTGGGTGATGTAAAATATGATCAGCATATTACTCATACTGAATCCCTCAACAATCAAAGATAAACCTTTAACCCTTAATGCTCACAGTGTGGCATCAGACTGATTTCCATACAAATACACGGCTGTTATAAATGATGATGCTGAGATATAAACGGAATCCATGTCTGAAAGGACACAAAGGCAATTGTGACGAAGACATTAAAGTCTGTTAAACAAATCCAAATCCCTTACATTAAGTCGATTATACACAACAAGAAAAGTAGGAAAATTCTCTTCCAATTATTCCTTTCTGAGCAGACGTGATCTTTGCTTGACCCCAGACAACATCTGGAGGGCCGAGTCGACTTGTCGTTTGTCGCAAACACATAAAGAGTGAAAATCATTTTTCATAAGCAAATGGATGTGTGTTTTATCTGACCGCTGTGATGCTAGGTGAGCTACGCTCCGAACATTTGGCAAAAAAGATCACGACCGCAATCACGTGTAAGCAAAATCTGCTCTCGAAGCGGCTACACAGTGACAGATCAGGATCTTTTGTGTATGAAAAATTAACCCAAACGATTCAACGTTCGCATCAGGTGTACAACCGCAGCGTACATCGGTTTCATGCAAACTGCAAAAGAGTTTGTTCCTACAACAAGTGTTCAAAAGTTAACCGGATTGGTGAATTTATTCCAATGCGGGCCCGTCACTTTTACATACTTTGTTTTACTTTGCATCCTGTAAAGTAATGTACAACTTCACATCCGGTTTCCTTTACAACGCTACACATCACAGACGATCATTGTCAAATTTCCACTTTAAATTGAATCTCCGCAAAGCATTAAGAACATTTAACAGTGATCATCAACTAAAACACAATGACGAACCAATCCAGGACACAAAAGTCCAGTAATGGCATCACCAGAGACTAAAAAGAAGATTAGCACGGGGCTGCTCAGACTTTGTCACTTTAAAACCCAGAAAGCAGGTCTTTATCTGCTGACAAAGGCTCTGAATTGAATCTTTTCAGAGGCGCATTAAGCCATCACAGAGCCGCAACACGCCTCACCAGCTCCTCTAAGAACGCTCCAGCATTTCAAGCCATCAAATGCGGCCTTCACGGTTGTTTGTTTTCCTGCACAGACGGTCTGGATGTTTAGTTTAGTGTGAAAACCCTCCATAACTGAAACTTCAGAAGGTTCTAATAACGTATGCACCTCCATTTCACTAAAAGGTGCATATTTTCTGTCAAAAGACTGTCATTGGCAAATGCCTTCAGCTGGCGCGATGAAAACTCTTTGAACACCAGAGGCCAAAACAGTGGCGACATCTTTGTGCAGAAATGAGAGGAGCCGAGCTGCAGCGAGTGGAAGAATGTAAATAACGACTTCTACTCGACTTGAAGGTGTTGAAAATCCTCCTGAAATCCTCCTCGGGCTCCTCCGGGCACCGATCACCCAAAAAAAGCAACTTCAAAATAACGTCAGGTTCTTCCCGGGCACTCAGATGTTCGGCCGCTTTCTGTCTGGCATCGTCTCCACGTGTCACGTCACCTCCGAGTCTCTGGAGACTGATGGAGGCTCAGAGCGGCAAGCCGGAACCTCGGCCTCCTGAAGAGATGGAGACCCTCCGGGGGTTTGGACTCGAACGAGCTTTGGCCTATACACGGCAGAAAAGCCCCAAACACCAGGAAAAGGGAACCAGATGGCACCCAGATCAGCTTTTACTACCATTCCCTTGGCACCGACAAGCTTGGTCTTGTCAGTGCTGTTCTCATTAGGGGAAGGGAGAAGGGTGGCCTGTAATGGAGAGGAAGACTGCACTCTTTGGTCTCTGCAACAGAATTCCCTGTTATATCTGACGCCTCTGTGATATCTGAACACGTCCGTGTATTTAATTATGTGAAAAGGTATGTAAAAGTGCTTTTAACTACAATTATAAGAGTATACACAAAAATTATCCTTCTTTTGTTTTTCTAATAGATGTGATATCTGTATGACTGATGACGCCAGGTGATTTGTCTACAGGGACAATACAATGCTTTTTCGATTTATCAATTTTGTAAAAATAAATAAGTAAATAAAGAGATAAATTAAAATAAATAAAAAAAAAAACTTCTCACCGCTTTTGGAGCTCAATCCCATAAACCCAAACACACACACACACACACACACACACACACACAACACACACCAACACCACACACACACACACACACACACACACACACACACACACACACACACACACACACACACATGCCTTTATATACCAGTACACACATGCACATACAGTATTATTATTACAACATCAATCTATACACTTATATACAGTCTCGATACACACACACACAACACACACACACACACACACCATAAATATACATAAATATAAAAAAATTGTTTATGTGTAATAATATATGATGTTATTAAGTAACAAAATCGCTAATTAGATTAAGATTAACATTTTATCAGTTTGTGTGTGTGTGTGTGTGTGTGTGTGTGTGTGTGTGCGTGTGTGTGTGTGTGTGCGCGCGCGTGTGTGTGTGCGTGTGTGTGTGTGTGTGTGTGCGTGTGCGTGTATGTGAAATCAGTTCTTGTTCAACATTGAGCAAGTCTGTGATAAAGTTCACCTTGTCCTTCATGAGGGATCTTAGGACAAGGACACAATACTTTTCCCATGCAGGAAGTTCTGAAGCTTAAAACACATCCACGCATTAGCACTGACACTCTTCTGGATAGGTGATCCTTTCCCATCCAGTCCCCTCAGCTGTATTTAGTCTTGTCTAAACAGTCGTTTTCGAGGTTATTGGACACCATCAGTGAGTGGACATAAACAAAAGGCTCTGTCTGAACCCCGGATCTCAGTAATAGTGACAACAACCTCTGACTTCCACCAATTACCGAAGCAATGCCCTGAAGGACTTTAGCTGAAAGTCCTCACAGCCCATCCAGTGGCTGCTTCCCATCACAAGTCCGTATCTTAAAGCTCACAGAGCCACTGAGGGACTTTAACAAATTACCATCTTAAATATGGGCCACAGTATCAATTACAGTTGGAAAGTCTGATGAAACAGTTGAAACTACAGTCTCCTCAAACAACAGAAAAGTGTCTAATTTCTTACACAATTTCTAGGTAAAGAATTTTTTTGAAGTAGGAAGACTTCAAAAGGTGTACAGGTGTACAAAAGAAAATAAATTAGGTGAATAAAGTTTTGTATTTATATTGTATTGTATTGTTTTTATTTCACACAAAATTAATGGAATCAAATTATTTGGATGTTTTTATATTTTCTAGATAAATGGTATCACATTTAAAATTCTACCAACTTAACATTATTAACACTATACAAAATAGTTAACATATGCATTATTCTCATTCAGTTTTATATTTAAAAAAAAAAAACATGGAAGAAAATAATAATAGTAATGCTTGTACACACACACACACACACACACACACACACACACAAAGTATTTGTTTACAATAAACAGCTATAATGCACTTTTTAAAAATTAAATCAAAAACCACATACAAGCCCAACCACTAAAAAAACAAATTTTTAATAAATATTGCATAACAATTTTGTAAATGTAAACTTAAAATATGTACCTTTTGCTAAAACAGAAACAAATAAACAAATATGGATTTATCAAGTTTCTTTCAATATGCTTAATTTTTTAAAAGTTATAAAATCTATCCAAACACACTTTTTGTTTGTTTCAAACTAATGAAACAAATGTTAAAATGCAACCATGGTTTGAAAATGTGATCAAATCATTACAATTTGTTTGACATGTTGCAATTATTTAATTCTAAAATACTTTTATAAAAAAAATTATTTTGATGAAGGTAAAACTATAAAATGTGGTAATATAAATACAAAATAAACAAATACAAAAATAAACAATATACATTTAAAAATATAAAAATAAAAAATATATAACAAAGTGAACTGAATTCATCACTTAATTACTGTAAAACACTGATGCAATATTTTAATAGAATACAAGATTAATTTTCGTAAATCAGTATAAAAACATTAAAATCGTTTCAGCACACAATATTTCAAACAATCATTGAAAAACCTTTGTTTTGTTATAAACAATAATACAAATAACGTGTGATGTTTTCTAAAGCTGTTCACAATTTTGAAATAACCAAATAACAATAACGATTAATAATAATAATAATAATAATAATAATAATAATAATAATAATAATAATAATAATAATAATAATAATAATAATAATAATAGCATATTTATAATAACTACTGTCTAGAAATTTAGACATACCTTGAAATCGGTGTCCCAGATATCTGTTCCTCAGCACCCAGGGGTAGAAGTTCAACGTGTCCCTCTGATGAGGAGAGAAGAACGGCTGTGTGGGAATCTGAAGATGGCGCAGAGACAGGCCCGAGTTGGTGGGATGCGCCCCTGGATCAGTGAACAACATGTCTGGAGAACTGCTGTACAATGTCCGGCCGGAGTTCTGGAAGCAGGTCCCGAAAGGTGCTGGATGAAGGGACTCGGCAAACCTCAGCGCGGTTGGTCTGATGGGCTCCTCTCCGGCACTTGCAGAATTAGAGTCTTTGCCCACCAGAGATTCGATTGTAAAGCACTTTTTATTATGTTGGAACATGTTGGGAGGATAGAAAAATTAAGCTAGATGTTTTACAAAAAAATGATAAACGAAATATCTATGGACGAAACAAACAACAGCTTTTTGAAGCTGAGACGTGCGCGCAAAGAAACTCAAAATCTGATTACATTGCCACGGTCCCTATACTATACTATACATCCCAGAACTTCACTAGGTCCGGTCGCTTCATGCAGGTTCTGAACGCTGCTCGGTCCCGTGTGCTCGGACTCCAGCTACGGTACAAATAAATCAGTTATCATCTTCTGAGAGAAACTTCTGCAGGTGCAGCGGGCATCGGCTCCGCCCGTGAGAATCGCTGCGAGTTCTGATGATCGATAATTCCCGTCAGTTTGTGGAGAAGAGTTTGTCACGAGCCAACTTCAATACCTGCGCGCGAGCTGTTCAAGTGAGAGAGAGAGAGAGCGTCAGCGTGATGAAAGAGAGAGAGCGAGAGAGGTGTGGTGCGCCTGCGCAGACAGCCTCGCAATAACTGCCATTTTGTTCTTCTGGATTCACAAGGTATAAGTTTCAAAACATTGCTTTTAAATTGATTTCACTACGAAGGTATGAAAAGATAACCAGATCAATTAATAACACGTGTATAATTGAGATTTTTTTTACTTTAACAAATTATACTAAAGATGTTTATTTGTTTACGCAAGCAAACAAATAAGAAGTTGGCTGCATGGCACTTTATTGAAAATAATAATATTGATAATAATAAAAATTACCACAACAATGCGAAATTCGCAGAGTAATAGTTATAATGATACTAAAACGGGAAAAGAATCGTCTTTCCGGTATTTAAAACCGAACGAAATTATTATTGTAGTTGTTGTTATTGTTATTCTTATTATTATTACTATTATTATAATTATTATTATTATCATCATCATCAACAACAACAACAACAACAACGCCATTTTCACGTGAATCAAACATATATACAATAAACATATATACTCACCGACAAATTAAATTTCAGTATATTTGTATTAGCAATAGTAAGTTGAATTATTGAATTATTCATTTTTAATGTGATTTTAAAAAAAAACTTGAAAAGAAAAAATGGAATTATACTTTGGCATAATCAGTTTTTGATGAATTTGCCAGTTTGTGAAGCAAAAGAAAAAAAAAAAAAAAAGCATGTACCTTATACCAAGTTAGAATCAAATAAATTATTAGAACGGAAACAATATAAGGCTTAACAGGTTTAAACAACAACAACAACAACAACAACAACAACAACAATAATAATAATAATAATAATAATATAATGTTAATACATAAAGCGGTATATTTCTTTATTGGCTAACTGTTTGCCGGAGCTGTCGTGATTGGAAAATGAGTCAGATAAGGTTTCTTAATGAGGCCGACACAGATCAAGGGAACCAGGCTCTGATCTCCCGGCTTGACACGTCTCGAGTGCCGCTCCTTGTCTCATTTGTCAGTTACAAACGCAATAAGTTGTTGAGAGAGGATGGAGGCTAATGGGGTGGATCAGAGTCTCGGAAACCCTGGACAGATGTCACCCTTTTCAAACAGAACAATCGCGGCTCAGGGGCCACATAAAAGCCCCCCTTCTTGGGTCTTTTAACAATTCACACAGCGGAAACCCATGTGAACCACGCAGGGCACAGACCCCATTGAGCCCGAAGCAGCCCGTATCCAGCCCTCTCGGTCCCTCCGCATTTAATTAATAGCTTTCTCTGCCCAATTCGGTCCCCTTTGCCTCAAATACAAATGGCCATTAACATCTATTAATTTCGCCTCTGGCCATTGATTGCATATTGTGCTGAGTCAAAAGCAATAACAGTTGGAGTTTTTCTAAGCACTTTGGGTGTGAAGGCGAGTTAAATGCGATTGTAGTTCCAGCGCTGGGACACATCTCTGGACACGAAGCCGACAAAATTGGTTAATTTGCCAGTCATTAGGTTATTCCGAGAGATTAAACGAAAAGGATTGTCACGGATCGTGATGAAAGAATAATTAGCACGATCTGTAACGAGCAAATAATGCCAAACAATGTGAATCAAATAAAAAAACGGTTAACGTTCTTTTGTTCATAAGTAAAAGAACTTTTTATTCACGTAACAGTACACATAAAACCCAAGTACCGAATGTCAGTACATCAGCAGCGGCTTTGCAGTGGATGAAACGTCTTTTGCCGCGGTTATCTCGCCCTCTAGAGTACAGGCGGGAACAACAGCATTTTTTTTTTTAATCTCGAAAGACATAAGACACTGCTGTAATTGCAAAATCTCTTATAAAGTCACCAGTTTCTAAGGGCTTCCACAACCTATATGAAAAGAGATTGTAAGATTGTAGACTATACCTTATTGTAAAATTTCAAAATAAGGCCAAATCATGTGAAATACATTATTTTATCGGTAAAGCCTTTAAAAAGGGGGCGGGGTCAAATACATAGTCTTAAACGCATTAAAAAGGCAACACCTTGAATCAAAGAATCATGCTCCAGGTCTCGTTATTGAAAGGTAACAGCATTCCATGCAAAAGAATACGTTTTGTGTGTGTAAACATGATCCCATTTATGTCCAACATAATCCACAATCTCAAAACCAAGACAAAGGATGTTTCAAACAAAGGCAGAGCAAATACTCACCATTGCACTGCTACAGTATAACGTCTCGCTTCAAATCTGTCACCGTGTGCTTACAGTCGCAGTACCTGCTTCATAAATTAATTTAAAAAACTAAATAAACGTAATACAATAATCCTGCCGGCACTTGACTGAAAACCAAATTAACTGTCCAGTCTATAGAGTCGCCAAAGTCCTTAATGGCGAGTTTCCGGTGACGCTCAGATTCTGGCCACGACTGCATGGTATAGACATCAGAAAAAGTCTTAAAGCCCATCAGCTGGACTGGCACCACGGAGTTTGTGTGAGGTCACACTCCAGCGCGGTGCTGATGACGGTACAGGGAGCTCCACTGATGGTCAGCTCCTGCCTAGACTCCACCCGGTAGCGGAGGTTATTCAGGCCGCCCTCAGGATCCACCTTAAACTGCTCCTGCACAGAACAACACCCGCATTACAAGACATTCAAACCGCTGGACTGTGGAAAATCTGATGTTTGGTATTTTTAAGCATATCATTTTAACTATTTTCCAGTAGTTCAATTGTTAAACACCACTAAGATTGTGGGTTTGATTCCCCAGAGAAGTCATGAATTTGGTTAATTATTTCTTGTTTAATTGTTTTTGGGTTTTTTTTTTGAATGTGTGAAGTAATGTAAACTGATCTAAGTTGTCTAAAGTCAAACAGATTTAGGATCTGCTAATTTAGGATATGCACAAGAAATGTGAATTATGAAATCAAATTTAAGATCTGCTAAATGCACAAGAAATGTGAATTATGAAATGTAAATGGCATTTTACCTGCTTTTGTGCCGCAATCCTCTTCTGATCTCGTTTCCTCCATGCAGGATCATGGATGTGTTTAAAAGTTTTGGTTCCAGTAGTAATACCTTTGGGCCTAAAAAGCTGTAAAGAACTCTGTCACTCCATAAAATAAAAAAACAAGAAAAAAGACGACATTTTTCAAAGAACCTGAAGTTCAGCCGCTCTCAGTCTTCTGAAAAACTCATCGTCTTCTCGTCCCCATCCCCAGAATCGATTAGACATTCCATTGCACTTCATGTAAAAACAACAGCAGATTGGCAGACGTCTTTTAAACAGCGCAGAACACGTTATGGTTGTAAAGTTCTTACCAGCTGATAGTGTTTCCTAGAGAGCAGCAGAATTCCACCGACATACGTCTTATAATGATATAAGGGATGAAGTTCTGGTGAAGCAACATGAAACGGCCCTTCTTCTGGAAATCCGTAGTCTAGCTCTACGTTCTGAGGCAACAAGTCCACATCATGCATGGCAATGTAGTCTGTGTCGTTCCCACTTTCCACGTACCCAACGTTAATAAGTGAGGCTCGATTAAATCTGAAAGCACAAAAATCAAATACAATTCAACATGATTTGCCACACACTAATACAACACAAAACAATTAAACTCACCTGAAGCGATCGACTTGGTTTATAATATATATTTTGTGCCTTATCTTCTTTTTGTTGAGAAAAGCGTGCATGTAAGGGACGAAAACCAGAAGCTCTTCAAAGCGCTCCCTGAACGGCACAATAAGGGCCATTTTGTGCGGGCCCCAAGAGGAGTCAGCGCCAGAGTCCAGTCTCTCTGGAGAACAGGGTTGGCGAGGCAGGTGGTTTAACCCATCGATCTGGCTCATGTCTCCAGAACAAGTCATCTGGACCCAAAGAAGAGAGCCCGAAACAAACAACATGCACAACCCGAAGAGCTTCCAGACGGAGCATTTTCTGGACAGAAAGCTGAAAACAAGAAGCAACAAATTTCAATTTCAAAAAGCAACAATCTTAATACAATTCATTTATTTATAAAGTGCATTTCACAGTCACAAACAGTCCTAAAAATGAACAGAGCTGGTCGAAAAAAAAAGTTCCAAAACATGAACATTTTTAAGATCTCCTACAGAAACACACAATGCCGTAAAAAATTGCATTAAACGTGCAGTTTGGTCACCATCTGTACAAAACCATTGTTAAGAGATTTGAAGGCACAAAAAAAAAACAGATGTAGATGTTTTTAAGCTAATGCATCTTCGCAGTTAATATAGATTTAGTACAAAACACAACAACCAAACTGAATTGGTAGCAAAATGATGGTCAAGACTTGTCCGGTCACACGTCACATACTCACTGGACATCTCCATGATTCTGCAACCTTTGACTTTCACTTCTTCATTTATGAAACACACGAAACAGCCAAATACACATACAAGTACACGTGACAAGAAAGACGCGGGTGCAGAGGAGATTACCTTCGGTCATCTTTGAAATACAGCACTGGTTTTCTCCGTGAGGAGTACATCATCTTTGTGTCTTAAAGTGCAATGACGAAACCGTAGGCAGGCAGGGAGACTGATGAATTGTCACATAAAACTGATAAAGCCACAGGCTTGAGTATCTTTGATCTAATCGTTATAACAGATCCTCGCATTTACAGTTACGCTTGTCCGACTCCATCATCACGCAAAATCTCGCGTCTCCAGTCGTCTTAAAAGTATTTCATTAAAGTTACACCAGCGACGTCTTTGTCGACATCATATATACTATTTCAGCCATAGTTGAAGACGGTAAATGTTACGGAGTTCATATTCAGCGACAGATTTTCTCGAGTTTAGTTACACGTCACACCTAACGGCACAATGAAACTAGCGGAATGCTTTGAGGCTAAACATCCATCTAAACTACTTACGCGCTTGTTACAAACCACACATATGCTATAAATGTTTCTGGTTTATGCGACGCGTCATTTACAAAAACGTTACAAACTTCAAAAAAATGTTACAAAACGGGTAAAAAAAAATCTGACGTTGGAATGGTACGTCTTCAAATCGGTCCTCGGGAAAACTTTGTGCAAAAAATAGTTCCTACTCTAATGGGAATGCAGGAGCGAAATTGACATCGGACTTTTATAACTACGTATTACTCTATATTTACAATTTGATTGGAACATATATGTTTCACGTCATGAGTGCATCATAATGCATTATCAATATCGGAAATTTAAGTTTAATGAGAATTTCCTTTTAATAGTGGGTCCATAAAACAAACAAAAAAACATGGTTTCAACATCCAACATTGTTCCTTCCCATAATGGGACCCTTGGAAGTGAACTTCTGCCATTGTTTGAGATGGCTCCTGGACGCAGAAATGTTCTTACATAAAGACCCACCTGGAGGAGCCCGGATTCTGTAGGTGACCCTCACGTTCCCTGCAGAGCTGGAGGATGTGTTGGGGTCTTAACATCGCTTAACGTCAATGCTTTGCCACAATTTTAATGCAGAAGAGTCAGATGTTACCATATTTATCAAACACAAATTCGATTTTTATTGGTGACGCTCCCGTCCGTTAGACCTTACATCCAGCTGTCCATCAGTTATTCACACAACATTCAATTAGTTAGGTTATTTTGTAAAGATTTTTTTTCAACTAATACAGTTTCACGATTTTCTAGATACAGTACTTAAATAACCATTAAGATGTCTCATTTACAATTCCCACAAAGTGAAGTGCCCACTATGATTAGTGTCCGAAGTACCACACAACCGCCCTGTGCCATCAGAATCTTTTCAAGATAAAAAAAAAAATATATATATATATATATATACATCACATCAGTAACAAATAACTAAAAATGTCACATTGTTTCACATTTTTCCAATATATAATTATTCAGGCAAGAACACATTTACCTTTTAGGAAAAACACCATCAGTGGTCTGAGTGGGAGAAAACTTTATTTCAGAGTGCATAGGCGGGGTAGATTACAAAGGTTCCTCTCCCTGTTTGTAACTTAACATAAACCCATTTCCCAGTGGCCATTTATGCTAAACAAAAAAAACCCTCATTATGACAAAACGGTTCAGTGAACAACATGACGCACCATTAAAAACAAAAACACCTCAACATGTACAAAAAAAAA
>CM051503.1:11595516-11626186 GCA_028031935.1 Paedocypris micromegethes
AAAAAAAAAAAAAAGTATAGTAAAAAAATGCTGCGGACAATGTCAGGAAAGTTCAGCTTCAGGAAATCATTACTTGTTTGCAACCAGACATCATAGCGACTTTGCGTTGGTCTGGAACTAAAAAAGCACTATGTAAATAAACTCAAAACTCGAACACAAAATAAGAAAAAAAAAATGTGAGGGAAAAAAAATGGTTTAACTTTTAAAACTTGCATTCTGGAAAATCTGCCTTTAAAACGAACACAGAAATTTTATATTTATGGTGGTAATTATCAATATCGAAATGACATGAAAAAACATATTGTTATAATTAACCTTGCCATATTGTCCAGCACTATATATAATACATACAGTATAATGCAAACATAACACATCAAATCAAAGCACAAAACAGGAACACACGTATGCAAATAATATGGAAATGATCTCGAAAAGACAACAGCAAGCAATATAAATCATTTTCTTCAAAATCTTACCATGATGGAGTCTCTCTTTAGTATACCACATTGCAAATCCATCCCCATGGAGATTCTTCTTCCCAGACCCATGGACTTTAAAATGCACATGCATTTCCCAGTCTTTCAAATAGCACGGCTGAATTTAAGAGAAAAAATGTGTTTAATAAATTACTAAATGTTACTAAATCTGTATTTGTTGACAATAATGTGCTTACCACTGTGTTCCAGATAGACCCTTGTTTACTTCTCTCATCCGGGGTCAGGCGTACATACTGGCTGGTTACTAAAGTGCTTCCCCCAAAGTCCCACTGGCTTGAGGAGCTTGTTCCAACACCTAAAACACCACATATGTACATTAAAATCCACATGGATGCAAACAATTAAACCATAATCCGTTGTGTTAATTACTAGAGGAAGCACACACAAAACGATTAAAATGTTTCACAAAAAGAGGCAATTAGTTGTGTAACACATATACAGTGTGTGTGTGTGTGTGTGTGTGTGTGTGTGTGTGTGTGTGTGTGTGTGTGTGTGTGTGTGTGTGTGTGTCTTTTTTTGCTCTAAATCTAAATATTTATCTTCGCAGTTCATGCAAAATTACTTCCTAGTAGCTTATGTTGACAATAATTAAACAGTGCTGTGGCGTACTAATTTATTGTTTTTTTTTTTAACTCACAACAAATAAAAGCAAGCAATGCATCTTTTAGACAATTTTCATTTTATAAAGTGTGACGCTAGCAGACCCAATTGTAACAGTTACAAAATTAACCTGGCATTAAAATAGCAGGCAGCTAAAGCAGCTACTCACCCTGATATGGTTTAATGAGAGAGTGTTCGCGCTTCAAATGCTCAGTATTGCCGTCCGTTATGTCTGAATACACAGAAGAAAAGTGAAGCAACCACAAAAGGAAGAGAATTCTGTGACACATTGTCATTTTACGAGTTACACTGGGTCGAGTGTGAAGCCATGACGCGGGGCTTCTTTCTCTCGCCATGTTCGTGTCTTCCTTCCTCTCCTCTGCTCCTTCACTTCCTGTTAGAACTCACGAGCTGCTCTAAACCAGCGGCGCTCACTACCTGGACGGCGTTATAGTGAACACAATGTCTAGTACACTGCGTTTTTGTCGTTTTCTTGCTTCTAATCAGAGGTGTCAAGTAACGAAGCAATACTACTTTGTTACTTTACTTAAGTAGAATTATGGCTTATTTATACACAGTGTTGTGCAAGTTACTTTGAAATTGTAATATGTTACATATTACTTATTACTGTTTGTAAAAAGTAATAAGTTACATTACAATATTACTTTCTCAGAAATGTAATATATTACATTACTTTTGTATTACTTTTAAGTTACTTTCACCAAAATAACTACAGAAGTAGAAATTAACGTCCTAAAATAACAAAATGTACTTTTTACTTGTACAGTAATTTATGTTACAACCAGTGGAAGAGTTATGTAGCGTAATGACTGTGGCCTCTCCAAGCTACAAATAACAATATACATAATCTATAATTGTAGGGTGACCATATATTTTGTTTTCCAAAAAAGAGGACAATCAGCGCGGCCTCGAGACAAATTCAGACAGGCTTCTCGGAGGCTAATGAACATGCTTTAATGTGCTTCAATGTTGCTAAACTATAACTTAGTAAAAACAATCACTTAACTTAAAAAAAATCAGTAAAAACCTAAATAGGTAACTATTTTAGTCAGAATTTTTTGAATAATGAAAAATGTTTTTTAAAATGTGATTGTTTTTAAAAAAAAAATAATAATCTGATACCAGACACAACAGGACTATTCAGTGCGTTTTATTCATTTTGACTGACTCACCACACAATACTGTCCTGCTTTCTGGCCATAAAGTGCAGAGAACACTGTCGTTGCTGTTTTCTTTCTCTTCCCACGTCGAGCGATCTAATGGCAGTTCGACGTGTTTTTTTAAATAGCTGTTTTTTGATGCCGACAATTCAGCGGTTGCATTTCACCGCAATGTTCTTGTTTTTTACAAAACTGAAACAATGCGCATAAGACCATCTCGCGAATGTACCACCGGCTGTTGTTTATTAAATGTTCAAATGTGCCGCGAGTGCGCGACTCTGGCCCGTGCACAGCCGCCAATCAGAGCCACAGCTGTCAGCCGCTAGCTCAGAGCACAGCCAATCGCTCAGAGCACATCTCGAGCTCAGAGCCAATCACTGCACACCTCGAACTCTGAGCGTTACAAAATACAACGCTCCACCAGCGAAAGGCGGAACGAATGACTTGCGTGTCTATTTGCGAACATGAAATGTTAAATGTTTGATTTACTGTCTTGAAAGTGAAATATTTGATGTAACGCAAGCGTTACTTGCATGTAACGAGTAATATATTACTGAAAATACTAAAAGTAATAAGTTACACTACCGCGTTACAGCAAAAAGTAATAGTGTAATATGTTACTTTTGTAACGCGTTACTCCCAAAAGTGTTTATACATTACTACTTTTTGCATACCCGCTTTTGCGACTGAAAAAAGCATATAAGCAATAACGTATATCGTTGATGCATGTTCTGTGCTTAAATTATGTTATTTTATTACATCACTCCAATGACGGTCATTGATGTCATGCTTCTGAAGTGTGACTTTTTTCACCATTACAATACTAGTCATCATATTTTACACTCTGAATCGCACGGTAGAGATAGGTATTGCAATTATAGAAACGCGCATCTATGGTTCTTTGTTGTGTAAGAGTTGACAGAATGCATTAATTTTCAATGCAATTATATACAACATTTGAATAATACATATAATATTGCATATACGTTTTTTCTTGCATTACTTTTACAACCCAGCGGGCATCACGGCGTCAATTTGACATCAAAATCCAGTCAAAATTGAGTCAACGAGTCAAAGTAAATTATTTGATGTCATTTTGACATCAAGTTGACAGACATGGTATTGACATTGATATTTTAACGTCACATTTACATTGAACTCTATACCCTAGTTTGTTGTAAATCTTTACATGCCATTTTGGCGTCAAGTTGACGGCGTGGTGTTGACATCAATATTTTTGTCAAATTTACATTCTAATTTATTATGATGACCAAAATCCTTTTTTTCCCCTCAGTAATCCCAAAATGTAATCATTGGACATGTAATTTCCAACGTAACAGCAGACAAGTAGTATGCAGAGGAATCTAGTTCTGTGGTGGAGGTCAATACTGGACCCTCAACATACTTAGTTGTGCCACTGGACACGCTGTGTCAGACAAGAATGTTTTTAAAAGTTGAAGATGACTGACCGAAAACATTGATCTGAATTCTCCAAAAGTGGAGTGATCTAAATTGTTGACATTTAGCGAGATTTGAACACCAGAAACCCAGCACCAAACATCTCACATTTTTGCATTACGCCAAAAGAGCAAAAATGTGTCAGACTGAGATTTACATTTATTATATTTAAAGTATTATTACTATTGACTGACTAAAAGTCTGCATTGGAGTTCTCAAAAAAAAAACTCAAAAAATTGAATGGATTGACTGAAGACCTGAACCGGATTTCAAAAGTGGAATGCTCTGAAATGAAGTTTGAGCTAGGAGAGATTTGAACCAATAACAAAGCACAGAAGCCTTTTTTATTGCGCCGCTTGAGATGCAGAAGGCTTTTATTCAAAGTATTAGTATTGAGGAATGCAGACAACATTTTACACAATTTTCCAAGCTAGGAAATACTGAAGTTTAGAGCTACATGGGATTTAAACCCAGAAATCTGGCACTACATTTCATTACGCCACTAGAGGAACTGTGTTCTTTGGGATTTAAAAAAAATATATTACTATGAGCGGAATTAAATCCTGGACCAGATTTATCAAAAACTGGAATGAATTGCTAAAAAACCAGGACTGGATTACTCAAAAACTGGAATGAATTGGCTACAAAAAAAAAAAAAAAAACCTGGACTGTAGAGTATATGCATTTAGGAAAATATACTTTTGCATTTGAAAATTTGCATTAATAAGTTTCATGTTTTTATTAATTATAATCTTGCTTCCAAAAGTGGATTAACCTCTCCCCAAATAAAAACTCAACATTTGCTGTATTTTACATTTCTCATGCAAAGAGAAATAGTTTAATTTCAAAAACAAATTCATACAGTCACCTCTGGATTGGCACTTAAAGCTTTACATGCGTGTTTAACTCAAAATCTGTGCTCACTCAGCACTGATTATTCATCCAGCAAATGTCAAACAGCGTAAATGAAAAACCAACCTGACTCAAAATAAAACGAGATGCCAGATACAAGAACATAAAAATGCACATCACATAAGTGTGAATAAGTTATCAGTAGGCATGAATGTTGCAGAACAGAGTTCATGTGTGACGTTTACACAATGACGAGAGAAACAAATGAGATCACACCAATAACATGAACTATTTATGATAGCATGAACAAAACCAAAATTACGAGAGAGAGAGAGAACAAGAGAGAATCATGACATATTACGTGTGTCTTTTTCCACTACAATGTTCTGCATGAGCATCAGACAGGTCTTGGGTGTATTCAGAATGCCAATCCCTCTGAAAAACCTTTTGTAACTGACTCTGAACGGTTTGCTGGCCCTTCTTTATAGTGGAACCTGTCTGATTCACAACTAATCCTACTCCTGCCGTCGTTGTGAAGTAGTCCTCAGACCAGTTAGAGGTTCCTGTAACACACAATGACAAATCAACACAGGATGACAGTGAATAATATATTTAATAAAAATAAAATTCAGAAACTTAACGGTAACTAGATTATGAACTTAACATACCAATGTAAACAACTCGATCCGTCACCATATACTTGGCGTGGTTGACACGAGCAAACGGAATCCTCTGCTGCTCTGGCGTGGAAGGAACCTCAAAAATTTTCTGTCATTCAAATGTAACATCTTTGTAATTTAGCCACATTTGAAACAACCGTTTAAAAAAATAAAACCATCACCCACCACGTGAATGTTGCAGCTCAGCGGGGGCTTGCTCAGCACTGATAAAGACTGCATGAAGACAAACATGGCACCAGGAGAATGACTCCAACAACTGACCAACAGCTTCACCTCGACTCCTCTCACACAAGCAGCCTCACGTAAGGCCGAGTCGATGACAGGCCAAAAGCTACATCACAGTGAAAAAAATCCTTGTCATGCATCCTCCTTTAAAAAAAATAAATCAAGTATAATACAGTAAAGTTTACCGAATGGGTTTTGTGAACTGAGAAGTGGGGAGGTAGTCCATCACAGACACAAAGATGAATTGTTTAGCATCAGAGATTACTGACAGGATGCTTGAGAGGTCATCGCTACGCCCGTAGGATGACAGAGGAGGCGGTGAGCTCTAAAACAAAAGATCAGGCAATGCTTAAAATACATATATGTACAATAAAAGGAAAGGAATGCTGAAATAAAGAGAATGTAGATCTCAGAGACCTCATTGGGATTTATAAAGTATCCATACACCTATCACTCAGTGAAATACAGTTTGCATTGCACAATAATATTTTCATTACAAAAAGTATGTAAAAGTAGATAATTTTGCAGTTATTATTGCAATATTATACAGTGGCCTGCAAATAATTTTTTATGTGGATCTGTGTGCTACATTGTATCTGATTTTAGGACTCAGTTATCCTAGAAAAAAAAAAAATAAATTCCACCAAGACCAAATGATTTGAATCTTAAACGATTTTCCTATCAGTCTGCTCCTGTAGAAATCTAAAAAAATGATAACAAACAAACACTCAAGAACAAAAGTGAAAGGAAAAAAACGAGTTATGTGACAGAATGATTAAATCATGCTTTGAATGATTAGGCACAAATGACGCATGGACCACATTAAACAAAGAAACACAATCTCAAACCAGTGACAAAAACACAACTCACAGACAAATAGACACGTGCAGGGACACCGTTGAATGTAACAGCTAACGGATACTTAGAACTGGAGAGGGCGGAGAACCTGCCCGGCCAGAAAGGCGGCAGAGATCCATTTTTCTGGCCTCCGATTTCCCAGTAAACGTTGAATATCCGCAAAGCATCATGTGCCACACAGCTGCAGTCTTCTATGGACACGCCGACTTCTTTGACCTGCACAAAAGGTGATAATTCAGCTGATTTGCATATCATTTACATGTTTACATCATCTCACTTAAAATTCACATTGGCTTTAGAGACAAACCTGAGTAAGAGAACGCCAATCCATGTTTGAACTCCCAACAAACAAGCGTTTCTTATCAACAACCCATAATTTGGTGTGCAAAACTCCCCCAGTGACACTCTGCAGGTCGACACCCCGGACCTCAGCCCCTGTGACGGAGCAAAACAAGAAGAAAACCCTTTCCTAAGCTCCACTCCCAGTACAGCAAAAAGTATTTCTCACACTTTTCAAACAGAGCAAATGAAAAACAACCGGGACCCTGTTCTACCTGTTGCTACCAGTTCATCTGTGTCTGCAATGTATGACTGAGGGGCATTCACAGCAATCTTCAACTTCACTCCTTTTGGTTCCAGCTGCTTCAGCAAGTTAAAAACCTTTTTGCCCTATAGAAAAAAAACAACAACTGGTTTAGCTAGTCAACGGACTGAACGTTTACTCCACAGCCATTAATGTAAATTAAATAAGGCACAGATAAGAAAAGCAATCAATGCGAGTCTAACGTCCATCACACACCATAACAGATGAAGGCTCTGTGAGACCCAGATCGGAGTCACGGAGGGTGAAATAAAAAGCACTAATGTGGACGGAGCTGTTCGCTCCATTAAGGAGATTAGCCCAGGTCTCTGAAATGCTTGGCAGATGTGGTGAGCCGGAATGGAAGTGCATGCCTTCAGGGATGCTTTCAACAATGGTCAGCCTACAAAAATGTCAATAGTATTTACACTTTAATAATCTCAAATCATAAAAGTAAAATAGTTTTTTTTTTATCTTACCTACAATCAGAGGTGCATTCCTCTTGACCAATCGAGAAACCTTCCAGCCAGTGTAGCTCCAGTTGTGACATCAGATGGGACACAGAAGTAGGGATGCCATACTGCCAGATGTGCAATCCAAATCCACTCAGAAGAAGAATCAACGGTAAGAGATGGAACATGGTGAAGCGTTTTTGACTTGCCTGCTTAACAAAAAGAAATTGCAAACCAAGTGAGTTCACCAGGGACCATATCAAAACTGTGCACTGCATTTAACCATCCAGGGAAGTGACACACACACACACACACACACACACACACACACACACACACACACACACACACACACACACACACACACACAAACAAACAAACCAGTGTGGAGCAGTGGCCAGAGCACTCAATTGGACACTCAGTTGTGGAATTTTTTGGACCAGGATTCGAACCTGTGATGTCTGGGTTGTTGTTCCAACACCCTTCCATTGTCCTCGATCAAAAGTCCTTGTTTAAGTGGTTATGCATCACAGTTTACATGTACAAAAGCTGATTAATTACATGGATCCCATTCTGTTTGATGTACAAATCCATTCCAATCATTTCTGCTGCTGATGATGATGATGATGATGATGATGATGCAAGAAGGTTCAGAAAGTTTTCACTAATTGATGTGATGTGATTATGATTGGCTTATGATTGGGTAATAGTGAGTCAATGGTTAAACACTGGTTAAATGAAAAGTCATACATAATTTGTTTTAATCAATTTCAAATCAGTCCATAAAATATATTTTTTAAACAAATAAAGTGATTGTTATGTTATGATAGGCTAATAGTGAGTAAACATTACATTCTAAATTTAACCACGATTATAAATATACAATATTTTCATGCATATGATTGCTCTCACCTTGACAGATGTGGGAGTTTCTGTAGTGTGTTTGGTGTGGAGAGCATCAGCGCTGCTGATTGGCTGATGTGTTTTTTTACTAGATTGTTCCGAGTCTGTCTGAGCGGCCTCATCTTGACGACGAGACGAGCATTCACCATGTTTATATGGAGCAGGCGACTGTTTTGCAACCATTTCTGTGATGCCACAATCCGTTATCTGACAGGTCCGGTCAACTGTATCTTGTAGACTTCCTTTTTTCACATTATCCTGCAGTTTAATGGCTTGATCTGTTTCGACACGATCAGATTTATTTGCATGTACATTTGCATCCTGTGGTGGAACCTGTTGATGTTGAGTGAGAGTGTCTTCGTTTTCAGTTTCACATTGAACCGTAGACTCTACGTCAAAATCAGAAGTCGTTGGGGTCTCGGTGAGTGGGGACTGATTAGAGTCCTGTGTAATCTCTGCTGTTTGATCATCTGAATGATTTCTTTTGTGAGCTGAAACAGTGCAGCCGTGGTCCAGTATATCACTTTGAGAGTACACGTCATCATTGCTTGTGTGCAAACGAGCTGATGAGATCGGCAGAGCGGTGTCTCTTCCACCGGTTAAAAGCGTTTTTCCTCGGCTGATCTCGGCAGAGCCAGTTCTCTCTTTCTGGACCGGCTGGTTGGATCCATCCGTCTTCTGTGATGACTCTGCACTCTGGACAATGACTCTCTTACGGGCCTGAGAGCTCTGAAAGGTAGGAATGCGGGATGATGCCTGTCTCCCTGTCTTCCGAAATTCCTCTCCATCATCCTTTCGCTCAGATCCTGCTTTCTCTGCTTCTTCTTCGAAACTCACACATGCATCAGATTTAACATCTTCGGGTTCCTGTATATTAGAAAAACACAAACCTTGTGAGCATTATTATATCCAAACTGCAATCAAAACAACACGTCACTGACAGTTGCGCAGGTCACAACTGATTCCTGCTGACCCAACACTTACATAAAGCAGCACAAATGGGTGTTTGCTTAACTCACTTCTTTAAAAGTCCAAGAAAAGACTGTTAATCTAGATTAAACTATAAATTAGCACGTGTTGGTGATGGATTAGCACTAAAGCTACTCACCATGGCCGCGAGCCAACTCCAACTTCTCCGAAGACAGGTTTTTACTTCAAGAACAACGTTTATTACTAGTGTTTGACAGTGATAATGTTCCTAAGGGGCTCACTGTCTAGGAATCTAGGAGATCGCGGACGACGAAAACAAGACGTTTTGAGTGCGACGTGGCTGCAGAATAACTGCACACACAGTGCGGTACAGTGAGCGAGAGAGAGAGAGGAAGAGAGAGAGAGAGAGCAAGAGGAAAAACTGAGCAAGAGCAACCTCGCCTACCAACGCGCTTAGTTCACGAGTTACAAACAAGCGTATGACTCACGTAAACCTGTATGACCACGTCTGAGATTCACCACAATGGCCTTGACATCTTTGAATCCAATAACGCAAAAATCTAGAAATCATAAAATATTACTTTTTTTAAATGTCATCGAAAAAACACACACACAAACACCGATCACACAATACACAAATACAAATAATACAAAAGTCAATGGCATGGGAAATTTCCCCTCAACTCAAACTTAAACTAACCGCCGTTTCCTGTTCTCACTTTTTAGTGCCAATAGGTAAACTGAGAACTCGTGAGCGCCTCTGCTGGTAAACATCGGTAGATCAGCTGTAAAATTACAAACCACGCCCACTACATCTGTATATCTACATCCGTTTCATAGTTCCTGTGCGCCAACTCTTTAAAACTATTTATTTGAACAGTGTGTGTTTTTTACGTGTTTGGAGAAATATACATAAATATATGTAAATATTGTTTTTATTTAACTTTTTTTTGCACTTTACAGCAGACCGTACCTTAGCCGGAAGCATTTTAGGTTTTGTTTACATGTTCCAACACTGAAACTCACCGATAGATGTCGCCATCCGTCTGTTTAGTAACTACAAAAAAAAACAAAAACGGAACTCGAGCAAAAGGGATTTATTGGGTTTGTGTCGATCACTTGTTCTTAAGCATTTTAAGGTAATGGCTTTTTTTTTTTACATACGCGCGATTGAAATAACGTTTCAATATAATATAGAATTAGATGTATGTGGTGCGTTATAACCTAGCAAATCGATTTTAAAAGCAATTCGGTAAAGTTAGCTTTACAGCTAACAACTGCATAGTATATTCTTACTCTTATTTGGAATACTCTTATTTAAAATAAATATGCTGACGATTATTACCAGGTTATAAAGTATTATATTTTGCTCGTCATGTTGCATTGCTTGGTCACGTAAACAGTTTTAACGATAACGATGACGTTTTGACAGCAATGACAGTTCCGAAATGACAGTTACAGTTTGAGGTTTACTGAAAAATTCTCACACTAAATTTGTCATTGTTTACTAAAAAATCTTGCCATGCTTCTTTCAGAAAAAATACGTATTTATAGGAGAGTTTTGCTTTTACTTTACAGGTGCGGGACACCCAGATGCAGAGGAATATTCCAAATATTTTTTTACCCACGACTCATCGTCAAATTCTCACAATTCTCACCCAGTGATTTTTCTCACTTTTGATTTTTGAGGAAGATGTTATTGTTTGTATCACTTCCTGGTTCTGTAATTAAACAGGCCTACTTTTTTTAATTTACGAGTCCACTATACAGCCTTAATGCCTGTGGTAATGCCGACCCCGGTCCCCCCGTCCCCCATCAGACCCGCTGTGGCCCCGTCAGTACATCAGGGGGTCACGGTTCTCTACACATGCCTATACGCAGCTCTGTTTTTTGTCGTATTCGTTCAGCTGTGGTTGCTTTTACTCTACCGGCACAAGCGCTGGAGCTACCAGAGTGTTTTTCTTTTTCTGTGCTTGTTGTGGGCAGCCCTTCGTACGACACTCTTCTCCTTTTATTTCTGCGATGCTCTCGCAGCCAATCACCTGCCCGTTCCCGTCTACTGGCTTCTTTATTGCTTCCCCGTGTGCTTGCAGTTTTTCACTCTGAGCCTTTTCAACATTTACTTTACTCAGGTAAGACACTAGCTGGTTCAACCTGTTGGCGATAAAGAAAGACTCATAAAAATGTTTTCCTTTCAGGAGTTGCTGAAAGTAAGGGGCTTTTCCAGTATTGAACCCAGCAAAGGCCTGTAAGTAACACACAAGCAACAGCTTCTTGAATGTCTTCATATCTCTCACACTTTTATAGATATATAAAATATTTTATAGATATTTTATAGATATAATTTAGAAAAAGTAGACTAAAGGAAGCGTGAGGTTTAGCAGTCGCTCTTCCACAGCTTGATGGTCTTGTCGTTTTCTAGCGCGGCGGAGGCGATGATGTTCTCAACTATATTGAGTTATAGTTGTGTTTAGTTTCAGGTGAACTTAAAGTGACCTCAATCCTTTTGTTCCAACGTTTTTTTTTTACATCCCCAAAAAATTTGAAGATGCCATTAATGTTAGACATTCCTCTTTTCAAAAAACATTCTGAATAGTGTGCCTGAGGTGTCGTAATTTTCCGAAGTGACGGTTTTGTCTGATCATAACAAATATTTGTAAGGAGGATGTATTTGCTGCTCAGACTTCTGATTCTTCTCTGGTTTCTTGATGGGAAGCTGTAGTCGATGTTGATAAAGCACTGGACCTGCTTACTATGTTTAAGATACGCCTTAAAATGAGTGTTTAAGGCGTATATTATTGCAATCTGACTCAAAGGTGCAAGAAGTTCATCAACTTACTTAACAATAAATATATTTATCAGAACTGCTCTGTCTTTCCAAATATTGATAAATCATCTGGGAAACACAACCCTTGCTTTCTCATATTATGAAGAAGATATCGAACCACAAACTGATTCGCTCTATCTACTTTTAAACTTTTTTGCCATTTCCTTGTTTCTGGTCGTACCAACGTTTATTTTTCCTAAACCTATTACTTATACAAAAAAGCATAGTTAAAAATGTCCTCTATCAGAGAATGTCCTTAGTGTGATAGAACAGCAGGACCAACTAGCGTGAGAAATGTGTTGAATTGTAAAATTGTAATGAATGTAAGTCGCTTTGGATAATAACTATAACTGTCGTTTTTTTTGTCTTCATCAAATATAAATGGTTTCATTTCTGGTTTACAGATGGGTGGCTCGGTGTGTGTACGCTGCTATGAGTGCCATCTTCCTATGTGTTAACGTGGTCTGTGCCAGTCTTGGTGGGCACGGGGGATCTAGCGACAAGAACACTTGGAAGCTGGTGTTGGTTCGCGTGCTGGTTAATGACCTACTGTTCATTCTGGAAGCTGTTTGCCTGGCGACATCTCTGCTCCTCTTGACCCGCTTCTCTTCCTCCACGACCCCTTATATACGCAGAAAGGTAACGGCTTTCACTTATTAACGCTATTTTTCTGCAGCCAGACACTTTAAAGGTTGTTTTCTGCTCGTAGGGGATTTGTCGAACTGCCGTGTTGGGCGCTGGAGTCATTCTGCTCTTCACCAGCAGGGCGTGCTATAACCTCACAGTGCTATTCTTGTCAAAGAACCATAAAATAGAGGCTTTTGATTTCGACTGGTACAACATCTCTGATCAGGTTTGTACACACACTACACGTGCAATGATGACGTGATGTTAACACGCTTGTCTTCCTGAAGGCTGATCTTCAGAGTGAACTTGGAGACGGAGGTTACATTATTTTTGGAGTGGTTCTCTTTATTTGGGAGCTGTTACCAACCAGTTTGCTGATTCTCATCTTCAGAGTTCGTCAACCTTCTCAGGAAAAGGTTTGAGGCTTTGCATTTTTGTACATCAATTTTTTATAATTTAATTTAAACAATGAATTTAATGTTTTTTTAAGTCATGTTCCAAAGTTGCATTTTAAAGTAATTTTATATTGATTTGTGCACATTATATGAAGAAGAGACTTGTTTTCATGTCTATTCAATGTCCGATCTACTTCACATCATAAACATTAATTTTAATGGTATTTTTAGAGCTACAGCCCAACCATAAGCCAGAAAAGAGGCTCACAGTCGTATTTCTTTGACGATCCTCGTGCAATAGAAGGTGACGTGGGTTCCCTCTGGACACACAGCATTAACCCCGAGAGCAGGTAATGTGTTCATCCCTGTGTCAAAACACAAACTTTATGCCAAGGATAAAACCAGCTCTCTGCACCAACAGTTGGTTTGGCTCGAGTGAAACAACCCCACTCCTCTTCAACAAGAGCGACCAAAGCAGTCAGCATCATTCTCTCTACTCGACGCCTCAGACCTGAACCCTGTCACACAGCGGACATCAGCACATCTTTTCCTGTTGAGCCGCCCTGTGGGGCTTTTGCACTAATACGCGTCAGAGGCGTCTGCTTTTGATTACTGCACTTTTGATTTTGTAAAGTTGACCAGATACTTAAAATACAAGGGACCAGACACTGAATGGCTACAGATTTACAGCTACACATTCCTCATGTATAAATGAATTTTTGTACTTTGTAACAAATACAGGTGTTTTTTGGGTTTGGAGAATGATTTTTTTGCATCAAATGTGTGTAAAATAATGAAGATAATATACTGTATTCAGATAAATTTACATTTATTTTAATAAAACTAATTTAAAGATTTCACTTTGCAGTTTGTTTCTTTTTTTACAAGACCGAGCTGAATTATTTATGCAAATTGAGAAATTTACAGACAGATTTTGTAACAGTTTCAGTAGATAAATACACAAAACGTACCTTTACATACTCAAGAAATCATATGTCTGAACTGTTTATTGTGCAGTATGTACAGAACTTCTATTAAAACATTTTATACATTATGTACAGTAATTAGATTTACTCAGATGCATGGTCACTTCTCTCATAAAAGATGACAAGTGGGGAGATCATTACACAATAGCTCAAAAACAAAAAAAAAACCCTGCAAATTTATGAGAAAATAAAAAAAATCCAAAACTAATCAGCCAATGATGGAGAAAACCCAAAAAAAAAAAAAAAAAATCTCACCGGTACTTAGAACACAACACTTTATGTGACCATCCATTCACCATTCTGCTGAGTATCTTTCTGTACACATGAAAAACAATAGAAAAAGCCTTGGCCTGCCTTATTTAAATAACAAACACTCCTCATAATTTAACATCCCAGTTTTGTGAGAAGTATTTCTACAGTCTGAAGTCAGTCTTTTAATAGATCAGAGGTCCGGCGTCTGCGAGGTCTCCAGCTTACGTAGACGGCGGCGTCGAAGTTCCGAAGTACTTGGTTCACCATCATCCTCTTCACAGTCTTCCTCCATTCTTTCTTTCTCAGCTCCTGTTGATGAATCTGGTTGTGAAAAGCCTGTAGCTCCATTCACCGAACCAGCTAAAAAGAAAACAACACGGAATACTTCAAATACTGAAAATGCATTTTTTTTTAAGTTGGGAATTATGCTTCTCACCACTCTGCGTCTCACTCTCCGTACAAATGTTCTCCGTGTTGTCTGCAGAGGATGCTGGGTTAACTGACGCACTAGTCTCACTCGTATTAGTCTCAGCTCGCGGAGGACTAAAAGAAAGGAAGAATGGCCCAAAAAGAAACATATTTCAGAAATTCTAACCTGATGTTGCACATTCTTTCATGTTGTTTGCATACCTTAACGTAGCCACCGTGCTGAGATAGTGGTGAATGTTAAGCATGGCTGCATCCAGCAATGTGTGTATGTTGTGAAGGCACTGCAATCTGGCTTCCAAACCTCGTCTTCCCTCCTGCTCCAGCTCACGGAGCTCAGCCTCCGACATGGTGGACAAGGTTGATGGAGGAGGAGGCATGGAGGACACTAAAAAATATGAATATTAACCATTTTCTTCCAAAGTTGTGCAGAGGAGACGCGGTTCACAAGCAATGTTTTGGCTTGCAAACGACACTCGGTTGATTCACACAAGTTGTGACATGTCAATCTTCTGTTCTCAGTTCCGTAGCTGTGATTTACCCATGTAAAAAAAAAATCTAAATCAGTCTTAAAGCAGCTGTACAGATGCTTTACATACAAATACAGTGGTACCCCGACTTACGAAAGGCTCAGCTAACGGAAGTTTCAAGATACAAAAAACGCTGTGACGAGAGATAAATAAACTGATTTTTATTATTTTCCTTTAATACGGCGGGACTCATTTTTAACCCACAAGAACCCATAAGGAATTTTCTTTAAGAGGAAAATCATGTAGAATATATCACAAATCAAGTAGGCCACATAGAACACATTTCTGATGGGTTTCTTCCTCCCAGAATAACACTTTTTGTCAAAGACCTGTGTTGTCTCATTGTGGCCAATGTATGTCACATTGGGCCTAAAAAGCATGTTGGGGGTAGAAATATTCCTTATATGAAAATGGGTAAACCTGACCATTTTAACTGCTTAGTAACATAACAGCCTTTTTATTTGCACTTCTACAACATATCCACAACATGACTATTAGCTAGATTTAACAAAAGAAGTTTAGGTTTGCGTCACAAAATTTGCCAACTGCCTATTTGGGAGCATTTACAACAAGTTACCAAACAAAACAACACACATAAAAACAAAGCCCAATGTGACATAAGTTACAGCATTTTTTTTCGTAAATGTTGAACACGCTATCAAAGCATTAGAACTAAAATGTGTTTTGAAATCACCTGCACTTATCCAAAAAAGCTTTTTGAAATTAGCCCACAAGCTATTGGAGAGCTCACTTCCTGTTAATGTCACATGACTGTCATCACACCAAGATGTTTAGTATATGTCGCTTAGTAACTTAATGAGTTAAGTTCTGACATAAAACATTATAAAGACGAGAATATGGCATTTAAAGTGCTTTTTACACCGGTGTCACTGTGGGTTCTTTTGAGTTAGTGCTTTTTTTCCCAGTAACTGTTATATGACTTCTATATTTTATTCTAAATATTATAAACTATAGACTAAAAATATTATTCTATATTTTCTTACAGTTATTACGATATTTTATCACATTATAAAAAAAAAAGTGTCTGAATTTACGAGGGCTTGGAACAAATTTTCGCCATATGAAATGACCCTCAGCATGAATAAATGTTGTAAATCAGGGTACTACTGTAATGTCCATGTGAAATTATAAGGTGTACTTAAAATTCCAAAAAAAGAGTTACAAATTGTTTTTGTGCCTTAAAATCTAATGGGGCGCATTCGATTACACCACTGTGTGTTGTACAAACTGAACAATTGTAGCCCTTTAAAAAAAAAGACCTACTGAAAGGTGGAGGCGGAGGCATTGGCAGCCATGGTGTTGATGGGAAGGGTGGTGGCATGGAAAAGGGAAACCCAGGCATTGGTCCAGGAAGAGAGCTGGAACCTTCTGCTCCTGCTTGTGTAGAGCTGCTGCCTGGTTCTACACGAATGAGAGGAAACAAACGATCAGAAACAAGCCGGACAACACGGCCAAACGGACATTGCAAACCTTGAGTCTGTGTTGCATCAGTGCTGTGTGGGGCAGCAGTCGCCCCCTGGGTTCCTGGGGGAGCTGGAGGAGGTGCCCCAGGAAAAGGACCCCAAAACGGAAACAGTCCGGGGGGAAACTGAGGCAACATGCCTGGAGCAACTGCACAGAACATGCACATTTGTGGTTCATCCAAAAACAGCCAAGTAGAAGGTTGACGTACCATTGACTGGTGGGGGTACGGGGGCATTAGCAGGGGCGGCAGGAGCGGGTGCCTGGGCCGGAACAGGGGCAGGAGTCGGATTTGGCTGAGATGCCCGGAGAACATCCATACGACATGTCGGGCACGTCTGTTGCCGTTGGAACCATGAGCGGAGGCAACTGCGCCAAGAAAGACGTCTTTAAAGCGAAAGATGAGCCACACGGGCAGAAACCCACCGCCGACACACACCTCGAGTGAAAGATGTGGTTGCAGGGCAGCTTCTTCGCTCCAGTCACCATTTCCTCTCGACATATGATGCACACGTTGTCAGTGGCCTGCAGGTCTTCTGGGGTGGCATCAGGATAACTGTTGTAGAGAACGGACAATGAGTAACAAATCACAAAAGTGGAATGACGAGTACACACCTACGTATACAATAACAATAGGGGCATATTTTTTGGTCATATTTGGTCAACATCCTGGTCATATTTTTTTGGCTTTACGGTCCAATTTAAAAAAAAAGACTCTTTATAAAGGATTAAAGGGGAATAAAAAAACAGAATTTGATCTTCAACGGTGTATTTTTAGATGCATAAACTCACAGCGTATTCATGTTACGAATGGCACGTCGAGACATAATGGCATCTGTAACCGCCTTCTTGAACTGCCTGGAATATTGTAGAAAAGAAGATCAGCTGTAATAGTTGATAAATGCAGCTCGTAGCTCTCCTTCATTTGCTCACCTCATTGCAAGATACATCGGTCGGATCGCGAACAAGGGGAATGTGTGAACTTTTATCATTATGGTCATGAAGGCCATATACAGAAGAACCTTGATGAACCCTGGATGAGAATAGAACATCAGAGAGAGAAACCGTAAGGTCCGTTTGAAAACGTGCAACTCAAAATCCAGTACCTGTGAAGAGTTCAGTGTACAGCATGTAAACAGCCTTATTGTCCCAGGGATTTTCACTCTGCAGATCGACTGTGTGCAAGGTGTACTTGATGAAGGTGGTAAGAACCATGGTCATCAGAATTGCATACTAAAACACAGAGAAACTTAAAAGATGCATCCAGCGCGTACAATTCTATTTACAGTAATCAAATGATGTTATGTTACAGCAGTGTTTCATCACTTCATAGAAAAGCCATTACAATTGTAACTTTTTCTGCTGGGTTTTTTAAAATCTAATAATACAAGCCAGACTTTATTTTGATAGTTTTTTTTCTTTTTCTTCTAAATAAAACCACTTTATTAAAAATATATATATTTATAAACCCTATAAAATATTATTTTTCATAAATTTAGATACAAATGTTATAAACCCTGTAAAAATAATAACACTGGTAAAAATGGCAAAACAAAGACAGCATCACACTCACCTCAAATCCAAAAACCAGCTGGACTGATGCTCCTCTGGTAATGATGCTGTGACACGCATGATTGACGAACAGAAAGTCTAAAGCCCCCAGCAACACCATAAGAGCTGCGTCCGAGGATAACAAAATAAAAGTCAACCATTTAATTTATAAACAACCTACTTCATTGTTGTTCTATAATAAAGGGCGTTCAATTAAATATAAAGCTTAAATAACAGAAATAAAGTTGTTTATGCAAAATAGTTTCGTAAGCAAGACAGGAAACGTGTGTTTCTAATAAAAGAAAGTAGCAGTGCTAGACGAGTAATGAACACTGACAGAGAACTCTAATGTGGAAGATCCATGAGATGTTTGGACTCCGCTCCATCTAAAAACAACAATAATACAAGTAAAATTAAAACACGTCCCTTAGTAATTTAATCAAGATGGGCTAATAATGTTCTCTCACAAAGTCGACTCGGTCTTCAGCCAGCCAGTGAAAGCACTTCAGGTACAAGAGCAAAGTGAAGAGAGCCACGAAGCGTGGAGAGAAGTCGTCCCTGAAGACGGTGAAGGCCAAGCAGGTCTCAGTCACAGCATACCAGGAGCGTTCAATCAGGTGCTGAAGAAAGATAAAACACACACAATGTTTCACGGCTTCTTACGCACTCACTTTTTGAGTCGACAGCCTTACCTCCATTTCAGCCGCCCTCAACTGACCAAAAAAGACCTTCCGCATTAACTTTCCCAACAGAAATACCAGCACAAATGCTTGAATGTACAGCACCTGTCACAACACACACACACACAACAAAACGTCAGTCTCGATCAGAGGCAACATATTTATTCATAAGCCCTAATGAGTTTTTAAAAATAAGGACACGTTCTTCATACCATTGGAATACGAAGTTTGAGATTAATGAACCGTGTGTGTACCATAATTGAGTACATCATTATTTTGTACATTGTATATACCAATAAGTATAATTACCGTAGTATTCATCATAGTAACTCCAATGATACTAGTCCGTGGTTTTTCGTTGAATTGACACTAAACTATGTAAATGTTCATTACGTATAAGTCAAAATCTCTATTAATTGAACATGTTAACAAGATTACAAATAATGAACGATTATTTAATTAATTATTTTTTTCTTTTAAAAAAAGTAAAAATAAAATATTCTGCACAATTGGAAACCAATGAAATTTATTTTCAATATTTTTTTTATTGAAAGTAGATGTCTTCTAAATGAAAAAGGCGTTTCCCCCGGATTGAAAGCCACTCTAATGACAAGCTGTGTTACCTTTGGCTGTGCAAACCGTTTTTTTGCAGCGTCTACACTTGACTTCTTTGTTTTTGTGTCATTCTTCCTGAAGCCTAAACATGTTTCAACGACGGAAACAGTGTTGCTTTTTTGAATAAGCTGCTCTTGTTGCTCAGTTTCTAAGTTCTCCGTGCTCAACATGTTGGCGGAATAACACAACGTAACGGAGTGGGGTAACGTCACATGACTCTTTTGGAAAAATGTGATCGATTATAAGTTCTGAATGTTGAAACAAAACTACTTTTTGATTAATTGCCCAGCCCTACGTCTAAGAAACATCAAGAAAAATCCAGTTTAAGTCCAAGCAAAAGACCGCTATAATTTTGTCTTTTTTGTGTCTTCCAGTCGAAATCACCACAGGAGACACATGTGGTGTCAGTCACTAAACCACCTGTAACGAATTCAAAACCAGTTGTGGAGACAGACTTACTGCCATACTGGGGCTGCTTTTGGTGAGGTACACCACCGTAGGGTAGAACTGATGCTTGAGGAAGTAGGCATGGGCCACCACCGCACCAGTCAGTGCCAAACTGGTGGCAGTCACGAGACAAGCTCGCACCATCCTGTACTAGAAAGAGAGAAAAGAACAATAAAAGTCTCAGGAAACCCAAACATGAAGAATCCAGAACCACTTGGACTTCATCATGATTCAGCTGCTATAAAGCACTTCCAGATGGTACGCTGCGGTGTTTCAGGACCAGACTGCAGGACTCAGCGGCCGGAACAATGACCACTAGACACTTCTTGTCATTTAGGTTCGATTCTCATTTTAGGTTTCATGGTTGGGAGTAGAAATTCCTGAGCTCGAGGACCATTTATAAGCCTGCTGTACTATGACAGCTTTGAATAACTTATAAACACAAACTAAAGCCGCCAAGGCTGGATTTATGAGTGTGTGGTCATCATATGGTGAGAGATTGTGAAAATAAGAGCGAGTAGCTAAAGCTGCATGAAGAAGCCAGTCTGACTTACCTACAGCCGCAGGATTCCACTACTTCCACAGTGAAGAAATGGTCGCGGTTTTTCTGGAAGAAATTCTTCAAATACCTGCGCCTTGTCGTTCCATTAAATATAAGCTCGTATCGTTCAATCACGTATAGTCGGCCCCACTTGGCGAATACGTGTTTATTTTTCGCTTGCTCTCGAGAAGGCCACCTCACTTCCGGCTGCTCGTTCCTGCCAGTAGAGACGAGACAACGCAGCAGCGACGAGCGCGAGTTACGACGTTTGGGATTTCAAAATAAAAGTCTGTGGCGACATAGGGCAACCGCTGCCAAAGCTTGCCGTTACAACGTAAAAGTTCTTTGGTTTTCTGAGCCTTTTTTGAAGGGGTTGGGCGAATCTTTTGTTTATGTTAGTATGTTAATTTGTGTATGAATATAAAAACACAAAATAACAAAATCATTAAAAAATCAAACAATAATAAGTGAGGGGTAATTGCCAGGTATGGTCAGAAGAACAAGGAAATTGTGTTGGAAACTTGATTCACGCGAACAATGGAGTGTGTGTGTGTGAATACACACAATAAAGTCAACACACACGCCCGGAACACTTGACAGTCTTAACTCTTTTTAGTTGTGGTACCTACCGGTCGGGGATTCGAACCTTGTCACACGCCCAACTCTCTGGTTAGTAGGCTTCAACAGTGTACTAATATGTAAATAAAGTCCGAGTCAGGGGGAAAAAAAAAGATATTTCGCCCAACGTGGGGCTCGAACCCACGACCCTGAGATTAAGAGTCTCATGCTCTACCGACTGAGCTAGCCGGGCTGCGCCGAAAAACTCATTATCGCATTTTCAACCAAAGTAATCAAAATAACCAGACGAGTGTTAACGTTATAGTATCAGTTATTAGTTAAGTGAAAACAATTTAAACTAGAAAAAATAAAATAACTAGACTCGGAACACAACGTTGGAAAACTCATTACTGCCATTGTCCACTAGAGGGAAGCAAATGTCAAATACTGTACATTACAGTACTGTACGTGGTGTTTGTCTTGCCCCCCAGAGCTCCACACATATATGCTGCTTTAACGATAAAACGAATAACGTTTTAAATTCACACATGTGTAATATCTTGGCACAACAACTTTTGTTAGTGTAAACACAAAAAGAAAACATCCAAATGACCATGAATTCATCAGATAAAAGGACTTTATTTAAAAGCAGTAACTTGTTGAGTTGCCTTGAGGCAACAGAAGCTATAAAAAAGAAACATTTATAATGAGCTTTGAGTCTAACATTGAACAAAAAGGTAAAGACGCCAAGATTAAAAGACTGCAATTCAAAAAAAAAAAAGTCACAGAACTAGGAAATGTTCATTTTCAACTGGTGCAGACTGAAGTAGAGATACATAGAAGCATGTCAGATTCATCTACGAGATAACCTACAGTTAGAGAGAATCATACAAGCATCATACTTTAAAAACAATTGTACACAAAAAAAGCACAATGCAATTGCTAAAGCAGTCTTTAGTCCATAGTGTCGCTGCTCAGAATTATTCTCCGCTAGATGTGCTCATAGCCCCAGTTCATTCTTCTCTTTCAAACTGCTTTAGAAGTCAGTAACTCTTCTGCAGTGAGTGTAAACAGTTCAACCCTTAAGACCTTCTTTTCTTTCAAATGTAAAGAAAACTGAAAAGGGGAAAAGTAAAAAAATAAAATAAAAAAATAAACAGAAATGCTCATACAAGCAGCTCCCAGGCTAACAGACGGACCATCATTATGAGACTGAAGAAATGGGGTTCAGCGGAGAACCCATTTGCGTTAGAACTTTATCCAGCCACTGGAGAGGGCCGTGAAGATGCACTTCAATCCAGCAAGGAGTGCTGGTCACATCCTGTCTGTGATACTCCGCTCCCCAACCCTGAAATCAGAAAGCGTTTCAAATTAGATCTGAATGCACAAAGACGCATAGAAAATCACTAGGAATGTCCTGAATTAATCTCAGAAAAAAATCACCTGGAAATACAATAATAGAAAACTGGAAAACAGCTGTAAACATGATGCCAATGCAGCCATTTAAAATCATCAAATCAAACCCTAAAGTAAAAGTTTGCCATCGTCCCTGCAGAAAAAAAATCCATGCAGCAAGAGACATTCCTTGAGTCTGGAAAAAGTGTGAATGTGTGTGTCTCATTTATGTCAAAGTAGGAACCAAAATGCTAGTGGCACTTTGGCTGGGCACAACAACTTCGAAGGCCTGTTTGAGGGTCAAGAAGAGATTTTAGAGCTGAAGATACAACTGAGTTAGGGTTAAGTTTGAGTAAAGGGGGAGTGTGGAGGGATATTTTGCTGTGGCCCCAATAATATAAATGCAAGTGTGTGTGTGTGTGTGTGTGTGTGTGTGTGTGTGAGAAAGAGAGAATTGGTATTGAATCTGATTCAACACTCGTCAAATCAGGATCAGAATAACATGTGTACTAATTGTGTCAAAATAAGATTTTATAAGGCCTTCCTACAAAACAACAGACAAAAGAAGAGGGTTAATGCATGCCTCACCTTTACGAAGCTCATGCGAATGGTGCACATCTTTGTGAGCTCGTAGACGGCCTCAAAGCCATGATTGACCGACTGCGCCAGAAGCTGAGCAAATTCCTGGTTGTTAAAAATCTTCAGGCTACAGCCACTGGGGATTTTGCAGACAGTGGTGGGGTGAAAGCCATGATGGTAGTTGCAGTTTCGGCTCTGGACGAAGATGCTGGTGTCACTCAGACACTCTGCATACACTTCTCCTCCAACATAATAGAGGTGGACGCCTGAAAACACCAAAACAGGGAAGGAAAAAAATATAAAACTCACACTCAATTCACAAATGTACTAGTTAAATTCCAAATACAAAATAGAGGTTATGTTTTTTAACAGAATCTGGGAATCGATTTGGCAGACCCCAAAGCAATACCTTTGCCAATATGGCGGCGAGTGTTTTCAATCGTGGAGTTCCGGTTGACATTGGAAAGAAGGCCCAGGCAGAAACGGTTCTTGTTGTTGGATGGATCAGTAAAACCATCAACCAGCACGCTGGTGGAGGACGCGTGGTAAGCTTCTCCAACACGATTATTCAGCTCATAGTACACAATCGAACACCAGTGACTGGGCTCCTCATACTCCACTGGCTGCACATCTGAAAACACAATAAAACCTTGAGCTGAAGCTATCATGTGTACAGATAAATCAGTATCATTCAGATAAACCTGAAAGAAAACTATTGTCCAAAGCAGGTAAAAAAAATAAAATGAGCAATCTTTAAATACAGGGTTCCTACAGTTTCTGAAACATCAAATTCATTTCAAGCACTTTCATGGTCCATGCTCAAGCTTTTCCAGCACCTCACATTGTAAAGAATACAATAAACTGAATACTTTATTGTAAAAACTAAAACTAAATAAAACCACAATTAATCCCATTTAAAGAGATATTTTTATTGAGAGAGTTTATCAGTTTGAGCTTAAATTTTAGAATTGAATTTAAATTTTAGGCTCTACGTATTTTTTCATTCCTTGTTATAAAAGGTAAACTATTTAGTCAGACAGCTGTTTGTTGTGAAATAAGTATAATTACTTTTTCAAGCACTTCATTAAAAATTCCAGTATCAATAAGACCTTGAAAACACAATTGGATTCAAGCATTTTCAATAATTCCAAGCACCCGTAGGAAACCTGTACATGTATCATGTTTACATGTTCACCTCATGTTTAGCATTAAATCAGTTACACAACATTAGATATTAGATTTATTACAATGCGTGTCTGATTCACTCAACACATCAACATCACTTGAAAGGTTCTTACCACCTCTGGGCATGTTCTGAGGTACCAGGCTGTTGCCAGTCTCCATGGACTGAGAGCCGTCCTGGCCGATCTGTTCGTCTGGAGGCATGTAGGCAGGAGGAGGGGTGTCCGCTGGTAAAGAGACACCACAGACAGAGGTTAGGTGAGGAGGCCGGATGCATATAAAATGGCTTGCACAGCGATTCCCTGAAGCCGGACTTCTGATGATTCTTTACAGGAAGCCATTTCATCTTCTGAGAACCAGTGTCAGATTTTGCCTGATCAAACTCTGCACCTCAGTACAATCAACACTACTGGTTCCTCGTCCATGCGGAAACGTGTCACTCTTCTGGTAATCCATAGAATATGAAAAAAATCAGCGCCATCAATTTAAGACGGACCGCATGTCATGCATGTTTAAGAGCATAAACTATGATTCAAAAAAGCTTTTCTTCTAACCCACATCTCTATAAATCATGCATTTCTGCCCGAGTGCACAGAGCCAAGCGATCCAGGCATCAGCAATTCACTCCGATACAGAATAGAGGGAGCGTGGGTCAGTGCCAAGTGACGAGCGACCACTAGCAGGACAGTCATTAGGCTTTGGTGGGCTGCTTAGCTTGCATTTCTATTGTCCCCGGACAACATCCACACCATCATATTACAATTAAACATGAATATTTCAACTTTCAAACAATACTGCAGGATGTGTACCTGGGAGCTGGAATGGGCTGGATGGCCCGGAGCTTGCAGGAGAGTTGGGGTACGTCCCACTGCTGGCAGGAGATGGCGGATAAGGCGAGTTGGGAGAAATGGGAAAAGAGCTTCCGCCACTGTGCTGCTGGAAGGATTCTGGGAAGGTGGCGTTGAGAGGCATGTGAGGCTCATTGTGACTGAGGTTGCGGAACTGAACCAGGAGGCTGTGTTGAGGGTTGAACTCGCTGTGTCGTGGCACCAGAACAGGAGGAAGTACTGAGGACAGACAAAAAATGTAAAAAATTCAGACATTCTTACAGTGATGTACAAATCTTCAGATAGAAAACATGTACACAAAAGGCCTCGAGCATCCTTGACAGCACTGATTTGCTGGCCAGGAAAGCAAAGGGAAAAACAGATCAGTTTTCCAGCTTCAACAAATGTGTTGTCTCTCCTGACTGACATGTGATATCTGCCCTTGAAAAGCTCAATACAGTGCACAGCTCTTTCGGTGCAGAGGGCAGGGGAGGTTAGAGAAATTACAAGGCCTCCAGAGGGAGAAGATATCGGATAGTCATCACGGTATAAACGCAGAGTGTCAAATCGTCTTTTAGAAGACAAATCTACAGCCATTGTCGCCATTTCCTCTGCTTCCGATGCCACTTTAGATATACAGATGAAAACTAGTTTGGTAAAAACCATTGCTAAGAGGTAAAACAAACATATGAATCTGGGAAGCGGTTTACACACCAGTCTTCTTGAAATCTTCAGCTATTTCTCCTCATTAATGGCTTTGCAACTACCAGCTGAAACAATAAACTGGGATTTATTTTCTAGTTCTGTTTTTATAGCAGTTACGTAAACACCACCAGATGGTAGAGAACAAGTATTGCAGAGCAGCTCCTCATCTGACAGCTAAACACAGAAGAGGAACAGACGCTCATCCATGGTATATTTTTAAAAACAGAGGCATTTCGAGAGATTTGGATTGGTTACGTTTCAACAGAGGTGTAAAGAGTATCAGAGACCCATACTTGTGTAAAAGTATGGATAGTAAAAAGTATCCAAATTCAGAAGAACTTGAGCGAGTACTCGTACTGAATCAGAAAAACAAGAAACTCTTCATGTATGAGGTTTTCCTAAAATAAAAAGAATATTTTACTCAAACTGACAGAACAAAATAGAAGTGCAACCGCTAATTTAAGTTCATGTGATTTGGCTCAAAAAGAGCATCCAGTACCTTCAGCACCCTGCAGATGGCGATATCGCCTCATCCGCCCAAGAAATTAACCACAGTAGAAAAAGATACCGACTTGTCGCAAAAAATTTAAATGTTACAAGTAACGGCAAGAGTCCATTCAAATGTAGTGGAATGAAGAGTACAAATACTTAATCAGAAATGTGGTCAAGTGGAGAGTAAAAGTTGTTTGTATTGTTGACAAGTACAAAGCGGCGATGTCCATTTACTCATGTACTTTAAACCACTGCATTTCAATGTGATGCTTATTAAAACATTTCTATAATAGACAAAAGTTCTATGTTCTTGTACATTGCAGTCGAATAATCTAGATTTTCTAAAAAGAAATCTACCAATTTTACCATTTTGACAATTATTTGAAAATAACATTGTCAGCGTATCGACCAGGACACGGAATAAATAAAATTAACGTAAAAATGTTATGAAAAAGTACTACACATTTCAAAACCATACATTTTCACAAGCGATAGAAAAACTCACCTGGGCTCTCGACTCTTTTGTAATGATAGGGGTTGATGCACACTTCTTTCTGTTTGGATCCGAACGGATACTCGCACACCTCCAGAGGCTTGAGCTCGTGATGGGACTGCAGGTCAGGCCAGCGCCACACACGGCAGTAGATAACATGGGGCAGGCCTTTCCTGTGGGACACCTGTAGCCGTCCGTCCAGCGAGCGGGGGATGGTCACACATTTGCTTGGTTGCCCGGGACTGCTAAGGGCCTTCTCCAAATCCTCCATGGCACCCTTCTTCTTCTTCAGTTTCTTCACCAGAGCGTCCACAGCCTTCTCTGCCCATTTCTCCTCCTCGTCACCCTGCTTCCAGCCCAGCAACCGCTTCACCGCTGGACTGGTGAAGGAGAACAGACTGGACATGGAGGTCATAGTGCTGGGATGCACCAGAAAGCAGGATCTAAAGTGCGCTTTGCCTGCAGTTTGCCAGGAAGATGAGTATGGGCGTGTTTTGTATATGTGGGGGAGGATGGGATATTGGACGAGCTTAGCTGTGCACAACCAAGGACAGGAAGTTGAGGCAGGACGCAGCTGCTGGTGCTCAGGAAGGCCCGCAGTGAAGTGAGGACGGCTGGGGGTGGAACCGCTTCAAAACTACTCCAGAATGCCTTTATAGGACAATTTAGGAATCAAGACGATTCAAATAAATCAGAAGAGCTGTTAGAAAATGGTGACTAATCCATCTCCAGTGACAAATTTGATCCCACAATCAAACTTGAGAAGCACCTGTCGATGAAAACACAAAAAAAAAACAAAATCAGTGCCTAAAATTAATATAATGGATTACCACAATCCTTAAAAAAATTGCATCAAGCATTTCAAACTTTGCAAACAGTACTTAAATCAATAACGTAAGTGACTAAAAAGTGAGAATCGTAAATACAACAAGCCTAAAAAAGCTAAAGCAAATCTCTTCAAATATCTCCTATAAAAATATAAAAAAGCCACAATTACCTGTATATCTTTAAATGAAAAAAAAAAAATCATCAAGCATTTCACACTTTGTAAACAACAATTAAATAACAATTTATTTTTAACTTATGTGACTAAAACGTTAAATATTTTAAGAAAGCCTAAAAAAGCTACAGCAAATCTCTTCAAATATCTCTTGTAAAAAAAAAAAAAAAAGCAACCTATTCACAGTTCTGAAAATGGAATCACACCCATCTTCCATGTGTTATGGTGAAATATAACAGTCATTGTGTTGGATATATAAGCAACAGCCTCCTCTAGCCCCACCCAAGGAGCTCGGAGGGCAGGAGCAAGCAGCAGAACAGCTGCTGAAAAAGGCTGCAGCTACAACCAGGACAGAGAGGATGTGAGAGACACTTCCCGCAGCCACATCCCTTCCCCTTGACCTCCTCAGCTGCCAAATATCAAGCCACTGGCGCGAAGGGACAAAATGTTACTATTCCAAGCTCTCCTTCTTTATAGCGCTCACAATAGTGTTTATAATCGCAAAACTACAAATTATTTGTTCTGTTAGAGAACTTAGAGAAGAGTATTTTTCCCAGACACAATTGACAAAAACGCTCAAATCTGAGCAAAACCTCTAGACTAGAAATCATCATGCGCAATCTCAGGTTTGTCATTCATCTGGTGCATTTTTATCATGTTTGGTTGGATATCCTATTCACATACATATTCGAGATTTACACAAGCAAAGGTCATTTTGAGTGCTTTAAAAATCTAAACCACATGTTTTCCAGTGAACTTTTATTGTAATGTGTGGCGTTCTCAAACACTAAAGATTTAAAAACCCCAGGTCTTTGTTGAACAAAATTGACTTATCAGTCAGGATCACCTACACATTTTTATTGCCCTGGGCTGCTTTAACAATAGGAAATACAGGACTCAGATCAGCAATACTGAATCTCCATACACAAACACACATTTCCCCGTTCCCTATCTCCATCCTGCCGCCGCACACAACTGCTTCATTTTGAAAATGAGAAAGACGAAAAGCATTAACCCTATTGATTTTTCGAGAAGACACAAAAGCCTCCCCACTTAAAGCTTTTACTCTCCCCTTTTACTGCAGTTCTGATTTCATAGCTAGAACATTTCTCAAGACTGGGGGAAAGCATCAGACGTGAGGCCAATATGGATGATCCTAATAAAAAAGATGAACGCTATGTGAAGATTTACTGGCAGTACAGTAGAGATGTAGCTTATATGTGATTAACATATGTGAATATATGTGTGTAACACTAACATACATTCAAAAATTAAATAAATACAACAACTCAATTGGAACGTGCTAAAAACTAGAGGCACATTTTTTATGAAAATTAAAATGAATGAAAATGAAGATTTTTGTTTCATTCCAACCAACAGCAACACACGCACAATCAATGTTGAACCACAATGGCTTTAGTAATACTCAAAAATATATTGATTATAGTTTCTTTTTATAAAATTATCCAACCAGTAAAATATGACAGCCAGACTGTAAACGACATGTAACGGACAGCAGAGGTTTACTATGGTGCATGCCGTTTACAGTCTGCTGTCTGCTTCACAGACAAAAGCATTTAACAGCTGAAGCGCATTCAGAATCTGTGATCAATAGATCAATAGATCACAGAGCAAGTGTAATAACACATCAGATTAAGATTCTTACAAATCCAAAAGCTGGCTTGTTCTTCCCCCGAACTAGCACGAGTCAGTCACACCCTCTCACAACAGATGCACTGGTTTGTCTAGAGCTTGACACGGTCTCCATCCCTGGAGCCTTACATCATTCAGCTAAACAAGGTTAGCCCCCTTCATGCTGCACACATATTTATCAGCCCATTGTTCTCCAGCTCAAATACTAGAAAGATTCTCTTAAAGAAAAACAAACAAGCAAACAAAAAAAGAATCAAGCATTGAATCTTAAATATAATAGAAGTGTTTCAATTGAAATTCAAGAATTCAAGAAACTTGAAATGATTTAATCGGAGTATAATGACACCACTTAATACTGGCAACAGATGTGCAAAATTATGAGATCGATGTGGCAGATGTTACACATGGACATGCTGAGACCATCAACAACGGACATTAGATTTCACTACAGAAACAAAATCCTTATATTAACTATTTAATTATGGTGGTAATTTTACAAAAAAACTATCAAGAATCTTACGTAAAAAAAGATAAATAAATCATGCTTTTTTTATTTTCAGAACATCTTTTTTGAAGTAATTTATCTAAACATCATTGACCTTTACACATTAATGCTGATATGTTTTATGTATATGCATACAATAGAACTTCAATAGAATTATTTTTGTTCAGACCACTATGCAATATCCTAAACAACATTAACTGTAAACACACACCATGCCCCACAAAGCATCAATAAAAACCATTCAAAAAAATTACCAAGGCATGTTTAAAAATGTAATTTCATCCCCTGCACGCAATCCTGCCTTTCATGCTGTGTATATTTTGGGCATAAAATTGAGTTACAAATCGGAATGCATGCCAAAATAACAAATGAAAAAATTAGATCCCATGTAAGCCAGCTGAGAAACAACAGCGTGTACCACCGACATGCTTAGCTGTCGGCGACGAACAAATAACAAGTTTTCTAAAACCGTCCTGAGTAGATCACGAAAGGAAAGCGAACATCAGGAACATCGGGATGCTGCTCTTTGATGCTGCTCCATCTCAGATAACACTGGACCAAAACCTCCCTTCCACCAAGGTCAACAACAGACCAAGAATCAAAAAGTCAAACATCTCCCTGTGACCGAATCACACACATCAACGATAATCCATTAACACCCCTGATCATGACAAGCACCATTTAAAGTGTTTTAAAAAAAAAAAAA
>CM051503.1:11626201-11703037 GCA_028031935.1 Paedocypris micromegethes
AAAAAAAAAAAAAAAGCACAGGGATCATGAAGTTGGTCACACAAGGAACTCTGGTGGCGTGTTAAAAATGAGAATTGGAACTGGGGGAGAGCATCGGTTGATTCTGAACAGCTGCAGATCTAGACAGCATGTTTGGGCATCACAAGCACACTAGAACACTAGGTTTTGTTAGTATAATGGCCAAAAATGCAGTGTGAGTGGGCAGCACACCAGGTTCTGAGACAGCCAGCGGACACGCCACGACACGCACTTCTCTCCTCAAAAGAATGCGAACACGTTCTAAAACAAAACAGCGATTGCATTTGAATTAGTCATTGTTTATTTCGATCGTCGTTTGGCTTTAGATCTCACCGAGTGTTGGATCATAAATATGCTTTACGCCTAACGAGGAGCGAGGCTAAGCTAAATTAGCTGTAACTTCGGAAGATACAACATGGCACTTAAAAAATCAAAAAGGTTTGGCTACGGATAAAACTATTGATTTACATTGGCTTGGGTGTTCTCCTTGGATAGAAGTATGATATAACTACTTTGGTGGAGCTTTTGGTTGAATGTGTGTGTTTTAATGCTAGCCGAGTTGCTATATAGCAAGTTAGCTGTTCAGATTTGTAGTTTGCGGTTTTCTTCATCAACTAACCGGTCACAACACTTTAATACATCTCGCACTTTGGGCATACCTCTTTTTGTGAAAAAAGTTCACACTTCGGTCATTCGTTTCCTTTAATTTTTGACGAAAAAGACGGATCATGCAAGAGAACTTTTTCAATCACTTCTGAACAGCCCGTGGAAAAAACACTATCCCTGTTGGGAAAAAGTTCCTAAGTGGCCACGACCCGCGTTTTTATCGGCTATAAGTATTATTATTACACTTCTTACCTTCCATGAAATGGTGTAGCTTCTCCCGACCTTTGCTCTCTTTAAAAGACACCAACACGACGCAATTTTCCCCCTTTTTTCCAGCCTCTCTTTCCCTCGTCTCTCTCTCACCCGTCCTGGCGTCAAACAGACTGGGGGCGAAGCACATTAGTGCATATCCCTCCGCACGTTTGACATCCTACAACTCTTCATTTCTCCTACAGCAGCTCTGCTGAAGCACTTGAAATAGTCACCGAAAACGAAGATAAATGGAGAATCTCGTCGTGGTATAAACATTTGCCCTGCTTGATTTTTCATTCGGTATCTCTAACAGTTGTTTATTTAAAGATGACACAGAATCTAAATCTTAAATCTGCGCCCACACACGCTCTTACTGTATTTCTGTCTGTCTGACTGTCTGTCTGTCTGTCTGTCTTTCATCTGTCTGTCTGTCATTTCATCATCGTTTAACATGTCTGTTAAACTCTTTATCCCGCGTGTCAGTTTGTGTGTTAAAATATAATTACACTTCAAATAGATAGAAATAAATACAATCTCTCTCTCTCTCTCTCTCTCTCTCTCTCTCTCTCTCTCTCTCTCTCTCTCTCTCTCTCTCTCTCTCTCGAGCGAGCGACATACACCACGAGATCATCAAAAGCATGCGTATTGTGATGATGAGCATGTGTGATCACCACTAATTGATGGAACTGATGGTGGATTTATCATGATGTACAGTTGAATGATTGTTAGAACTATCCGAATCTCTCAGGTCTATATGTTTTACTTTATTACATTAAGTGACACAAAAAAACCCAAACGCAAATTAATAGGCTACACATAAAAGCGGAAGGATACAGCCGGGTGCCATCGTATTTGCCTGAGCAGTCTTGAAGTTGTGCTACGGTCACGTGACGTCACAAAATTGGCTCCAGTCTGTCTGGCTTTTAAAACTCCACTAGAGCTGCAGCCAATAGGCGGAGAGATCCGCGGCACTGCGCACTAGCGCAAACACTCGAGGTCATATTCAAATTAATTAGTTTGCCTGTAGTGTTGTTGGCGCGCGCACAGTTAGAACTCTGAGCAAGTAAATCACACCGAGTCCAAGCGTCAACGAACGCAGCGCGCAAACCGTTTAAATCGCCGTGAAAGACTCATAAGGATAGGATTTTTTTCTTTTGCTCGTGTGACAATGGAAGTTATTTACAGACGTGCAGGCGAGAATAAAATCAGTTTTTTGTCCACTGTCACGCGTCTCTCTTAATCCATTTTTCTGTTTTGTCTCCCTTGTTTTGTATTCTGTTCATTATAAAGCGTTTCGTGACTATAGATTGTTGTCCTGTGTATTTATTGCATTCTCTTGGCCCTTATTCTTCTTTATCGCATTAACGCGGGTTAGTAAAACTAAGGTATTCCGTTTGTAATTATTAATTGTAATATGCCAGTTTTGAGATTAAAACCTGATGAGTTATGAGATAACTGTGTTATATACCCAGATATTAAACTTATTAAACACCCAGTTTAGCAGAATTACTCAACTTGCAATTTCAAACAACATGCGTAACGCTAAAAGGCAGCCGTATGATTATTTTTGTCCGTCTCAGATTTCCGTTTTTGTTGTCGAGCACGTTCGTTTGTACAGACACGCACTTCCAAATTAATCCCACAGATGGCAGCATTTATCTAGGAAAGAAGTACACACACCTTCCTCTGTGACATTCACAGATACGCACTCAAAAACCTAAAAATATAAACGGACATGACCAAATCTTTTTTTGAAAATGTAAAAGGACTTGACAACAACATATATAAATTACTTGCCTATTTCCCAAACACTGCAATGTGCTGTTTGCCTGTTGTTTTTACGTTTATTAATATTTTAATTTCTTTTTTTTTTTTCTAATAGATTTTATTAAAATAGATTTCAGTTTTTAACAAGCTGTGAAGTTTATACTGGGAACCTGTTCCTGAAAATCTTTCTCACCGGGTGTCCAGTGTGTGATATAAGGAAGCTATTGTAAGTCAAGCCCACACAGCAAAAGGTCAAATTATAGGGCAACATATGTAGAGCAGGTCAACCATATTGTGGGAGTCATCTACCAGGACCCCCAAACATCTGTGTCTGTCTATAAGTACAGACGGTGGACTAACTTAAGCCTCATTGTTTTACAGATCTGAACAGAGTGTCCATTTGGTCATTGCTTTTTGAAACAACACTAAAGTTAAAGGCTGGATTTGGTTACTTCGAGCCATTCGTTCAAAGAAAACACTCTAAAAAGAAAACAGCTGCTTGGCGAGGATTACAAAGTCCAGCGACTCGCAAGAAACGACTCATATCATTCATGAACAAAGCTTGTGAACAAAAACGTATAGTAATTGTGAATTTTAAAACTGACAGTGATTTGAGTTGATATCACTTCTATTTTTCATTATCAATGCTTCGCTGAATGGAATGGAACGTTGTGTTTTTTTGAGACAGATGAAAAAAAGATTCTGTGCGGCTAATGGCCACATGTGTTTGACATTATCGGCTTCATACACAAAGATATCACTCGATATGCACAGAAGAGTTTTTTTTATATTAACTGTAATAGTAAAATGTATGTTGAACTTCCAATGTCGAGTTTCAAAAGGGGAACATTTTTAAAAATATGTATACAGTATATACTGTGTGTAAATGCGTTTACACACACACACACACACACACACACACACACACACACACACACACACACATAAATGTGTATACTGTATTAATAAATAAATATTAAAAAAAGCGGCCCAGTGGGATAGTGGCAAATCCTGGGCAGGCAAAGTATGAATGCAGTAATAGCAATGTTTATTTAATTTCTTTTTTGTTTTTTATATTTGTACATTTTATCTACATTCTTCTATAATTTATTTCATTTTTCTTTGTGTATGAGTTGGCTGGTTTGTTCTAGTCTAAAACATGTGTATGACTATAAATCTATTTATAAATTATATTCATACCGATTTCTGTTCTGCTGTTTTTCTTTCGTAACTTAAGAGATGGCTAATTCCTTCTTGTCTAAAGCCACTTTCTTGCACTTTTCACTGAGAATTAACACGCACGTGACAAAACTTTCTCTTGAATTGATGTCATTTTACACTTTGCCTATAAATGACAGGCATTCTATAGAACTTTGCCTGTGACATATAACATGCATACTGCGATTTTTAAATAAACATGGTATATAGACATACCCACACACACATAAATATATGTATTGTATACAGATATGACTAGATATAAGGTTAGATATACCGCAAACACCCTCTTTTGTAATTGGGGCGCTCTATTAGAGATAGCGTTCTATTTGAGGTTTTATAGATTCATATTTAATATAATGTACACCTGTAAACTTGTTGTGGTGTCCACGGCAGTAATGAATTTTACAGCGTGCCAAACATTATTTCCAGGGGAGAGATAAGCCCAGACATATTAGTAACAGCACAATACAAATTTATGGGGCAAAAACACCAGACAAACGGAATGTGTTTGGCAGTTCCAGTAGCAAATCTCCTCTCCTTTCATCACAGAACAGTCAGCCAGTGTCAAGCTCTCGGACCACAGCGCTGTTTTAATGCTTCCTCCAGCTGAATCTCCGCTCCTGTGTTCCTTCACTTCAGACTCATCCCCGGATGACTTTAGGGTACAGGAGCTCTGTTAACCATCCTCAAATGCTTCCAGAATGCACAAACAACAATTGCGGTGCCATAACGAGCACATTAAAGTGGAATGGCAGACTTGAACACCAGACATCCTTTTATTTAGAACCTGTAGAAGTCTCGCGTGCAGGCACTTAAATGTCAGGAAAACATACAGCATCGATCCGAGACCACAATGTTTAGTTTGGGAAACTCTGTTTCACAAACAGATACTAAAAATTGAACAAAATAAAGCCTGATAAGTTACAGTGTTTACACGTCTACATGCAAAGAAGATCCATGTCTCTTAAAAGGTATTTAAGGAATAGTTCATGGAGTACAACGTTACCCAAATATTAGACCATGAGGAGTCTTACGTAAATGATTATTACAGACTTGTGATGATCCGTATTACAGCAATTTTAGATTTAATTAAGACAGTAAACTTCAGAATGGCCGTATGTGGTTTGTAGAAAGTGTAAACTAAATTCAAGAGCACTTGTTACTTCTAAACCAATTCTGTGGCTACATAATGTTACATGGTGAAACCGCAAACGGAAAATGTTGCTACATATTAGAGGAAATAAACATAATAACATGTTTTACTACATAAAATGCGGGAACTGCATCTTATTGGTCCGTGTTTAAATGGCAAAACTAGCTTTTCCTAAACCATGCAAATATGCTGATCACATAAAGTTAAAATGCCCAAATCAATAATAGTTACAACAAATTGATGTGAAGTTATATGGAAATGAAATTATGAAAAGGACAGATTTGTGACAACAAACAAAAAAATATATCAAACTTGTTTTTCGTACTTGTTGGTTTGGTTTAGTCACGTTTTAGGCAACGTGGCTCAAAAAGTGTCAGGTCCAAAGTGTTGGTAAAAAAGTTCTACTTTGCAGACTTCCTTTGACTTGTGATTGCTTTGCTGCTCTGACTTCTCAGGATCTTCTGGAAGAGTTCATCTATGACACATAAAAATGGGTTTTAAAAAAGCTTTATACATTTTTATACGTGATAAACGATATTACTGAACGTATACACACCGTTTTTCATCACCTCAGGGCCGGACTGGAGTGGAAAGTGAAAAAGTTCATAAAGTAATCATGTGAGAAATATTAACAACAAAGTACCAAAGCTATACTTTTTTTTGTCAAATTAAAACAAATCAATGTATTGATGAGAATATATAATTACCCTAACTGCAGAGGTGCGTCTGAATGTCGAACCGTGGGCCTGATCACTCATGACTTTAGGAGCTGTAAGAAAACGGTTAAGAAAATCTAATCTAGTATTTCTAATAGTTTTTGTTCTGATAATTTAATTCTCACGCAATGGCTTTATGATGGAGTTGACAGCATGGACGACTCCGTTTGTTGCCATCACGTCACCGTCGACTACAGGCACCCGGTTCACGTAAACAGTGGAGTTACGCTTTAAAACAAAAAGAGTCATAAATACCGCAATTTCATTAAATGTACTGATAAATTAACAATTCATATAAAATTCTGTGATTGGTCAGCCACCAATAAAGGGTGTGTATTTTGCCCTCAGTCCCAGTGAGATGGGCTCAGGCTCCTGGTGACCCAGAAAAGGAAGAAGTGGTTCAAACTGGACAATATAATATATATCCTTCATATATAATATATATTCCTTCATAAATGCTTCTTTAAACTGTCAATGTATATTTGAGATTGATTTACGTTGCTTGCAAAATGCTATATGAGGTTGAGCCTGGAATGTTTTCTAGACTATAAAAGGTGATGGATGGCAGTGCCGAGTACTAACAGTGCCCAGCTCCAGCTTTTCTCCTGAGAGGGGCTTCATTCTGGTATGCGAGGTCACTGCGCCGCTGACCAGAAACTCGTCCCCAATGTGGTATTTGAGAAGAGTGGTCAGCTCTTTGGAGTCTCCTATATGCAGCATGATGGGAACAACAATGCAGTTATTTACTGTAATGCTACTTGCACATCACATATAACAGATGAGCTTTTTTCATTCATGTTATTAATAACGTATAGAAACGAGATGGTTACTCATGAGTTTGTTGAGGTCAGCGGAGGGCATTGCTTTGAATGCAACATTCGTGGGGGCAAAGAAGGTGTAGGTGCCTTTTTTGTTCAACAATTCAGTCAGACCAGATTTCTGAATGGCACCAACCAAAGTGCTAGAAATATGTTCATATATGGAAAGTTAATTCATGTTCTTTAAAGCATGCCAATCAGTGACCATTTGATTGATCAACTACATTTAAAACGTGAAAGTAAAAGTTAGCACAAACACACACACACACACACACACACACACACACACACACACACACACACACACACACACACACACACACTTCACTTTTATTAAATTTTAATTACAAATGAATTATTTTGAGAATAATAAAAATCACATCTTTGTTGTTTTGTCAATGGCAATTTTTTTTCCAAAAAATATAAAAATTATATTTAGACTGAAATTTGATTAAATTACAAAATAATCATTTTTTTTTAATTACTTTACTATGTTTACTCAACTAAACCTACATTTTTGTAAATCACAGAACAAATGTCTTATTCTCAAAAATTGTGTTATTAATTATTTAGATTAATATTCCATATTCTACACTAAACATAGATAAACACAAAAATACTTATTAACTAATAAATAATTCAGGTGTTCAACACACCTTTCAGTATTTACAATGTGAACACAGAAAGTCAGTCAGAATTTAAATGATGTATGTATAAACAAAAAAAAGTATAAACAAACAATAAGTATTTATAATAAATAAAAATAACAAGTGCAATGTCTATATGTAACTATTCCCAATAAATGGCAATCGATCAAACAGGTTCTAAATGGATTTAGAAGTTTTACTTGTGGCTTCTCACCTGAAACGATCATCTGCTTTTAAGACGTCCATGACAGTTCCCACGGGAGGAGCCAGAAGTTTATCAACTATGAACATATTTGCAAAACGGCCGTTTTTGTCATGTGCAGCAATGCAGGCGTTCTCAATGCAAAGATTCTAAAAAGACCAGACAAGAAAAACACGTCAGCGGATTGGCTGTACAAATCAGGGCATTTTTAAGAACCGTTTTTTGATAGCAGTGGGCTGTACATTAGATGATTCAAGAAAGAGGTTTCCTGCGGTCTGTGAATTTCATTACAAAGCAGAATGTGAGAGTTCAGAGGAACTACACCACCAGTCTCACCAGCTGCAAGGCCAAAAAAAATCTGACTTTTGAGCGTATGAAGGATAGAGGTGAAAAAAGAGAAGTTCTAATAAGCAGGATGTAGTCTAATAGTGACTAATTTCATTCTCTAGTTGCACTGCCCCTCTTAAAGCATTTTTGCAGAACATTGAGAGTAATTGTGCACACATTTCTGAAAAACACTTACGTTTCTGTACACAAACACTCGTAACTTTAATCCGCCTAGAGTTTCGAGCTCTTGTCCATGATAAAGACTCTTGGAGGAGAACCGTTCTTTCACAACGTGGTTCCTCAAGAGTTTCTTCAAGTCAGGAGACATAGTCAAGCTTTTGCCTGAACACAAATTAAATCACAGTAATGATTATGGAAACACAATGTGATCCTGCCTAAAAAAAAGAATAGAACCAACCTTTAAAAGCATCATTCAGTGGAGCTAACAACGTCACAGCCTCAGTGCCAGTGAGATGATCTCTGAGACCAGCATCGCTAAAAAGTTTAGATGCTGTTGTAGCAACGGATCCTTCAGAAAGTTCCAGAAGAGTTTTGGCTAGGACGCAAGGACAAGCAGTGAATCAACAAGCCACGTGGATTAAAAAATGTAAACGTTTAGTTACCTGAGTCGGGAATGAGGAGCTCATTGATGTAGTGAATGACTCCATTAGTGCCAAGTTTATCTTTATCCTGAATGATGGCGTTGCCGTTAATGGTCATCTGATCGCCATCGCAACCCACTTCCAGAACAGAACCATGTAGGGTTTCCAGAGGCGTTCCAGCCACAATGGACTCGGAACAATGCAAATTCTTCAGAATGTGATAATTCAGCAAATCTGAAAAACAATTTAGGTAACGAGAAAATCATAAAACAATTACAAGAAATGGAACATTTTACATTAAAATAAATATTGATTATTTAGAAAATTTGAATATGAAATTTTTCTTTTCTCAAAAAATGTAATTTTTCTCGATTTATTTAGAATCGGGCAAAATACAAAAAGTAATCAGCAAAAAATGAATGACCTTTAAGAGCAACGGGGTCTCCCAAAATTCTGGTCAGTGTATCTGAAGGAATCTTCTCAAAAGCTTCATTGGTTGGAGCAAAAATGGTGTAGGAACCCTCATTCTCCAACATAGTGGTGAGTCCAGCCGCAGCAACTGCTGTCTAAACAAACCGTGTGAAAAGAAAGCGTTCTCAAAAGAAAAATTACGACAGAACGTCATAAAAAAAAAGAAAAAAACAAACAGCAGTTTCACTTGAAAGAAAACAGAAGGAAAACTCTACCCGCAAAGTGTCCAGATCGTCATCAACATCAATTAAAGAGTTGATATTATTTGTAATAGCAGTAATAACTCGGTCGACGACATGAACAATTCCATTTGTGGCGTGTTGGTCTGTTTTCACAAGCCGAGCACAGTTCACGGTCACAACCTGCAGCGAAACACAACTCTCAACTTCCGAACGAGTCAAGCCAAGTCATCAACGACTAAAGCAAAAGTCTCTCACTCCGTTGGAATAATGATGTATGTGAACATTAAAGTCCTGATACATTGACGAGAAAGCAGCCCCGTGTTTAAGGTCATCAGAGGTCAAGCGCTTGTTGATCATGTGGTAATGCAGAGCATTGAGAAGTTCGATGTTGACGTTGCTCACCAGGGCATCCAGGATTTCCTAAAGAAAAGAAGGCTTTATATTAGTTTTCCTAAAGGCTATATTAGTTTTCCTAAATGCTTTATATTAGTTTTATTAATTAGTTTGACATTATAATTTAGACATATTTCACATATAAACTAATATATTAAAAATGTATTTTTTAAAGTATCATAAATTACTCAATTATTCTGTACAACTATTTTCACCATAATTTATGGAGTTGGTCTTAGGGCAACTCACAGCAGGAAGTGCAGCCCAAGCCTCATTGCTGGGGGCAAAAAATGTAAAACTGCCTGGCCCTTCAATCTCGTCCTGGAGCTTGGCTCTTTCAGAGTACATCTTTGTAGTAGTTGCTCCAACCACACCCAACGTTTTGTAGATGTTCAGCAGAGGAAGAGCTTTAATAAAAAAAATGACACGTTACTCAGATTGATTTCACAGTATACGTGATAAACAACTACACTTTAAATCATAATACACTGAATATTTATTACCTGCTGGACAACCCTTTTCCCCAATAACCTTCTCATAGCCAGGACAACATTCATAGCTGATCACCCTACAATAAAACACCAAAGTATTCAAATACATCAGACTTACAAAGAACAAAAAATAGTTACAAATAAAAAGAATGGCAGTCTCATGACAAACTTTTTAAAAGTAGAAATACAGCACATTCCAAAGCATGCTCAAACTATCTTGCAATACATTTCATTTCTTGTCAGGTATTTTCACAATAAATAGAGTGTGTGCTTGAGTGGGTCTTTAAGGGTCATAAAAATCTAATTTCCTTTGGTAGCAAAGGAATCCAGGGGCACAGTTTGGGCCAGAGGAAAGTCCAGAGAGGGAACTCTAAAATACACTTTTCTTGTGCCAGTAAAAACACCGGCAGAAATTCCACGGAATCTCCGTGCAAAAGGTGCTGTGATTTGGATGCTTGAGAGTGACACAAAAAGTTCGAAAAGTTCCTATGTGCGAGTTTAAATAAGGATCATGAAAAGGTACTGGGATTTACTAGCTAAGTGTAAATACTGTACACATTTGTATTAGCTGTATTTCCATGTATCAATTCCTTTTAGGGGGAAGTGTGTGCTTATAATAATTAGAATAACTTTTAAAACAAAGAAAGGGAAATAAGACAAGCAACAAACCATCCATTCAAGAAAAGTGTAGACTTGTGAAAGATACAAAACTGAATAGTAGACTGAAGTGATTATCAAAACAGATGGTAACTGATCTTCTGTTTGTTCGCTGCCAACATAAACAAAGATGGCAGCCATGGATCTCAAAATATACATAGTCAGTGTTATTTATGTGCTAAGCAGACTTTAAATCTTTAAGTGCCATGACACGGTTGAGAAAAAAGATGGTGAAGGTTTCAGTTTTGCTGCACTGAGAAAAAATCATTTCTGTTCATTACCCAGTGATCTGCTGATATGTAATTGTTATCCATCTCATCTATTTAAAAAAAATAAGGATAAAAAAAAAAAAAAACTTTTATTTTCTTAATTATTTTTCATATTGAAATGGTTATTGCCACGATAAAGTCTAAAGTACTGGGCTAAATCACTAAAAAAGCACCATAAAAAGTAACTGTTTAAATTTTATTGTTCTTTCCTCGAGTGACCTGTAACCTCAGTTTCACAGCACTGACCTTCATGAGAAAGTCACACAAAGAGTGCATTTGTTCTCATAGTCCTCTGACCCTGCTCCTCAAAACCATCTGTAAATCAAGTCAACTTTGGTGTGGTAGAGTCGTACCCTATGCTGAGCAAGTTATGTTCTTGCGCTAAAACTCACACTGACAAGTGGAAAACTTTTGAGGAGTTGGTCAATGATTTGTCTGTGTGTGGGGATTTCAGACCCTTCCACAGGCTTCAGCTCAGCCGCACACTTCAGTTTGTAGCTTGCTTGAGATTTTAAGAACTAACAAACTACTGAACAATCCAAATTGTGAAGTTAGAGATGTATGGAATATTTCCAAAAATCTGTTTTTACATCGCTTAGTAACTCAACGTCAAAACAGGATGTTGTTTGAAACTTCTTCACGTTAACCAACTCCAAAACTAACAAGAATTCCAACAGAACTTGAGATGCAAACTTATGTAAGCAACATTGCATATCTTCAATTATAAACAGAATACTTCTCTTCTCCAGTGGTTCACACACACACACACACACACACACACACACACACACACACACACAACACACACCACACACACACACACACACACACACACACACACACACACACACACACACACACCACACAAACAAACAAACAAACACAAACGCGCGCGCAAACACACACAAAAAAAACAAATATTATATATATATATATTATATATATATATAAGAGAGAATATACAAAAATATTGTTAGATTTTTTATGTTCTTAAATTATTTAGCGTATTTATAATATTTTCTTTTCTTCTTTAAGTAGGTAAAAGGTGGATTGTTTATGCGGATCCATTGGAAATGAATATTCCTTCCTTGGGGGAACAAATAAATAGAAGGGAATCAAACAGCACCTCTATGCACTTCCAAATCTCAATGTCCTCTCCATCTCCCAGTCAAAAAGCCATTGAGATTTGTCAGGCTTGTAATAACGCACTGTTCAGGATGTCAGGAAATCTTATCCCAAAGACTGAAGCCAATTACCAGGAGACATATGGCAACCATTACTACACAACCTTCTTCTATCTACTGTCAACTTGAACTCAAACAACCTTTTAGCTGTTTACAGTTTAGTGTTCTTAAATTTTAAGAAAAATCAAAATCAAAGAATTTCGGTAATGATTGTTAATAAATGACTAATAATCTCCCAAGGAAAATTTCTAGAAAGCAACAACATTAAAATGAGCACATGTTTGTATGTGTACATAATAACAATTATCCACGACTTATTTTTATTTAACACATCAGTTTACAACCTAGTAAGTAAGAACAGTTTGTAGAAACACTTTATCTTCAGCTCATTAACATTTTAGGAAGACATTTCCTCCTCTGGACTCTAAAGGAAGTTATTTGGAAAAATACTTAAAGCTGTCTAGTAAAGCTGGGGGGCAGAGGCGTCCCCCTGCAGGGTCATAATGCTGATTTACACAACTTGTCCTGTGCCCCTAATCACACGGATTATACACTGAATAAATGGCTAAATTAAAAACAAAATTCTTGGAAAGAGGAACTATTCCTTTATCTTCCATTACATAATACCCATACTCATTTCAGTGTGTGTGCACAATAGTATTAATAACTTGATTACTCCAGCTATACATCTGATTTGGGGGGAAAAGCTTCATAACGGACTGAATAGCAGTTTGTGAAAGTTATGTTTATTATATTATTCATGCAAAATAACTTTTTATAGACCGTGCAGTCATTATGTGAGTGCAGTCATCATCAGAGTCAAACAGAATCTATAGTTAACTGATAAAGAATGAATTTATCAACTTACGTTGGTTTGTTGCAAATTTTGCGGTGATACCACTGCTTGCAGTTGGTGAAGTACTTCTTGTTTGTTCCCTGGATCTTCTGCATAGCACAAACATTTGGACTGCAATACACACAAAGATGACAACGTTTAAACTCCACTGACAATCACTGAATGCATGAATTAAATTAAAAGTCCTGCAAAGAAGGAAATGCTGGCCAGATGTGTTTAGTTTATGCATGTCAGTGGAGACAAGTTCTAAAACTGCAGTGCTTACCCCTGAGTTCTTCCACGGATCCTGCTATGCTGAAGAACGGCTTGGTATGGTGATTTTGCGGCAAAAACCGCTGCGATTAAAGTTGTCGCCAAAGCGAACAAAGTGAAGCGCTTCATCTCGAGTCTCTGCGCACTAGAGCGGAGCGGCGCGCGCCTTGTTCTACCTTAAATAGACAACGCTGCTGTTGGGCGGGGCTTCAAGCCTCCTCCATAAATGAAAGTTTAGGTTTCAAACATTTTTAGATGAAACCAGATTTTGTAAACATTCTGAACGTTATTACATTTTATTTCATCGTATTAATAATACTTATCGCGAATGATTATTATATACATTTTTTGTTTTATATCCATTATAATAATTATTGGTAAATACATTCTAACACACCTCTAAAGCAGCATGATAAAATTAAACAGGTGTAAGTACACTATTTATTGGATGTCTATTACGTCAAAAAATTAAAATTATAAGAAAAAAATTAACACTGTTTCCAATGTCAATAAACATTTAACATTGTTCTGAACCACTAAACTGGTAGTTTGTAGCTGGAATCACAGTCTCATGTTTTGTTATTTGCAGGGTAGAGCTTTGCATTTAACAGGTTCTAAACAAGACAAGCCTTGTTTTTATTGGATTTAAATTTGGCCTTAAGCAAACCATTCAAATCTTTTAACAAAATCAAAATAAGTAGCTTGTTTCTGCTTTACTTTAGTGTTGAAGTATTAAAGGGAGAAAACAGAAAACTAAAATAAAAACTACAAATTATTTTACATTTTTTTAAAGCAAAAAAAAAATAAAACGTACAAAAACAATTACAGTATTATCCAAGCTTCAGTAAAATTGCTTCAAAGCAAATGTAAGAAAAACATATCTGACATCTGTTTAATACTCTTTAATGATTGTCTTCCAGAAATGATCTGAACGTCCCAAATATAAAACTGTCCAATAAAAGAGACGTTCCACAACTCCAAACTTTTGATTGAAAATCTAATGTGCTCCATTCAGCTGTATTTTTTTTTGTTATTTCATGTCAGAAATAAAATATAGCACATTATCCTGTTCAGGTCTGTTTCTTCTATTACATTTTATGGCAATGTCCAGCGGTTGACATGGGGCCTTGCCTTTAATGTTTAGCTGAGATTCAGATGGCGCACATTCCTTTACACTAAAACCCCCAAGAGGAAAAGGAATATCCATTTGTTCTTTGAAACCTGATACCATATTTTCTGTCAGTGAGTCAGATGCTCAATAAGCAAAAATGACTGAAAGGGGAAATGTTAGATTGGACATGCAGTCATTTCAATTAAATGTCTTCATCGGTTCCAAAAGTGCTAAATGATACATGCTAAACCTTTTGAAGCTTCGTTTAATGCATGTGCCTTTTTCATCTGTTGTTCTTGTCATTTCACACTTTGTTATTTCTTCTAAATTTATTAGATCCTTCTCTTGTTGATTTAACTTTATGTAAACAGAAGCATTTTAACAGACTGAAAAAAAAAATGCCAATGCTACATCCTGTGTTTGCTGTAGCTTGAGGTATTACGCCATATGGAACTAGGAAAAGAATATCTTAAGGGGAAATAATTAAGTTTTCCACTGTCCACAGGGTACGAAGGGTCTCCTTTCAGTCTGGCATCGCTTCCTGCACACTTTAAATGATGTACAGCACTTATTGCAATTGACAGCATGAGCCCACAGGTCAAACAAACAAAAAAAAAAAAAAACATTTTTACCCTAACATGCCTGAGTGTTATTTCAATGCAAATGGTTGTTTACTAAATTTTGTGATGGATCAAGAAAAAGCATACATACCTTGCATATTCCAACTCTTTGATTAGTTGGTCACCAATCCAGGCTATATGTCTCCAGCTTTCAGGCCTTGGATTTACTACCCAGCTCTCTGTCATCCAGAAATTAGAAAAATGTATCAAATAATGGATAAATAGAAATATGTCTCGGAATATAATAAAAAGGCAGGTAGAATCAATTAGTAACTAAGATGCAATCGTTAAAACAAATGTATTGTCATGCATCTGCTGTCATTTCTCAGTTTTTTTCCTCAAGCTGCTTTCCCTGAGTGTATATATTTATGCCATAGTGGATCCTAACATAACTGGAAAATGTATTATTCATTCTAAACATTCTTTAGCTGAGTAATTTATGCAGATTAAGCAGGAATGCATTTGAAATTCAGTTTTGCCATTAAACCAAATGTTCAAACGTGCAAAAGTGCTTTTTCTTGACATAATTTTTCTGTTTATGCTTACAGATGCATGCATATATAATAACAGCATATTCCGTCTAAGCACTCAACAGCATAGATTGTCTTATGAAGTACATCTTGCAGCTGAGACTTGTGCCGTGCCACTTCATAAACCACAATGTATATCAGTGGAGTGTTTAGACTGAGATGTGCACTAAAGATGAATTGCAGTGTAGACACTCTGGTGTAACATTCACTCTATAAAGCCATTCATAGTGATTAGTTGTATAGCTAAATGGCAGCTGAGGTCCAGCGGTAGGGAGTTGGAGCACTGCAGGTTCGAATATCAGTCTGGTGGGTTTCAGAACTGAGAGTCTTTGAACAAGACATTGACACCCACATGCCCCTGGGTGCCGTCGCTTAAGGCTGCCCACTGCTCCTGGTTTGTGTGTGTTCACTTCACTGAATGCTTAATTTCGATATAGTCCCAAGTGGCCATAATGACAAATTGACCTTACTTAAATACAGCATCAGCATCTCATGACCCCGAGGAGCATGGGATCATTTAACCAACAACTTAATGTTGGTAAGATGGAATGGATCACAAATTACTGGACAAAATCCAAACAATGGGTCTTGTCCAAAAAAACGTAGAACCATGTAGTAATACAGTACGTATTCCATTCGTCTAATGCACTGCATGTGCATCTTACATGTTTTATACTGCCCTCTCGCGGCCACGTGTGTTTATGACGTACAATTCTTCACAATATAAGCAACGTTCAAATTAGCTTGAACTTTTTAGACGTAAAGAAATAGCATAAACTATATCCTAAAGAATTGGAAAAGTTGATTCTCTTTAAAGGTTCGAATAGTGTTTGTAATTATTAACTGCAATAGTGTTGAGATTTTTGACAAATTAAATAAGAACATGAAAACATTTAGGTACAGTGCAGTATATACAGTCAACTCCTGTTAACAGAGACACATTGGGACCCGACCATTTTATTCCCAATAAATCGGATCAATAAAGCGACACAGATTTGCGTTACGAGATATGATTTGGACTTTATGGATTCTCCCAATAAACCGGCTACCCCGTTTCCAATTAAGCGGATTCGATGTATAAACAGTACCGGTAGATCTTTGTATCCACGTGACAGGGGTGGGCGGGGAATTACCAAAACGCCATGTTTTAATCAAGCTCCTTAGAGTGCGAGTTGCAACCCCAGATCTACACAGTTTAAATGTAATTAACAATACACAAATTTTATAAGTAATTAATAATTAACATTTGGTTATTTGTTTTCGGCAATAAACTGGGGGCTGCTGGTCAGGAGAGATCGATACAAGAAAAACGTTTTAGAAATCGTGCCTTGTTTATCATAAAAACGTATTTCAGTAACTTCCTAGCTATTTTGTTTTTACTTCCTACAAAGAAGAATTATACACGTCATTTTACAGTAGAACGAAAACGAAGTCGAGGCAAGACGAGCAGCTACGAAACAGTAGATCCGGGATTCAGGCTACACACCTGCGCAGGTTAAACAAAACAGTCACGGAAAGAAATCCTTCGAATTGACAAACATGACACCTGATCCGTGGATCATCAGCCAGTCTGACTAAATGAGCCCCTGAAGACCGCTCCACCTGAAAAACGACATGCCAGTAACGTGATGCCTTACTTATATAATGCCTCTCACCAGTAAAGGAGCGATCATAGAGCGCCGAGGATGCTCAAACACACCTGCGCCACCGCGCAACAGGAAGCATTAGCTAAAACCAGCCTGCAACTGATAAAAGCGCGTGAAACCATCAGAAACCAGCGATAAGAGAAGACGCGAGAGGAGCCCACCACAGCCACCCACTCGCTGCTTCTCAGCTCACGGAAGCAAGATGCCAGTCCAGATACCGGACGACACCGATTTCCTATCTTTCCGAGATCAATGCGAAAGCCACGATGGTTGGGTCGCCCGCTATAATAAAGGAGGAGTGACCGTGTGGTGCCGAGACGAGGAGTGCAAAACTGTGCAGAAACTCAAGGCAAGTGCGCTGCAATGCGGAATCAATCGAGACTCGCGAGGCAACTTGTGTCGGTGTTTGTTTTCCCAGTCACGAGCGCTTATGCGACCGAATGCTGTACGTTTCACATGACAAATCAGTCCGGTTTATGTCGCGTGTAACGGTTTAGATGCAACGTGTAAACGAATGATTGATCTTCGCCTAACGAATCTTTTAATTCGAATACTGGACTAACTGGAATGAACGCATGCCGATTAAAACTACACTTCTCTATTTTTACACAGCCTCGTCTAATGTAGGCTATTTTTTTATTCATTTATAGTTTATTCTTTTATTTGTAACAACCGTCTTTTCAAAGTAGATGTATCAATTTCCAGCATTGCAGTTTTAGGTTTTTTTTTTTTGCAAGGTGATTAATTATAAGTTAAACTTTAAAGGTGGACAATAGCATCAATGTTGTGATTAAGAGAACTACATAACTTGTAGTTTTGTTTTAAATGCTGTTAGATATGTACAGTACACTTGCATGTGTGCATTATTGTATTCTTTTAAACATACTGAAAAGATATAGTACGCTCTAGAGCAGTTTTTCTCACAAATGTCAAAAGATCTGGAAGAAATCCTCCGAACAGGAAACAAAGATACGGTAATGGGCCATTTGCATTGAAATATAATGCAGTAATGATCCAGAGGCCTGATCCACGGCCAGGTCTCTCTGGCACTGACGGCACCCATGAGAAGTGCTGAAAAATTAAGAGTGGAAAACCCTGTAACAGCAGGCTCAATTCAGGAAATCTGAGTTACCAAATGTTTTCTCGCTCTTTTTTTTTTATTTTTTTTGAAAGGGGAACTGCTGTGAACCTTTCAAACAATGGCAAACGAAACAGTGTTTTTTTTGTGCTAAAGCTACACATTTCAGGCCCGAGCAGTGCCGTTATTTATACCTGTTCCAGGCCCAGAAATGAAAGGAGATGACAGAGCTTTTTTAATAATTCATACAGCTCTCCGGAGCACTGATGCATTCTTTTCATGAATAATTGATTTTTGTAGGCTTTGACGACATTCCATTCATTGAGACTAAATAAAACTTGTTCCAGCGAAGCCAAATGGAAACGAGGAGGGACTGATCAAGCCGGGGTTGTAGGGGGTTGGGAATAAATTATTAAATGATGCCAGGGTAGAGTTGATTGAGTTACACAGTTACTTGTGTCGTAAAGCCATACAGTATCTGATCACATTTCATTTGATGTATTCATGCTTACCTGACCCTCCAACCAACTGAAGCCGAGGTAAAGGATGAAGTAGTGACCGCATTAGTGGAAAAACACACGTGGTCCACATCAGCGTGGAGTATACTCCACTATACTCCACTGAGAGCTCTTAAACCGTTTGCTCAGTCAACTCTTCCCTGTGGCAACATGACATGGCTTTTTCTCTAAAAAAGTTAAATATGTTAGGAATGAATGTTTGCTCTAAAAACCGGTTTGGCTCAATTTAGCCTCTATATCATATTGAAATGTTTGTTTGTTTTTGTATAATTTAGCTTTTCTTAATGTAATGTTCGTATTGTGTTTATTTTGTGATGAGTAACATTGTTATAACACTTTTATTATTTTACTGACGATGTATTATTTTACCTGACAATGTAAAGTGATTTATAAATGAAGTAGATTTATAAAGTTTTTTTTTTATTTATTTATTTGTGTATTATTATTTTTATTTATTTTATTTATTGTACTTTTAATCTTTCTTTAGATGAGAATCGTATGCAAGGACGTGACAGCAGAGACTCTCTATGACGTTCTGCATGACACAAGCTACCGGAAAAAGTGGGACACCAACATGATCGACACCTTTGATATTGGCCGACTTACGGTTAATGCAGATGTGGGATATTATTCCTGTGAGTCACTGTGTTGTCACTGTGTTGTCGCTCTGTCACACTGATCTGTAACTTTATTCACTGTTGGCTACCACTAGACAATTTGCTGTGTTTTAGAGACAAAGTACATTATTGATAAGCCTAAAATTTCCACAAGTATTGTTTGAAGTATTGATTGAAATTTTGTACTTCTTGCATGGTGAATTTCCGTTTAAGGGAAGTGGTTAAGCATCACACACTCCCATTGCTTTGTAAGTTCTGAATTTTTTTTTTCTAAAGGGAAATGTCCAACTCCATTGAAGAACAGAGACTTCGTCACCATGCGGTCATGGCTTCCTCTAGGCAACGACTATCTCATAATCAACTACTCAGTCAAACACCCGGTACGTGTCTGCTTTAGACTAGACCTGTGTCGCTCTGATTTTAGTTGACATTTTGGCAAAGCCAGCAATATCTGTACGTATGGAGCACAGTATGTCAGTCAGTATGTAGGTCAGATGTCCAGGTCTAGAGTTGCTTGAAAGAGAAGAGGCCAGATCAGTGGCAAAAGTCTGACAAAGGTATCAAATAAGCCGTCGGGTGATTGAATCCCCTTGTTGTAATGAATAATTACATGTGTAATGTTAATGAGCATTTGCTGTTCTTTTTTCTCCATGGAAAAATTGGCACGAGAGAACATTGGGAAGTAAAGTAAAACACATCAGATCAGTATCTCGGCCGTTTGTAAACCGCGGAATGGTTTACACGTTCCATCATCGCTTAACCCAATTCTCATTCGCCTCTCACTGGCTGTGTTTTTCAGGAATACCCACCGAAGAAGGATTACGTCAGAGCTGTGTCGTTACTCACTGGATACTTGATCCAGTCCAGCGGAGCAAATTCCTGTACTCTGTATTATTTAACACAAGTGGATCCACGAGGTGAACTTTCCTAGTTTCCACTGGCAGTGTCACTGTAACAAACGTGATATTAGTAACCCGAGGACTGTCGTCTTCACCCTTCCTGTTAGTGGAAAGTGTTTTCCAGTGCAGGAGCAGATGTGTTCATGCGACAGTTACACTGACGTTTAAGTGTTGGAGTGATTTATGCTCTTTTTAAAGTCACTTTAAAGGATTGTGGGAGTGGGCGATCATGCCATTATGATGACTTTCATGTTTTCAACGTTAACGTGTGTTTACATTGGAAAAACTGTGACCTTGAATACACTAACAGACACTTTAAATTAAAAAGTGTTATTAATAGTATTCTTATAATCTCTTAAATCTTAAATCGCAAAATTCATATCTACTCGTGAGCTGTGAAGCACAGGAGGCCTGGAAGCTTTAGCTCTTGCTTCAGACATATTTTATGAACTTGCTGATGTCATCGTTTCCATTCTGCTCGGGGCGATTGCTTTGATTATTAATGTCTTCCGTTGCTGTGATGCACCAGCTGTTTCTGGCCTGTGGGACTAAGGATCGGTTTATTGTGCACTGGATTTTAAGCTTTTGAAGTAAAACGACTATAAACTCTTGGGATATTATGCACATTCTCAGGCGATTTGGATAAATCGATGTGTAGTCACTGGAATATTGAGTTAACTCGATCATAATAATGGATAATAGGAAATTCAGTGAGCTGTAATGAGTCGCTTTCATGAACTAATTTCCGTTGTTTTATGTTCTTTCAGGGTCTTTACCAAAATGGGTTGTGAACAGGGTCTCGCAGTTTGTTGCTCCAAAGGTGATAAATTAAACGTGGCAATTAAAAACAGTTGTGTATTTTAAGTGTAGATTGATTATTATTTCATCTAAATGCATTATGTAATGTGATTAATGATTAAGGTGGCTTTTCAGGGTTCTGCTACCATCTTGTGGCTTATATGTAAAATAGCTTTTCAAACCATTATTTTAATGCTTTAAATATGTAAATTACATGTTTACAATATCTATGATAAACTAATTCACTTTGTTAAAAACGTTATATATTTCATTATATTGTTATATTTAATTTTCATGTTTAAGGTTTGTTATTTATTTCTCTCAGGCTATGAAAAAAATCTACAAAGCCTGTCTAAAGTATCCAGAGTGGAAGCGGAAGCACGACCCTAACCTGAAACCATGGAGGTACCCAGAGCAAAACACACTTCCCTGCATCAGCGTGGCAGACCTTACATTGCAGAGAGCAGATTCCCTGGAAAACATTGATGAGAGTGGTGTGAATGAGGAGAAGGCCCAGCACCACAGCGATGATGACGAGGCCTAAGATGTCTACCAGACTATATGTTGTTCTCATGATTTGCAGAGGTTTTGCTATTTCAACCTTAAAAGAACTACATAAAGCGTATATCAATGGGAAAAAGATAACATCATAAGTGTCTGTGTCTTTGCTTGAACAAAACAATAATAATTTGTATGAATCTATCTGGAAGTGTTTGGTTTCATTTATCAGTGTTTGGGACATTAATATCTGTGTGTGATATTTTACAGATAGTAAATATGTTTCTCTGTTTTAAAAGACGCTGAGGACTGTCATAACCTGCTTTATTTCAGTACACCTAAGATGTATGAGTTGGTTTATTCTTAAAAATAAAGATTGGCCTTACATTTCTAAATCAGTTTGTTCTATAATTTCTTGATTATAGTGTGGCTTTTTGTCTTTTTTCCATTTATTTGTTCTCTTTGAGTAGAAATGCAATCTTTGGTTGGCAATGAGAAAAGTTTCTCCACAGCAGTATCCTTCTTCTTCCTCCCCAAGCGTACAGCTGAGGACCACTCCTCAAAAACTCTATTGTCTCTGGACACTTCCTGCTTCCTATTTGAAACAGTTCCTGCCTACATCAATCAGATTGGAGTGAAGTTGAATAAAGGAAGCTTCCGAGTTCTCTTAAATCTCATGCTCGATAAATATCAAATCTTTTCTCTGTACACAAAAATACTCCACATAGTTTAGAATGTCATGCATTTCACGCAACAGCGGTAAACGTGTATAACATGTATTGTCTACACCGTTGTGGTTTTACTAAATGTTATAATCTGGTAAAAAATTATTTAAAAAGTTATTAAAAATTAATTTTAAAAAACGATTCACAGATTTATAAAGATACAAAGATATAACAATTACAATTGAACGTCATTCTTCATTAGTTTGCACTTTCAGGAGTCATAAATAAAACTATTAAGAAATCGACGATCATTCATTCTGCTCAAAAATCATCTATGTAAGGATAGGGGCTAAAAATGTCAGTTAAAGTGTTAAAAGCGAATTTATTGCATTGTGCTTTATTGTTTGATAAATCAAAAGGTTAACCGTGTACTGTTTATATGACATCAATACTTTCTTATTCTGGTCATGCTGCAGTAGCAGAACAAAGTTCTGTTACAGTAATCTTCAAAATAATTGCAACTGTAAAGCAGAAAAAGAATATTGTAAACAATAAAATGCACCATTTGATTATCCTTTGGGGTATTTTTCCAAATATGTATTTATGTTTTGTTTAAAATGTACTTTAGATTTATATTAACTTTTAAATTAATTTATTTTGCTACCGATGGATATTGTTTATGATATTTTACTAATTTTCATTGTTGATGATACGTTTATCCAAATTGGAAAGGAACTTTTTGGCATCAGATCTAATCAAATCTGCCAACAAAATATTGCTTTAACAATTTTGACATTAAAATATTTTTCTGCGGCCAAAAACAAAAATTTGACATTATTTAATCCCACAAAATTCATATCCATATTGGCTCATGTGATGTGACGATAAATTAATCATTTGGAATTTTTTGCCAAACAAAGAAAAAAATGAATATTCTTATCAGTGTTTTCCATGTGTTGCTTTGAGCTGAATTAGCTAGATGTGTAAATTAGCTTTCAGTGAAAGTCTGATAAGGTCAAACAGCTCTCATTTAAATGATTGAACATTTTTACTTCACATCAATGTGTATTTATGTAAAATGTTCCCAGATAAAGACCCTCTGTGTTGTTTTTGTAGAGCCTAACACCATGTGGTGGTGTTTTGATAGAAAGTTATCTTGTTCATATAGACTTCAGATGTCTTTACTTTACCTTTTCCATTTAAATGTTATTTGGTCTTCATGAATATGCAGGTATTCGTGAATACATTTTGCCAAACTATATTAAATTACAAATTGTGTGATGGTAACGAATTGTTGTGCGCCAACAATAATGTATTCTAGCATTAGGTACAGCACTTGTTCAAATAAATAAAATCCCCTACAAATGTTTAACTCCTGAAAACCTACTTCTGTTTTTTTTATAGCGTTTTATTTTTAATATTTATAAATCTCTGTTTGAATCCTCACAATTTGTATTTATTTGCATTCATTTGAAAGTATAGTCCTGAATAACAAAAAAAAAAAAGAAAAGTTAGAGGTGAAAGTGTCAGCAGATATTTACGGGCGTCTTTCCCTTTAAGAGGTCAGTCGGCGGCGCGCGCGCTCAGCAGCTCAGTTCACGCGCAAACCCCCGGCGTATCAGCACAGCTATCAGCGGCTCAACACCCAAACTTACAACAGCACATCTCCTCTTCCTGGACTCCACAAGAGCGGATACAACGGAATATGCAGCTCGCATAAAGTAAGATTTCTAAGTTCCTAGCTTTTGACATCTTGGAAATTGTGTCCTGGCGTTTATCGTCCACCCATCGGGTTCAATGGAAATGCAAATGTAGATTGTGTTTTCAAACTTATTTAGCACGTTCTTTACTCTACATTGGTGTTTTGAAAGTCTGAGCGAGGGAGTACACCGGTCAGTGGTGAAGTGAACTACACGCCCAGGTGTTGAGTTGAACGGCGTGCGTGAATGAGCGTGTGGTGGGTGTCACTCCGTCTGGAATCCGATCTCCGTCAGCTTTACAGCTGCTGAATGTCACGGTTTAGTTGAAACTGAATTAGAAGCACACGGAGCTCGTTTGTAAATTCCTTACAGACACAACAACTTACAGAGGCACCATGGAGTTTGCATCGAAGGCCTCGGGAATATCTTCAATCAGTAGATTTGTGTGTGTGTGTGTGTGTGTGTGTGTGTGTGTGTGTGTGTGTGTGTGTGTGTGTGTGTGTGTGTGTGTGGTGTGTGCGTGTGTGGTGTGTGTGTGTGTGTGTGTGTGTATTCTTCTCTGCAGTATTTACTGTATGTGGCATCTGCCGATTAGGTTCTCACACCACGGCCAGTGTATTAATTGGGATTAATCTCTTGTGTAATCTGACCTGAATTTCCGTTAAAGCTGGTATTGACTTTGTTATCTTTTTTATTATTGTTTATATTATATTAAGTTATATTAGCAGCAGGCAAGAAACCTTTATTATTATTGATGTTATTGATATATAATTTCTTATGGGTTTTCTTTAGCAATTATTCGTAAATATTCACACTTTTTTGTTAATACCTCCCATGTTCTAAATATTGTAATTATACATTTTTAAGTAATATATTGATATAATAGTTTAATTTGAAAGGCTGTTTAAACAAGTTAGAAAGACTATAATGTTGCTAACATTGGTTTTATTAATTGGTGTTAAATTATTGGTTTTACAGTCTTTTTTTTTTTCATTTTTGACTTAAGTATAAGAGTTCCAGGAAAATGTTTATTTTCATTTTTGCGCTTCCTTTCGTTGACGTTACGGGTAAAAGGTTTCAGGAAGTGTAAAAGTGTAGGTGTTCTTGCAGCGATACGGCATAATTGAAGTCCAATACCCGAGAGCGTAATGTTTTTAAGTTCCAGCATGTTCTACACAAGTGTGTCCTGCCATCTCAGATACGTGGCCTCCACCATTCATGGACAATGACGTATTGTGTCACACAATAGTGCTTCACTGTTATTTATACACACCCCCAGCACACTGCATCCCAAAACCCTCCTTGATTCCTGCGTTTCACAAATTGCTTTCGACTCTTGAGCTTCCACTAATTGTTCGTTCTGGAAGCTCAGGGATATATAAGTAGGATATGAGAGGGAAAGATGTTTGGGGATGTTTTTCTCTTTTGGCTTCATGATTGCAACTGCTTGTTTGCACTGCACCGTCTGATGCTGATGTTAATGTATTTTATTGCAAAAATGTAGAGTAGAATGTTCTGGTCATTAAACAGGACTGTGGATAGATACTAATGCTCTCAAAAACTACTTTTAGATAACTGGAAACTAAACATTTTGGAGATATAATGATGACATTTAATTTTAACTGATGATAATTTCTGTTTCTTTAGCTATTTCTTTGTCATATTTGTTGAAATGTTTATGTCTTAATGCTCTTGGTGCACTTAGAGAATGTTAGTGGAATGTTTCAGATCTCATGTATTTTTGTTCTTATGATTATTGGAAATGGAAATAGTAATTTTCCGGCTGATAAAGAAAGTCTGCAAAGATTACAACCCAAGATCATTTTGTCAGAAAACATGGTTTTCCTGGCCATTAGGCTTTGACGGAAATATAACTTCTCTACACTGTTGTTTGAAAGTGTTAAATGAATTTTCTTAAACAAATCGCTGTGGTTTTTCCCAATAGGACTAACTAGCCATCAGCACAAAGTGTTTTGAGTTCACGGCATGAGCAAATGAAAAATTCATGGAAATACAGTTCAAGCATTTACAGAAGTAAGTTAACAACAATTTCAATGAGTCAAATAGTCAAATTGACTTTATTCATTCAGACTGTCAAGCGCTCCGATATTGGCATGTCAATCTCATAAAATTAACGTTTCATCTTCAGTTTCTGGAGATATAGATTAGAGTAGTTGTTAAACGCAGAGCACAATTTTGACTCGGTCCCTAGTGGACATATTGACAATACCCACCTCACTTTACTTTTATGGAAGACCACGTTAGCCATTTCTGGGTTGTGGGATCAGGTTGCCTGGACTCCTGGACTAGTGGTTATACAATGACAGGCAGAGACGAACAAACACATATTTCACTCATCATCACAAGTGTTTTTATGAGTCAGCGTTTAAGTTGATGTGCATTTTTGTGCACTGTGTGAGAAACTCAGATCACTGGAGGAAACTACATGGACTCTGTGAGAACACACTAAGCCGTCCAGAGTGAACTGCCTGCATCCTTCAAACTGACCTAGTACCAAGATCCTTCTTGCTTTACATCTACAGCATTACCATTCATGTCATAGTTTTGAACTATATAAGGAAACTTCTCCAAATATCTCGTTTACATTTTTGACATGTAGAAATGTTGTACAAGATATTATTAGAGCTCTATGTGGAGAACTCAGTTGAATTTAATGAAAATAGGCTGTGTGTTTCACAGCTCCTTTACAATTGATGTTTCAGAACTTTTCAGAAACTGACTTTTTAGGCACAAATGCAATTAAGTATAAAGTTCCAGATTTGAAGTGTTTATTGCGCAAACAAGTTTCCCTGTGCAGTGAAATTCTTTCTTTGCCTTTCACAATGAATGCATTGCAAACTGACTTTACAGTTTACAGTTACTAATATAAATAGTACAGAATAGCTTAATACCAAATACTACAGTGGCATTGAACTATAGTATTTGTTGATATTTTTATTACAACTGATGTTGTAATGTTGACTAACATTTTTTTCTGAGTGTCAATCCCACATCCATGGGGTTGTTTTGTCCCGCTTTACTGATTAAGTTACCGGAAAGTTACTCAAAAAACCTGATTGTTTTTTAAAACTTTTTATCGCTGCCGGCTATTATGGGTGGAAAGTCTCCAATGGCACTGCAAAGCTTCCCCGCTAAGTCCATTGATCAGATGCACGAAACATCCGAGTGTCATTCACAAACACCATCATGGTTATGGGTGGTCAACTTTTCAGCCGTGATGATCTCTACTCTGTGTACCATGCACATTATCTGTTTTTCTTTAGTGCAAGAGAAAGGAGGAGGGTTTTGTTTGAGGGACAGCTGTATCCTGTGTATTCAGTAGTTCAGAGAAAACCCAGATCAGCCATTCAGATAAGTTTGGATGGGGTTGGGAGGACACAGTTTTCCCAGCTAAAAGCTCATGAGTTGTTGCTGGGGCCAAGTCGGACTTGTGGAATCTTCTATGTGGTCATGGTGTGATGATTGCGGTTTGTCATCATTTTTAGACTAGAAGGTCTCTACCTACATGAGAACATTCTCGTGATGGGTAAGGGTTCAAACTTCCCATCCCCCAGCATCCCCAGGGTGCACTGCGGCGGGAATGTGGTCACAAGACAAACACTGCCACTTTCCACTGCTTCCATCCCAGTGTTTTTATAGAAAGTCTTATCAGTAACATTTGGAATAGTTACAGAGGTTCCAACATCCAGTGGGATTTTTGCATCTTTTGCAGTTTGTTTTGCTTCTGGGTGGATGGGGTTTTTTCTGCTTCTGCTATAAAAGTTGTCTGAACGTTCAGGCCCTTTGCTAGCATGTGGGCAAGGACATGCGTGGATAAGCGGAATGCTATTGCTTCAGAGTAGCTTTAGGCCACATGAGCTTTAAAGTAGCTCTTTTGGGCTGAGCTTGTAAAAGTTGTCGTCTTAATTTTAATGACGCTAAAAGATCCACAATTGTGTGAAGATGCAACCAAATTATACGAATGATGAAGTCTCACTAGTGTTTGTATTAGTGTATTTAAAAAAAAAAGTCATACAAGTAGTAACTTTCTAATGATTCAATGCAATTTTAAAGAAATAATATTGCCAGAGATTAACAAGCTTGTTTAACGATGTGAGAGTCTTTTTGTGCACTGCTAGCTGAGGAAGAAGACAACACCCAGACCTGTTTCTCTCCTTTCCTTAGGTCACACTTTATCTGCCCACCTCACAAGCTTCCTGCCCCCCTTCACCATGGGACCCGGTGAATCAGAGTACCAGAGCCAAAGGTTAGCATCCAGAGTCTAGACAAAGGAAGATGAGGATGTGACTCATCATCCTTTTTTAACAGCCTTCTTTCGTCTGGTTAAATAATCTGACCGAAGGGTGTTGTATAACTACTAAACCTAAACTTTTCTTTTGACACTTTTCGTGTTTTGTTTGTTAAATATTTGGATTTTTGCTCAACAACTTCACAACTTTGTACCGTTGATGAGTTTGGTTGATGGAGTCAGAATGAAGTCCTTTGTCTTACGAAACAGCAGTAGTTTCTTATTCACAGTGATTAAGACAGACTTTTAGTAAATCATTTCTTTTTTGGGATAATATGTATGTTTTTTTTTGTTGAAAGTTCACACAAAAGTTCAAACACACACATTCTTTCTTAGACATGCTCTGAAACACATGTATGTTTTATGGCTTTATTTTTTAAGCACTGGATTATAAAAATACTTTATATATTTGTTTTTCACCAAATATAAGGTAATATATTAATATTTCAAAATCTTATATTTAATAATAATGATATCCTTGTTACTTATTCTTCTTTAAGTGGCTCACAGTTGTTATTTTTAGTTTAGAATTTGAGAGCCTGAGAGTAGGGCTTTTTTGCGATTAATTCTCTTTCCACAGAAAAAATTCTCCCTGGCATAAAGTGCCATTAATCTCTTGCCGTGATGCATTTCCTGCATGCTTTATACACCATCTGAGATGGATATTTCCTTGAAGGGAAATACATATCCATTTTTTTTACTTGTAATATTTGTTTCACTGATTCCCTTGTGGGTTTTAGTAAAAATGTAAAACATTGACTACCATTGAGTAAGAAAAGACTAACCATCTGTTTTATATATATTCATTCTGCTTGTTATAACCTATGTAATCAAAACCATATTAAAAATAATGTGATTGTGTTTTTGCTGATTAGTTAGTTTAATAGTTTAAAATCTGTCTGCTTATATTCCTGTAAACATGTGTGCTTTATATATACTAGGTTAATACAAGACGCTTAATAGAGGTGATAATGAACTTTTTTTTGTATCAAGGTTTTAATTTTACAACACGGTAGTTATTTTAAAACATTCTTGGAAATATTCACAACATTTTTATTGAACGCTTATAATTTATTGAATTAATTACATTTTAATTTTGCATGTGCCATATTTCTTCCTCTTTCTCTCAGATGAAGGCCCAGTGACAAATCCAGGCTGGTTCTTTATTCAGCCTAATGAGCGCCCGTGCAGTATGGCAACCATTGGTCCATGCTCGGATGCAGAGGACCTGTTGGCTTCCATCCACCTGGAGAGGTATCTGGATCACTTCCGACGGGCAGGCTTTCTCCTCGCCCGAGACTTCTGCCATGTGGACAATACTGCTCTGAACAGAGTTGGAGTCAAAGCCACTGGCCACAGGAAGCGTATACTAAAATTGGTTGAGCACATTCAGTTAATCTGTCAGCATCAAAGAAAAGAATCCTCGCTGGATCGCTGTAATTCAGAATCTGCCATTCACAAGGCCTCCCCTGTAAATATGGAGCCTCTTTCTCCTTTAGGGCATTCAGGCACCTCCTTTGAAATCTTTCACAGCAGCTCGGCAATGAACCTCTGTCCACAAGTGAAACGCTCCTACTCTGAGCGCTGTAAGAGCATTGTAAAGCCTGTTCCCAAACCCAGAACTGTCTTTCACAAGCTTAGAGCAATATCCTTACCCACACAAAACGAAGAACAGCCGTGCAGACTTTCTTGTCAAGAGCCTCGCTCCGTAATAGTTCCTGAAGTTTCCTCAACTGCATCTAGCTCAGATGCCGTTAAAACACCACACAGATCAAAGCAGGGTGAGCCTGTTTTGAGGAATGACGTTTCAACTCAAGAGTCTCGCGGACCATTGCCGCCCGTTCCTCCTAGATTAAATCAAGGAACATTCAGGAGATTGTCAGAGAAGGACCATCTCAGCTCTGCACCTCCTGACTCACCTGCTAATTATCAGTGTTCTCCTTTCACCAACACACCCGGCTCTCCCCCGAGTCCACCCTGCTCGGGGTTAGAGATGGTTTCTAACGAAATCTACTGTGGCACTTTACCAGGCAATCAACACACTGTTTGGAGTCACTCGGTGCCTGTTCCTCCTCCACGCCAGGAGCTCAGCTCATCCACTGAAAATCAAAGGTACTGTATGTACTTATCTACAAAGTAGCAGTTTTGTTTTCTTGTGCAGAATTGTGTGAGTCATACTCTTATTAAACTTTGATCAAATAATGTCTATATTTTTCCTAAAGCACTTTAGATTGCAACGACTCAAGTGAAACACCTGAACGACATTCTAGTAAGTGTATTTTCTGATATTGAATGTTTTCATTTATACCATATTAATTTATATCGGTATAACATTATAACAATTTACTATAAACTGTAGTGTCTTGCCAACACACTATGCTTGCCAATAAACTAAATTTAAAACAAAATATGTGCAATTACAAATATCCTATCTTTCTCAGCTTCTGCTGAAGATGATGATGAAATGATAAACCCATACTGTGAAACAGTTTTCCAAAGCAAGCAACAATATCCGTACTCAGAGGTGAAGTATGCCTGAACTTAAAATCAAAATATTCTAAAGTAAAAATTTCAGTTATTGATAATATTTGATTTTGTTCAGTTGGAGAGGACCAAAAGCGAAGAAAAGATGAATAAAGAGGAAAAAAAAGATTTTGGGTGAGTACTGTATATATAAAGTCTATACAAAGGGTTGCCAACCAGTCAGAAACTAAGAGCCACTTTTTTCTGTGTTAGAGCCACAAAGAGCTGCAAAGAGCCACATCACACACATGGGCACACATAAACATTATCCCATTCCTTAATCTTGTATGCATGCACACACACACACAGACCTCTGCTCAGCCAGATTTAATGAAAAGAACCACACCAACATGATAATATTAGTTATTTTTCAACAGTTAACATCGTGTGCATATTTGACTCATGTCATGTGAAAGCTCCTGAAGAGCCGCATGAAACTAGTTAAAGAGCCGCATGAGGCTCAAGACCATGGGTTGGCCACGCCTGGTCCATACTGCATATATAGTCTACCGTAATGAAAACCTAAAGACTAAGAACTCTCCCAGTTCCCTTTGTTTATATGTGTTGTATAATGTACTGTACTGTATATTTTTCTATGCTGTCCATACTGTAAATATCTTTACTTTACAGTCATTTGGCAGACGCTTTTATCCAAAGCGACTTACAAAAAGAGGAGCAAGTGAAGCAATTTGTCTACAATAGGCTACAGTAGATGTCAACACAGGCTATATAAGGAAACTTACTAGACAGAACAGCATGACAGTCAACAAAAACAGTGAACACAAGACAAGAAACACAAGACAAGGTTTTTTTTTTTTTTTGTTAATCAGTGTTAAGGTGCTGGTGGAAGAGCTCAGTTTTTAGTCATTTTTTAAATGTTGAGAAGGTTGCAGACTTTCTAAGAGGAATAGGTAAATTGTTCCACCAGACAGCCGCTGAACGAGAGAAGGTTTTTGTGAGAGATTTCAAGCCGCGTTGTAGAGGGACGACTAGCCGACGTTCGTTCTCGGATTGCAGACTACGTGCGGGAGAGTATTCCTGAATCAGGGAGTTGAGGTAGCATGGTGCCGCACCAGTGATGGTCTTGAAGGTCAGTGATAGAGCTTTGAACTTGATCCTGGCAGCAATTGGCAGCCAGTGCAGAGAGACGAGCAGTGGAGTGACATGAGTCCTTTTCGGTTGTTTGAATATCTAAGTGTTAATTGTATATTCTGTGTTTTTCTGGATTCAATTGCAGAGAAGCAATGTAAGAAATTAATTGTACAGGGAGACATGTACAGATGACAATAAAAGCTTTGAACTTTGAACTTTGATATTACATCATACATATTTTTGGATCATGTGTGAGAATAGCATTGTAGTTTAAACACTACAGATTTTGTTTTGTCTGATTTAAGACAACAAAAAGTGATCAATTATTACTAGTAAGACCAGGCAATAAATTACAGTCAAAATAAAATAACAGTTTGCTCAAAAAAAAAAAACACCATTTGTAACTTGCGTTGTAAAAAAGTGATCTGTGGTAAAATATTTTTTTTCCTCCAAAGACAACAGAATCACCCATGGCTGAAGCGCCTTGACTCTCCAGGCTACTGCACGGTTGGAGAGCCCTCGCTTGCTGTACACTCATTCTCCCTTCCTCATCACCTCTGCTCCAGCGAAACAGACGAGGACCACATCATCTCTCCATATGCCAGCTTTACCTCACTGTCAGAGCGATCGACTCCGATTCTCAGCGGTTGGCTGGACAAGCTCTCTCCTCAAGGGTACGGCCCATCAGCGCTGCTGCTCTTCTCTCATCTCCGCGTCTCCTGCACTCTTCTCACTGGCTGTTTCTGCTCCTTGTCTGTCTTCTCTAGCCGGTGTGTCAATTCTTCTTGTGTTTCCTATCCAGCTGTGTTTTCCTGTTCTCTGCTTGACATTGTTGTGATTAATTTCCCTCTTAAATCTTGCAGCACATTCGTGTTGTTTTCCCTCTCACGTAAAAAATGAGATCTTTGTTCATGTTTTATAGAAACTACGTGTTCCAGAAGCGATATGTGAAGTTTGATGGGAAGAACTTCTTGTACTATGGTAGTGAAAAGGTATGGTAGCATGTAAACAATGAAATCATGGCGTTACACAAACGAGGAGTTAAAACTTGAAACTGTAATTGAAAAGAATGGTAACTTTGTTTATTTATTAAATATACATTTTTCCCTACAGTTACTTGGTAACTGTTTCTAACGCAAATACTCATACTCTTCCAGGATTTTTATTCCAAAGGTATTATTCCTTTAGCTGCCATGCAAATGGTCCGGCTTGCTAAAGACAATAAATTTGAAATAGTGACGAGTCACAGGACATTTGTCTTCCGTGCTGAAAATGACAGTAAGTACATTTAAGTAGAACGCATCTGTTCCTACCATGAACAGAATTTTCATCTTTAATAAATTATTATTCTCTAGAATTAAGTTTAGTTAGTATGTTTCTGTGACCAACAAAAGAGCAGACACTGTTATGTATTCAATAAAAGCATAACTTTTCATATACTTCACCTAGGTTCGTAGATATATTTATGACTTTACAGTGTTTTTGTTTGCATTATACATCAAATATTTGAATAGTATATTTTATCACATTTCTGAATGTCCTCCTTTAGTTCAGAGGAGTAAATGGTGTAGCACGCTACAGGAGCGGGTGAAGGAACAGCTGGTTTTTGGCCGTCCACGTTTTGGCCCCGGTAGCCACTGTCAGAAGTCCGGCTTCCTGGAGCTGAAAGGAACCAAGTCAAAGACCTACACAGCCATCATAATGGAGCAGATATGGCTGTACAAGAGTGAGCAGGTGATTCATTTAGTCATTTTTGTCAAACAATGTCAGCAAACAGTTTTGTGTTGTACGGCTGGGCAATTGAGGAAAATATATATTACGATAATGAACTTTGCAAATGTATATACATATAATATATGTATCTGTGTCTATATATTATAATTGTATAATATAATTGTCAGAACATATATTATAAAAAACATATAATATATGTTCTGTGTATGTATTATATTGTACTATTGTAATATTTTGACTAGATTTATTAATGCGTGTTGCACTGGATAGAAAGTTGCTAGAATTTCATCATACATTTGTATGACTTACATCGTATATGTGCACAGTGACAATAAAGGCTATTCTATTCTATTCTATAATATGAAGTGCTGTACATTTTCAAAATCAGATGTTTCAGATTTTTCTTAAGTAAATCTCTCCGGGAATGGGTTTTTCTCATTGCTTTATTGGTTTTCAACCTTTCTTTTTTTTAACAGTTTAAAATATATCAGCCATTGATAAGCTAATGACACATCAGCTCTCACTTCTTACATGCCCATTTTTTCTTGTTGACTTATGGACTGCTTGCTTCTCGCTTGTGGCTCTCTCGATCATTATAACATCTGATAGCCTGTTGAAATACTGCAGGACATGCTTTCAGTCAGCAAATTTAATACAACTATTTTCCTATAGCTACGAACATGGGTTTCAGTCAATATTTACCGAGACCGAATTTATTGCCCAGCCCTTTGGGTTCTTTTTTAAAATTTGAGATATACAGTATATGAAACTCTGAAATATATGAATATGAATCTCTGTTCACACACTTTGTTGTGTTTTTTTTTTTCTTCACAGTGTTTTAAAAATGGAATTGGGATCAGTTTGATAGAAGCCAGAGGAGCCACAATTCGTGACGGAAAGGGCAAGAGCTTTGATCTCATTACACCTTACAAAGCTTTCAGGTATATTTTCTGTATTAATATTTTCTATTTATGGGATTTAATTCATTTTTCTCAAACTTTAAATGAATGATGATCAGTGAACCAGTATCCTCTTGCAGCTTTACAGCCGAGTCGGAGCGAGAGAAGAGGGATTGGATGGAGGCTCTGCAAGAATCCATAGCAGAAACCTTGTCTGATTATGAAGTGGCAGAGAAGATCTGGTCTAATCGATCCAACAAAATCTGTGCAGACTGCAAAGCCCTCAATCCCGACTGGGCGTCCATCAATCTCTGTGTGGTCATCTGTAAGAACTGTGCAGGTTTGTGACAGACTGAAAAATATGAACCCAAGTTTTGTGAACTTTATTATTGTGGTTGCACGTGTGCATGTGCGTGTGCGTGCGTGTGTGTGTGTGTGTGTGTGTGTGTGTGTGTATTAAAATAATGGACTGTTTGGAAGTGGCAAAGCAGCTCACTAAGGTTCATGTGAGGTCCTCTTTCCCATATAGTAGATAAAAGATGCCTCGTAGGCACCATATCAGTACATTTAAGTGGGACAAACTGAGAGAATGATGCACAAAGAAGGATGTGATGCCCTTTTGTTCTATTTGCCTTCAGGCCAGCATAGAGGTCTTGGGACTATGGTGTCAAAAGTGCAGAGTTTGAAACTAGACACCAGTGTGTGGAGCAACGAAATTGTTCAGGTAGACTTGAATTAGCTCCACTTAAAATCTGTGGAAAATCAAATCTTTCTATTGGTTTTCTAGCTGTTCATTATGCTTGGAAATGACAAAGCCAATGAGTTTTGGTCTGCTCGACTTCCTGCCTCCGAGGAGCTGGATTGTGATTCTTCGCCAGAACAGCGGAGAGAGTTTGTCATTCACAAATATCGCGAGGGAAGATTCCGGCACCCTCATCCCAGCTTTACCTCTCAAGAAGAACTTCTTAAGGTAAAGATTTAGAATGGCAAGTGATGCATGTCTATGTATAGTGGCTTTTTTTAATCATTTATGCAAGACTAAAGCTTCTACTTTTATGAATTCGGCCTAGCTGGTCTTTCTTTAGTTGTTTCGGGATAAAAACATATGATTATTAACAACATTTTAAAATTGATTTAATATTATTTTAAATAGATATTGCAACTACTTAAATACTTCAGTGTGTCTTTACTAAAAATGCTTCCTGTTTTATTTTTAAAAGCACAAAACTATAATCGAGAATCACTTTAATTGATGTGTATTTCATTAGTAGTTTTATTTCAAAACTAAACTTTCAGTTCAGTCATAAACCAGGTCAGCAAGGACATTGTGACACTGGTCAAGCCATAATTTTAGTATTTTTGTTTTTTTTTTTATTACTTGTTCATCCAGATTACATCGGCACCCCCCGGAAAAATAGGATGGATGTGCTGTGAATTGTAAATAATAAGAAGGCAAAAAAGGCTTGTAGTGAATAAATGGGTTTTTGGAGTAGCTCTTAATGTCCTTTGGCTGAAAGAGATGGTTTTGTTAAGTGTTTGTACATTATCGTGTGTTTGTCTTTGCTCTGCAGGCGCTGTGCACTGCTGTAGCTGAGCAGAACTTGCTGAAAACGGTCACTCAGATTTTTGCAGAGGCTGAGGCTGCTCGACTCGCGGATGCTAATGGAAACGATAAGCGTCGTTCACCTCATTATTCATACACGCAGTCTGTAGGTACGGCTGCCACAATTACACTTCTTTTTCAACAATTTCTGTTCTCTTGCTTTTGTGGGTTTCCTCCTTGTCTGGGACATTAAAACATACACCAGTATTAAGACATGCTTTCAGGAGAAAAGGAGAGTCTGGAAAATTGCCCATAGTGAGAGTGCAATGGTGTGTGTCTGTGTATCCCACTATGTGATTGGTTGGGTATCAACACATGGTGCGTCTCGCCTTCAGTCCGTGATTTGCTAGGTTTGACTTCAGCTCCCCAAGACCTAGAAATAGAAAAGAAACTCTGCAAAAATATGGATGCTGCTTCATTGAAATAAAAATTGAAAATTATTAAGAAACTATCAATTATATCGTCATAACACAATTTTTGTAAAAAAAAAAAAAGTTCAATAAGAAAACTCACCTGTTAAAGTATTTACATATTCAATCCTGTGTCTTATTGAAAAAGCCTTATCTGAAATGATTTGAGCATTTTCAAAGAGGTGCCAACTGCCAAGAATAAAGCTGTGTTCTGACTCAGATTCCTGCGTGTACGATGAGATCATGCAGCCCATCCTCTACTCTGGCTACATTTACAAGTCAGGATCCATGAACAAAGGGACATTATCTCGCAGAACTCGAGATGGTAGGCAAATGTTTCACCACAAAAACCTTGGAAGCGTTTTCCTTTTTGATCACTACATAATCAATCTAGTCTATTTCACATTTCACAAGGGTTGAATTTTGGAGTGTTTAGTTCTCAAAACTGTGCTGAATATTTTTTTTGCAGACTTTCAAAAGTATTGGTGCACGGTGGATAAGTCAATACTTTTATATGAGTCGGACAGATGTCACGAACCCAGCATGAAGATTAGTGTGAAAGACATCATCTGTTTAGGAGTCAGCCGGCCGGACTCTTCCAAGAACAGTGGCTTTATTGACAGGTTTGTTTTGCTGCACAGCCCTGTGTTAACTCAACACTAAGTTATCCTCAATTGCTACATTTTCAGATTTCGATACACTTTCGAACTCTATCTAACTTCTGATAAACTGATCCAGTTCGGCTTGGAGACTCCAGATGCATTGCACAGTTGGACGAGAGCGATAGGGAAGGTAAATATTAATCAGTCAAGCTGTGTTGTCGCTACACAGGAAGTGCAGTACATTAGATCCAGGCTTGGTTTTGATCTCTGACAGGCCACCACTCCTCTCAGCTGTCACTGCCTGCTGGCGCGAGAGTTCGAGCGAGTGGGTGTTCTGCGCTACAAGGCCATGCTCGACCCACAGCAGTGGAAAGAAGGCTTCTTTGTTCTGCAGAAGTCCAACCTTTTCATATGCCCTGGAAATGATGGAGCCGCCGAGGATATTATAAACCTGAAACGCCTCCAGGAGCTCAGTGAGTTTTATTTGATTTGTTCTCTCTAAAGCTGAAATGTTTTAGAGATTGTACATTTTAATTTTCTTTATTTATATAAAAAAAAACAAAAAAAGATTTTTTGTTTCTGTGGCTTTTGTGGCATGTTATTTACTTTTGTTTTGCATTAATCTTCAAGGCTTTGTATCAGAAACAGAAAATCATGAGAAGAAGGACATTCTGGTTCTAGTGGAGAAAGGAAGGTAGGCAGGTTTCTTTAAATTTATGCCTGAAAATATAGCTGCCAGTGGCGATGTGGGTTTTGGCCTCTACTTGGTGGTTGTTTGGTTTAAAAAAGACTAAATCTAGTCCATAGATTTTAATAATTAGATGTTTGGCACTGGAGGAGCATGACCCTTATTGAGTCAAAAATCTAAAACCAAAAAAAATATATAGGTTGTGTAAACATAATTCCCATTATTTGTACACATTTTAAATAAAACTATTAAATACATAATTTAATCATACAATTAATTTCAATTTATATTATGAATTATGAAAAAAATGTGTTTTAGAGGGTGTTTTTTCTTTATTTGTTAAAACAAAGTTTTATCTGTTTAAAAAGACTGGTTTCAACCTCTTGCTGTATTTGGATTTATCGACACAAAGGTCGATATAAAAGTCTCTACAATAAGGTTTATTACTTTTGAACATCAAATTTCAGTGATATAAATATGTTGACTGTACAATGCAGAGATTAAAAGCTGAAAATGTAAAGGCACATTTTGCCCAGATACATTTGGAGTTACGCCCCTCCGAGTATGAATCCCTAATAAAATGTATTTATATCCAACTCATTCTTTAGCTCTCACTCTCTATTTTGAGTTATTTTGAGTTGTCTGTGTTTCAGACAACAACAATTGTTAACATAATAATTAATATGAAAATGCAATAAGAGTCTTTGAATGCAGTTTTTAAGATAAGTTTTCAAGTTTGCTCCTTGCGTTACATTTCAGAGAAGCATACGTATTTTGTTTTTATGCTGTTTGACGGTTTGTGTGTCGGTAGGACTCTCCACCTTCAAGGCATGGGAAGGACGGACTTCTCCTTGTGGTACAAAGACATCCAAAAGGCCGCAGGAGGAAAAGGCAACAACCTCAAAGACCAGCAACTCAGCCGAAACGACATCCCTATAATAGTAGACAGCTGCATTGCATTCATAACCCAGTATGGTGAGTGGATAGTGTCACATGGTGAACAAGATTTATCCCCTAACCAAGTGTTTACAGAAATCTGTGTTCTACATCTTGCAGGTTTGGGTCATGAAGGTATTTACAGAAAAAATGGTGCAAAATCCAGAATCAAACTTTTAATGGAAGAGTTTCGCAAGGATGCCCGGAACGTCAAGCTTCGTATAGGCGATAACTTCATAGAAGACGTCACCGATGTACTGAAGCGCTTTTTTAGAGAGATTGACGACCCCATATTCATGGCTGATCTTCACCCCTTCTGGAGAGAAGCAGCCAGTTAGTACCGATCATTTCATCTATCTTTGGAAAATTGCTTTGCTTATGTTATATATGACGGTTTCTTAAACGCAGAGACGCCTCAGAAGACACAGCGCCTTGATCGATATAAAGAGCTGATTCGAGGACTACCACGAGTCAACAGGACGACTTTAGCTGCACTCATCAGTCACCTGTACAGGTAAGTCGGCCATGCCGTCAACGCTCAGACTCAGCTCGGTCTGTGTTTCACTCTTTCTCGTTCAATTTTACAGGGTGCAGAAGTGTGCTAACTTGAATCAGATGTGCACAAAGAACCTATCTCTATTGTTTGCTCCCAGTCTGTTTCAGACTGATGGGAAAGGGGAGCATGAGGTTAAAATCATTGAAGACCTCATTGATAACTACTTGTACATTTTTGATGTAAGTACTCCGTACATTTAATATCGAGGCAGTTTCATTCTAATATATATATATATATATATATATATATATATATATATATATATATGTATTTATTTATTTATTTATTTTATATATATATAAAGATAAGTATAATTGTTAAATTAATAACACAATATATACATATATTGTTAGATTGTATTGCTCAAATCAAGCCAAATTCTGACACATTTTTGCACATATTTGTGTTTGATCAGGTGGATGAAGAGCATCAGACTCAGATTGAACTGGAAATCAGTTTGATTACAACATGGAGGGACACACAAGTATGCAAGTCTTCAGAAGAACATGTGAATGTGATTAAAAGCATGTTAATGTTGCTTTTGTTTCTTGAAGCTCTCACAGGCCGGGGACTTGATTATTGAAGTTTATTTAGAGGAAAAGATTCCAGATTGTTGTATCACTCTGAAAGTAAGTGTGCAAAGAAGGTACTAGTTATGAACAGAGAAACGGATGATTTGTGATTGTGTTTCCTGTTTTGATTCATTTTCTGTTGTGACGGGAAGTTTGGGTGGAACACACTAAAAGTCGAGATTTGTTTTTGGAGAATGACAAATGACTTGTAAATACATTATGATTTGATTTGCATGTGGTAAAATAATGAATTATTCTTACAGTAATCACTTTTAGATTTTGTCATTTTTTGTCATCATCTCACTGTAACTTTTGTTCAGCGAATGGCATAAGTGAGTTTTTAAAGTGGCCTTTAAAATAATGCAGCAAATCAAACCATAACGATGTGTTAAAAAAAATGCACAACACCCACAAACCACATGGTGGCAGCAAAACACCTTTTTGTGTCTATTTCAGGTTTCCCCTACTATGTGTGCTGAGGAGCTGACCAATCAGGTGCTTTATATGCGAAACATTCCTGCTGGAGAAAAAGATGTGTGGATGACTTTTGAGGCCATTGAGGATGGAGAATTAGGTAAAGACTGGGTGCAATGTATTTATTGTGCTAAATGGGGAAAGTATATTTCTTCATGAAACTTTATCAAACCCATGTAAAATGTTAAATAAGTTAAACAGATGCAATTATTTATTCCAACAGAGCGACCCCTTCACCCCAAAGAGAAGGTTCTGGAACAAGCCCTCCAATGGTGTAAAATGGCTGATCCAAGCTCTGCATATCTAGTGGTGAAAAAGGTTCCTAGAGGAGAAGCTATTGATATTTTTACAGGTATTTATTTGTTTATTGTTCCTTTTAATTTTATTTTTAATTGTATTTATTTTTACTTAAATTTATTTTTGCAGTAGGCCCATTTTGTCGCAATAGTTCTGTTTCAGTGGAACTTCAGTGGAAACTTCATTTTATAATAAATGGAAGCAAGGCCATGGCCTCCAGTTTCCTCCTATTTTTTTTTTTTTTTTTGGAAAGTGGTTAAAAAAATAGATCTATACGTGGAATTTTTTTACGTGGAAAAAAAAAAAAATTTTTTTTACAGTTTAAGTCATAAATCCGCGTATTGCGACCTTTACACACAAAGCACAGCAGAGCTTTGAAATGTGCAACAAGCATATGAAGTTCAAGCATATGAAGTTCAAGCATATGAAATTCAAAGATTATAGTATAAACTTTAAAAGTATAAACTTTAAACATTTTTCATAACTTTTGCAAAACACTGGGGAATATTTGAAATGAAGCAGTTATGTTCCCCTTTTAAAAATCCGCCCAATGGTGTCCTATTAGAGGTTTTACGGTATAATAAAGTGAAACCGGATCAGAGTCCTTGGATTAAAATCAGCTGGATGTAGGGATATTTAGTTTTGTTGAAACGTTATTCTTGATTTTTTTTTTTTGGGGTGTTTTCACAGCGTACAAGAGTGAGATAGTGAAGTCTGGAGTGCTGAAATGTCGTGAAGAGCCACCCAAACTTTTGCAGGGTAACAAATTCCAGGAGCGTTATTTCCAAATTAAAGAACACAAACTTCTACTCATGAAGGACAAAAAAGTAAGTTCTGCATCTTCTGTCTGCATCCAGCTTGAATGCCAAGCAGGCTGAAAACTATAACTGGAGATTTAACCTCACATGGTTCGCTATTAATTATTCTCGCATTTTTTTTTACACAAGAGCAAGCCTGAGAAAGAGTGGCAACTGAAAACATTAAAAATCTACATGGGGATAAAAAAGAAGCTGAAACCACCATCAAAGTAAGATGAATGTTTGGTGAAATAACCGGCTCTTCATTTGATCCACTTTGCTTAACAAACATGTGTTCATGAAATGTGTTTCTGTCCAGATGGGGATTAACAGTGCTGTTGGATAAACAGCAATTGTAAGCTTTTATTTTGTTCATAATAGATTAATATATTTTATACAATATATATAATATACATCTTTATCGATATATCTATATATATATGTATATATATAATATGGAATGTATACGTATATGCACATTTTTTTCCATATTCTTTCATCGTACAGGTTCCTCAGCTGTTCCTCTGAAACAGAACTTTGGGACTGGATGACCGATTTATTGAAGGCACAAGTAGGGTCATCTCAACCATTTAAAATAAAATGTTTGCTCGCCATTTGTTCACATCTGTTTGTGTGTGTGACCCTCCGCTCTCAGAACGATGATCTGCGTCCACCCGTGATGAGACGACACTCTTCCTCTGACATATCTAAGCAAAGGTTTGGCACGATGCCCCTCGTGCCCATCAGAGGAGAAGAGACCAATACCAACACTTCCATGCTCTCGGCCAATCAGACCCTGGTATGACACAATCTGTTCATATTTCGTTTATAAAGTACAAGATCAAGAGCATGACTTTTTATATTCTTCATGTGTCTCCAGAGAAAACTTCATACAAGAAGAGCACTCTCAATGTTCTTTGTAAGTATTTCTTTTAGTGACCAAATATTAGTAGAATTTAGACTTTTTTTATCTTATTTTTCATAGTTGTTATTCATGTGTAAGGGGAAAAAAGTTCAAGTCCAATCAGTCGCTCACAGAAAAAAAGATAGAAAGACAAAAGGAAGGGGAAAAAAAGACCTAGGCTGAATATTTACAACATCCAGTAATACAAAAGAATACAAAATGAACAAAGGTGAATGTTTACAAGAGACAAAATAAACATTAATATCCAAATAAAAATTTAGTTTTATTATAATTTATATTGTTGGATGTATTTACATAAAGATCCTGAGAAGAAGAACAGAAATTATTTTAATCTATAAACTTTATAGTGATCAATAAAATATTGATGCCAATGTTTATAAAGTCACAATTAAAAAGATATAAAATAAATTCTTGTTCATATTTCACAACCATGGTTGCAAGCTAGAGCGCAGCGTGTCATTTGGTGTGAAATGAACTGTGATTTTCGGACGGTATCAGATGACCACCAGCCTTACAAAAGTTTGGGAGCTCATTTTTCAGAACTGTTCTGCTTGGGTGAGGAATTCCTTCTGGCGTACTCAGACCCCCTATTCCGGCTGGGAAGCGCGGTTTCCTGATATGACAGGATGCATTTGCAGCAAGAATGCCTCTTCCACATTGTTCCGTGACTGTAGCCTTGAGGGAGGGCAGGGATCTCGCTTTACCTCTTGTGTTTTGGGGAAAATGCCACAGTCTGTCTGTCGTGTCCCAGCCCTAAAGCCGTTTAGAACAAATTGCTGGTTGGATTCGTGCTTTTGTCCTCAATGTATTCCCCAATTATCTCGATGTTGTCGCTCTGATACTAAAACAAAAGTTTCAACTGGGAATAGGAAGTCATTTATTTTGAATGTTGTAAAGGAGCGAATCTCTTTCAGCGCATGTCCTGCTAAACACAAATGCCTCTTTTGTTCGGGTAATGGTGGATCATCTGAGTAGATATCAAGTAGTTAGGTGTTGGCATGAGGAAATACCGTATTTACCCGAAGCAATTTCCCAATTTTGCTTGGGTTGTGCTTATATGCACATATTATGCGCAGATATGCTCAGAAATATAAGTGCCCATTTTTTCGTATTTCAAGTCAGGAGAAATCATAAGTAAATGGAAACATGTTGTCTTTATGCAGGGATGCGCTTCTGCGTTGTGTCCCGTTTTATTTCTTTAAATAATGGTAAATATGCTTTTATTGGTCACTAACAGAAATTTAAAAAAACATTAGCCACACAGTGACACTTAGCAGTGGCAGTGTTAGAAATAAAAATAAACTTAATGCAACAATTTATATTGGAACAGACAGAAACGACAAATCAAATAGCCAGTGTAGATCAAGGCTAGAAAATAAGTCCATAGGCAGGGAAAAGCGTTGGAGCAGGAAGACAACAGTTGATAAAGAAGAACACGGGCAAGAAGTCAAAACCAGGGAACAAGCACAATCAAATGCTCTGTCTGCTGCACAGAGAAAAACAATACTACGTAATTGTGATGCGTCTGATAAAGACTTCTCAGCTCAGATAAAGCTGAGGTTTCTGCGGGGTGGAGTACCTAATCACTAAAATTGACTTTTTAATAGACTAAAATAAAAATGGAATCACTAAAATAGATTTTTCAAATCTATTATTCAAGTAAAACAGCATTAAAGTGATACGAGTCACAAGTAGGTTTATTAAAAAAAATCTTAGGAGAAGTATTTAGCCAGAAATGTTAAGTTTTTTTTTTGTTTTGTTTTGTTTTTTTTTTCATTTTGGAGGTAATTTTCACTTAAATTAAATTCAGGTCATTTTAATTTTGTGCCTGAAATATCAAGCGGGTGCTTATATTTGCGTTAATACGGTAGTAAATAAGTTGTAATTTTGTTGGAAAATTTAGAAAATTTAGTTTTCCGATTGCTGGCAATAATTTTCTCTTTAACATTTTCAGCAATAACAGCAATAACATTTTCTTTTCTTGACTAAGCACAAATATTACAACAAATTGTATTTATAATGTCTGATGAATGAATTCTGAAGAAAAATGCAGCATACGTGTGTTCTTGGTCCCGAGAAGAACTGTTGTGGATTCCTGTTTTTTCCAGCCCATGAAGATGCAGCAGGACTCATTTGAGGAGCACAGTGAAAGTTCTGAGCCTCTGTATGAGGAGGTGGGCGACTTTGGCCTGCAGGTGCTGAAGTCTTTGGAGACCAGTTTCCTGTCCAGTGCCCATGCGGAGACGCAGGAGGTCCCAGCACGGCCCATCAGCCTGGGCCAGAGGAAAACGGTCTCCCTGGATCGCATGGTTCGGCCTAACCCTGTGCACTCTCAGAGAGGAGAGGGCATCTCATCTACTGGGGGTTCTCTGGACAGCTTGGGACAGGAAGAGCTCAGTGACTCAGGACGACTCTCAGGTAGGCACAGGTCATGCAGCCCACAACAAGAGCTGCTGTTACAGGAACTCTCCACCATGTTCGGGAAAGATCCAGATTCTGATGACCTGCAAACCACTGAGAGTCTGTCCTAGGTGGCAGCCAAACCTGGAGAAGGGACTCTTATTCTGTAGAATTGCTGTGAAACTTGGGCATTTTTCTCCTTGGCTTGTTAGCGTGGTGTACTGTGCCAAAGGAGAAACTTAAGATGCGTATCAGTAGGTTTTGTCTGTCGGTTAAAACTGACCTTGCAGCAATTTAAAGAGCTTAGCTTGTGTTTTAGATAGATAAATGTTTTAATGTAAGTTCTTAAATACATTTCTTAGTTTAGTAACTTCCAATTTTGTACTTCTGTAACCAGGCAGGCAAATCTTTAGTCTGGTTTGCTAATGTTGTATATATTTTAACAGCTATATTTGCAATGGACTAAAAATGAACTTTGACTCGGTAATTAATTTCTTTGTTTAGGTGCATTTTCCTTCTCTTAAGACCCCGATGTGATGCAGAGTGTATTATATTTATTAATTTATTTATGGAATTCCGATTTGACCTTGGTGAGAAAGGCAAGTTACGATTAGTAACTTCACTACTCGCAGCAGCTTGAAAGGGAACAGTAGAGGGCAGTATTCATTCGTTCAGCCTGTGATGCTCGACAATCTTGCTTTGTATTGCAATTATTTTCTCTTCATTTTATGGAAATGTGTTTATAGAAGGCATGTACAGTACTATAAAGAATCGTAACAAAATAAATTGTTCTTACCTGAATTATTCTGTGGTCTTTATTTTTTATGAACTTGTGAGTTTTATAAATGTCTTTCCTGACAATTATATGTTTATTTGCTGACATGACATAAAAAAATAACTAAAAGATATATAAATATATTTATTTAGTCTTTTAATTATATATTTTATCAATGACATGCTTCAGAAAGAACAATTGTTTTTTAATACAGTAAAAATTATATAATTTAAAATAAAATAATAAAAATGTAAATGATAATAGAGGAGAAAATACAGAACTAGAGAACTAGCCACTGTTTTGTCAAATTTGGCTTCTGGTGTTTTAGCTGATAATTTGTACTAGCTTGACTTAATCAGAATATTTTGTTTCGGAAAAAAAACAAGTGGAAAATATTATCAAAAATGTCTACATCACAAATGTAGAATGAGATATCAAAAGTTTTTTTTTGTGTGTGAATCAGTGTCTTTGGAGGATATTTGAGTCTTGGTAATCTCATTATCAGCTTTTTACTAGACACCTCCGAAGTCACCTCACGTTAGAAGGATTCCGCACATTTCTGTTAAGATTATCTCTTTGTTCACAAGGCAGACGAAGAATTAATGTGTATTGACGTTACCATACCTCTTATTTTGACTTTATGTTGCACCTGGGCCTCAAACTTGGCTAAAAAGAGGAAAATCTTTTTTGTACATTTTATGTCATATTTCTTTCCATATTGGATCAAGCCATCAGCACAGAAACACAACCTTAGCTCTAAAAAAATAATAATTAAAAGAGCGGAAACTCCAAGGCCTGTTCTCTGCTTGAGCAAAACCAAAATCTGACCGAAAAATTGCAGCTGCTGGCTCGGCACAAGGCTCTACTTTAGTGGGCTTCAGCGAGCTCGGTGTGGGAGCTCTTGTTTGAGTTGCTTTGTAAGTTTTGGGGTCTTTTCTGGGGAAGAAGGGACAGCAAAGACAAGCCCCGACAAGAGCTTAGGGGATTAAGTTCATTCTCACTGCCAATTCGTCACCTTCCTCGTGGCCTCGGCTAGTGGTCTCAATGCGCCGCAGTGTTTTGTGGTGGCTGATTCACTTCACTGAACAATTATAAGAAACATCAGCTCGGCTAAAAGCAGGAGGAAAAATATCCTCAGGGTTTTAGTCCCTCATCGAGTACAAGGGCACCCAAAAAAAAAAAAAAGCTTTAAATCATGAAGTTGTTCTCAAGCTGTTTGGGCTGCAAGCTGAACAATGTTGAAGTGCATAAGATCCTTATGCGCTTTTGTGTGCAGCCAGTCCATTCGCTCCTGTGCTGTACTGCAGAAATATAGGATTATCGGCACATAAAAGAACTGTCCATGCAGGGACATCAGAGCCAAATAGAACCGTCATGATGTTAAATAAAGCTGGAGTGGGCTGCTGTGGCCTTCTCCGATGGCTTGCTGGTTGACTTTTAAGCTGAGTGTGGTTGTGAAGAGACGGCACGGCTCGGTCTTGTGGCATCGGGCACCCTCTTGTGAGCAAACAGCTATTGTTGAGTCTCTCTGTGTATGAGCACCTCGCTCTGAAAGGATTCATTGAGTCCATGGATGAGTAACCTCAGGCTCAATAGGATCCTCTAGTGCATCTGTGAAAGGAGACTCCTCCAGTGCCAGTCCGTCCGCCTCCTCTACACCCGCTCGAATGAGCTTTTTGGAGAAGGCCTCACACTCGGGGTGTCTGACCCAATGGAGAGGTAGAGCCCACAAAACACGAGGCAAACCCAGGCCGGGATCTGGTTTCGGTCCGGAGGAGGCGCTGGCAGCATAATTGGGACTCTTGTGGGAGCGTTTCTTTAAAGGCCGAGATGACTCTCAGATAACTGCCATTATCGTTGTCCTTTGCCCCGGCAATTAGGATTTGAATTAGAGCGTCGCATCCAAACTATTAACCCTGATTTGACGTGACCCTTCCGTACAGTCCGACACGTTTGGGTTAAGATCGTTGTATCAAAGCTAAACTGGAAACAGTTTATTTAATCTCATCTTTAAAACTGATCAAACGGTTTATTGATCTATCTGTTTTAATTGACGTTTTGTAGTTGGTGTTCTAGAGCGCCAAGATCATTTTCTACATCCATAGAATCAGTTTAATTGTATTTGTTGTGTTTTATAACATTTGTTACAAACATTTACATTTTACATTAGTTAAATGCAAGCATTTTTTTCTTTCTTTCCTTCTTTCTTTCTTTCTTTGATTCTTTCTTTATTTCCTTCTGCCATTCTGTTTAGGGTCTCTCTTTCTGTCATGCACTGTCTGTCTGTCTGTCTGTCTTTCTCTCACTCTCTTTCTGACATTTGTTTGTTCTCTTACTTCCTTTCTCTATCTGTCTTTCTTTACTTACACCGTCTGTTTCTCTTCCATCTCTTTCTCTCTCTCTTTCTTTTTCTATCTGTTTATACCTTTCTTTTTTTCTTTATTTCTCTATTCCATTAATTTAATTGATTTATTTTAAATTTATGTATCAGTTGCTTTTTGTCTCTTAATATTTCTCTTTTATTTTTTTAATGCTCTCCTTACTGTATGAATCAAAGCCACATCCTTCAATGTTGCTAAACAGATTGAGACACAAAGCACATAAAAGCAATATTTTAATGGTTTAATACATATCATTTTGCTATTAAAAAGTATTTTAGCCTCACCGATCAATAACTCATCAGATATGAACTGTCGTATTTTTTCAGTGTGAATTCTCCAATGCTGCTTTTTAACATGAACTTGAAAACAATAGTGAGCACCTGCACTTCTTTTTCCGTAATGGACGTGGCGTTTGCGCATGCTAATGAGCGCATGATTTGTCTGTAGTCGCCCGAAGAAAGAACATTCTTCACAAAACAATCGCATCCCTTTAGTTGCCCCAATTATTTAAAACAACTTGGGCCTGTTTAGATGAGACCAAGTTATGCAAATCTGAGCCGGAGCTGCATTGTCGCACACATCCCTGGAGGGATGAGCCTGTAAACAGCATGGAGGCATTCTTTCCTCGGCCCAAATTTCCCCCTCAACACCCAGTCGATAAATAAAGGCAACGTAAAAGGGGTCTAATCCCGCAGATGACCCCGCTTTGTCACGTCACCTCTCCAGAGTTGAAGGGGGACGGCTGGGGAGAGGGCAGAAAAAGTGGAGAAAAATGCTCCACATTAAATCCACAACAGTGCGTGTCTAAGCTGTCACCTTTCAGAATGACCTCAGGCCGGCAGAAAAGGACACACTTTATAACTCCGGCTCAATTCAGCCCCCCAGGCCCCACCTCTTGCTTCGGCCGGACAAAGTGTTGTTGCTGGCTTCTGCGTACATTAATCTTCGGCCCTCTGCTTGTCCCACCCCACCACCATCTCCACTTGGACGTCTCCCTCCATTGTAACGTGAGCCCGACTCGGTCTCCATGGCCCGGCGAGCTGAACTGTCCAGCGCCCCCCGCCCACACTTGCCTCGTACCCCTGCCTTAATTGCCCCGGACCACCAGTATGTTGCGGCTGCAGATGTCTCTCTCCTTAATTTGCGTAGGGAGCACAATCAGTCCCATCTGCTGCAGTTTTTCCTTTCCACCGTCGGCCCCCCTTCCAAAGAAAAATCACCTCTGCACTTCTTTAAGTCTCTGCGGCAAGCCCCCCTACCCCACAGCCGAAAAAGCCACAACTCCTACTCCTCCTAAAGAAAACCTTGTCAGTGGGGCTGGAATTGAAAGCCTATCAAAAAGCTATAGAAGAGTGCTTTGGTTTGGAAGGGCACAATCGAGGGTTGGTGTGAAATGAGGGCCCCCTACTAGCTCACTTTTTTCCGACCGTACTCCCTGTCAGGCGTCTGAAAGAGGCTCGGGCTGGCAAGCGGGGACAGATGGGAGAACTTTAGGGAGGAATAATCAGAACGTGCTGCAGCCGATAAAGTTAGCGCGTAGTGCCACTGTTTATACAAAACAGAATAAAGTACACAAGCATAAATCCTCTCAATGGGCCGCGTGACACTTGACCAAAGGCTGCCCCCCCAACCCCGCACCCCCGCACCCTCGGACCTGTGGCGTGTCTGGCTATCTTCACTGTGCGGGGAGCAAACGTTGAACCTGTTTAATATGAACTAGGAAATCACATCATTAGAAATTACATTGTCATTTTGACAACTGTTGGTACTTTTTCAACTTTTTAGCGAAAATGAAGTGTGGGACAAAACCAGATTTTCTTTCAAGCTCAACTTTGTCAGATTTTTGGGGTGAGCACTGGACATCAACCAACCATCCGATCATCCATCATCACAAATTAAAAATGTTTAATTATTTAATATAAAAATATAAAATTGTGCTCTTATCATTTGTAGATGAAAAATTAATGTAGGTAGATTTTAATGCGTTTTTAAAATGTTTAAATTTTACTTTATCTCTTATATATGCTGTAAGACGTTACTTAAGAATCTAAAATGTAATTTATTGAATGCAGACGGCCTTTTGATATTCTAAAAAAGCTGAAGCAGAAATAGACAGACAGAGCAATTACTCTTAGAGTGACAGATGAACAGAACACACATTTTCGAGTGACAACTCGACTTTAAAATGTCCACGAATTGCATCGGAATGGTGACGGAGTTTGGAATGATTGATGGTGCATTATAATCGAAGGAAACTCCCATTTGGTGCATTTTCATAATTTTCAGTGGACACTTTTGTTCTTCCAAACAAAGCTTTTTCCCCTATTTTTTTTTTCTTCTTTTTTTGCTCTTTGTTTTCTGACTAAAATGAGGGTGTGCAATGTCACCCGTGCAAACCCTTATTATGGAGGGTTCAGTGAGCATTTATGTCAATTCATGTGTGCAAATCCTTTTTTCCCCTCTGCAATATTTACACATTTAAAGTCCAATTTTAAATTTGTCAACAAGTAAATTTCATGAAGCAAATGGTAACCTGTATAAGGATTGTGGCTGTCAGTAATTGTGATTTCACGTGGAGTGTAAAAGAAACTTGTTGCACAGTGTCATTGTGCAAGCACACAGCAAAATCACAGAACTTCAGCAGCAGTAGAGTAACAATGCATGAAGTGTGTTGGTCACAATTAATGCACAACAAACAGAACTACACAGTGCAAATAATACAATAGACACAGTCAAAAGGACAATATAACTATTGTTATATATATACTGTAAACATAAATACATGTGTGCACAGTATATATACGTATATATATATATATATATATATATATATATATATATATATATATATATATATATATATATATATATATAGTTACACTCTCTTAACACTCTGACTATTTTACCACAAAATGTGCACATTAAATTAAAATGTATTATGCAGCCATTAGACATGTAACCTTTCTTGAAACATGTCTATGCCAGTCTATAAAACATTTTAATGCTTAATCTTAATAATGCTAGTTTGTTTGTTTTAACATGGGGGGTGGGGTCTAAGAAAATGATAAAAATTCAGTATATTTACCAGTAATATTAAATTATGAAACAATTTACTGGGTTCCATCTATCCAATTAGAACTTTTCTGTTTCTCAGTGAAAGGGAGCTGAAGCCAATCGCAGCAACTCTGGGCCTGAAGGCGGAGCACATACTCTGAATTAGTGCCCAACCAATCATAGAGCTGGACACACAGATACACATATTCACTCTCTCACTCACACCTAGGGGCCACTTTTCTCTAATTTCCCTGAACGCTTGAATGGTTGTTAACTGTCGTCAATTCACCAAATCAGTTTGCACATGTCTTTTTGCACATGCCTTTGTGTGGGTAGGAGTAGCATATAAAAAGTTTAATAGTAGTACATCAATAGTGTTTATTTGTTTTTCCTGACCTGTGCTTGACGTGTGTTTGTAAAAATCATGTATACATCTGCATTAAAGAATCTCTATAAAGAAAAAAACTTCTCACCTGAGTGTGTCCCATTCACACCAACCTCTGCAATTTTCTTTCTTTTTTAATATAAAGGATGGTTTTTTTTAATCGCAAAGACTTTTTCCCATATTCACCAACTTTCCCATTGTTTTTCTGGCTCATTGTTTTTCTTTGACTTTGTAATTGTCACAACTCTACAGTTTTTTCATGGTCCTTTTAATTTGTTGCCTTCGTTTAAACATCTTAAAGCGTTGTCCAAAACAAATGATCATTCCACGCAAACCTATAGTGTTTTAATTAATAAATCTCCTTAATAATCCCATTCCGCACTTTCCAAGTCTTTGTTTGTATCCCCACGTTGGTGCAGATTTCTGACGTATTTTCGTGTCCTTCTCATGACTTTATCCATTTCGAGAGAGAGGAGACGTGTATTTTCCTGCGGCCGTGACACTCGTGATGTACGCTGCAGGTCTCAGGACGTGAGCCCCCCACAGAGCGTCTTTGCCGTGGAACGCCGCCTTTTGTTTGCCACTTATTTACCTTGCTTGCCCAAGCCATGGTGGTGAGAACAATGAGGTCTAGATCAACAGCTCCTTGAATGGCTGCGGCTTTTTTATCCTTTGCCTCTGAACATTGCTTAACTCCGAAAGCCTGTGATTAAGACCCCAACGGGCTATCTTTAGTTCAAAAGCACAAAGAGACCCCACTTATCCAATAAAGAGGCCCGCATTCTGCATCCGAGCTTTAGATTCGGTGGCATGAGTGTCAGGCCAGTGATGCAGATCACTTGAGCAACACCGTCTCATCATCATATTGTAGATATAAATGTGCTTTTCTTCAAAGAGTTGAAACTGCACGATAGACTGGAGTGTTTTTGTGGCCTGTTTTATTGCCATCTGATGGCTGAATGCGATGCTCGTTGGGCTCCACGGGGTAGAGGGGAGGTTTGGGAACCGGCGGTTTCAACCAGCTGCATGGCAAAACGCCGCCCATTCCTGTCCCAGCAACAATAGATAAAAAGCCTGTCCTGCTGGGTGGCAGAGGCGCCAGGTGACTAGAGCAACCTGAAGTGTGAAACCCAACGTTCCCTAAAGCAGAAAACCCAAGATCCCTTTCTAAATAGCGTTTAAGCATTTCGCAAAGGGGAGTTGCTTCTCCGGCTTTTAAAACGTGACCGCATAATCCGGTTCCTCTTGTGACACAATGGAGAGCAGAGAACTGGCACCACCGTGGCTTGCCCTGACAAACCCCTGTGTTCTGGACCAGTGAGCACAGGTCAGATTTCAGGCAAGAAATTGTGAGACTTCTGATTAATATCAGACACGATAGATTAAATTAGATTAGAATAAAGTGAACTTTGTTGTCATGGTGCAAAGTACATGTACAGAGATGCAGTTAGCATCTAACCAGGAGTGCTTATGAGGTATATTTACAGATAAGATATAAAATTAATATTAGATATACAGGTGCATGGAAATAGACAGTGGTGGGTAATATTCCTTGTATATCACTATAAATCACAATAATGTCATATTCTAAATGGCATTTTCACAATGACAAATGATCCTGTGTACAGTCGGCTTCCACATCGGGACACGACCATTTTGGCCCAATAAAGCGGCGCCGGACACGCCCCCCTTTCGAAGCACCTCAGCCTCCCACCGATTACACTGTTTCAATTGTTAGCCGAAATAAGACGAGGAAGTAACATTAAAACAACACTAAGCACTTTAATTTCACAACACACACATACAGCACTGAGTTACTGTATCTTATGAAGGCGCAACTTTAGTGTACATAGAAAGATCTGTCCAATCTGCCCTGACGTGTTCTCTTCACTGACTGAATCTGAATTCTGAATCTGAACACTTCGGGGCAGTTTATCAGAAATCCTGTCTACTTGTGCGCTTTGAGACAGTTAAAACTGTGAAAAGCGCCTTACAAATACTCATTATTATTATTATTATTATTATTACTTGAAATCCTTCTCTACGTGTGCACTTGGACTTATTTACAGGAAAACCAAGTGTATGCGAATCAATGTATGGTCGTGAATCATTTGATCGCATTTATATTCCTCATTAAAACCTATTATATTCTATCATCAAACAAGATTATACTCTTGGTCCTGGTTTTCATCTGTATTGAACTTTGCGCTCCCTGATTTTACGGCGTATCTGGCGGACATCATTAAACATTCGCCTTTCTACATTCTGCAATTGAGTCTTGAATTGCTGTCCTGTCATTTACTTATAACAACATCGACGCTGATAAATGCTTCATGTTTAGTGACAGCCTTTGAGTAAAAAAAAATCACCATGCATTTCACTTTGTTAAATTCTGGTGGTTTTTGGCAAATATTTCTCAATCTCCCTCAAATTCGTCCCAATAAAGTGGCCTTTTTTAAAAGTGTCCTAAGCATTGACATGGCAGAATTATAGCATTAAAAGTTATTGATGTTGTAGATGGATTTATTCATATTTAGGTTATTTTTTAATGTTCATTGATTGAAATGAGTTGTGTGTGTTTGCTTAATAATAACAAGTAAAAAAAACTGTTTATTTAGGTTTGAACAATAATACAAGCATATTTAAAATGTAATCAGTTCAATCTTTAAATGTCTGAAAATCAATTGCTATATTGTCGATAAATTCTATAAATTGTTTCTTTATGGTCTCTGTGAGATTTATTGTAAAATGTGTGTGAGTGTGTGTGTGTGTGTGTGTGTGTGTGTGTGTGTGTTGTGATCATCATAAATGTTTTATGTTACACTACACACACAAATATACATTTAATTAGCACAATTTAAATTAATTAATTCATTTAATTATTTAACCAAATAATGGTTATTAAGAAATATATGCTTAAATACTTATTTAAAGGTAATTATAAATAAATATGTGTGTGACATATATATATATATATATATATATATATATATATACACAGTGACAAAGAAAATAAGTGGACATTTTTATCAGATGGTTGAAATTATTTTAGCTTTTGCTCAAAATGCTCTTCTAAAGATTTCTCCTGTCAAACTGTCATAGACCGGCAGTTGAACTGATGACTTCCAACCATTAGCCTCTGAAAGAGCGATGGCAGGTCTAGTTAGCTCGGAAAGGCTATTCTGTAGTATGTTAATCATTCTCATGACAGAACACTGGCAAGAACCCATCAGAAGACACTGGCAGCTCCTCAGAAGGAATGATGGATGCTCGCCCCACTCTGAGCCTCCAGAGGAGTGATCAACAATCTTTTCCGACTTTACAATAATGAGAAGAGGAAGCTCCGTTTGCAAAAGAACTGCTGCGTCAAGAGTGGAGTGGGCTCTGCTGCCTTGAATAAGAAAAAGAGAGTTCACGATTGATCAGCAGCTTTATTGATCATTGCTCCCACTGCTTTTCCAAACTGGAGGTGTAAGTGTGGCAGCTGATGCCTTACAGACGTCACACTCCAGGTACTGCTTCACTTTGCATTATTTCTTTGACAGGAGAATTAGGGATGCTTTTAGCCTCCAGTGTGAGGTCGTGTCTGTGTGTGGGTGCTTCATTACATATACACACGTGTACACACACACACACACATTCACACACACATTATGACTTACTCTGTAAATAATAAAATTATTTCTAATGCAATGTTATAATTAAAAAATGAAGCATTCAATTAAAAAGGTTCATTGGAAAAATATTGTTGTAAATATTGTAAACATTTAAGAAGATTGTTTCCATTTTTGTCACAGCACTATGCTTCTAAAAATTGTAAGCGCTCTTTAACACACACACACACACACACACACACACACACACACACACATTTCTATAACCTAAAGATTCAAAATAACTTATTTCACAAGTCAAAAAATAAATACTAATTGGAACCAAAATCGGACCAAAGAGCTGACGAAAAGAGAATAATAAAGAGATTGTCAACATACAGACAGATTATGATTGTTATCTGAGATAAAAAAAATTGTTGCTCGAGTTGACACACACGACAGCACCGCAACAACGGTGGGTAAAAAAGAGACGATGATGCTAGTAATGAGTTGGTGCCAGTGACAGCCCAGAAAGCTCTTTTTAACCTGCTTTTTTTATAGAATAGAAAGCTGGGTACCCCTTGGTCATAAAAGGAAGAACATCGTCAGCAACAATACACAGGTAGGCTGTGAACTTAACATGAAGCTCAAATGGTGTTAATGTGTCTCAAGTGTGCCAAGAAAATATCTCCCACAATATTACCTGTGCACTTGATACCAGGCAGGATTGATCCATCTTTTCATGTTGCTGACACTTCAAAGTTGTACATATCATTTTAGTCTTCTAAATTGTCCAATTTTGATGAACCATGGATTCATAGATAAACAAGTTTCCTGTTCTTAGCTGTGGCACCCGGTGTGGACTTCTGCTGCTGTAGCTCATTCGTTCAGAGATGCTCATCTGTAGACCTCAGTAGGTTGTTTGAGTCACTGTTTCTATCAACTAAGACTAATCTGGCCATTATCCTCTGACATCTGGCTTCAACTGGCATTTTTTCCCCACAGAAGTGCTGCCCACTATATATGTTTTTTTTTGGGACTATTCCCGATAAGTAGGAGCGGTTGTGCATGAAAATTCCAGAGTTTCTGAAACTCTCAGACCAGCCCGTCTGGCACCAACAACCATAATCACAGTCACATAAATTACATTTCTTTGCCATTCTGTTGCGTGGCTCGACCTGCAGCAGATCATCTTGGCCACATAGACATTGAGTTGCTTACATGTGATTGGCTGATTAGAAATGTGCGCTAACAAGCAGTTGGACAGTTGTGCTTAATAAAGTAGCCTGGGAAAGCATATTTTGAGTATGTGTATGTGTGTTTGTGATTTATGTTTACATTTTATTTTTATATACTGGTATATTATATTTATATTTATTTAAGCACAAAAAGTTGCCTCTTTACGCACTCACACACAAATATGTATGTGTGTATGCAGTTCAAACTCAGCCACAAAATCTGGCTCTCGGGTCAAGTTCTGATTTGACCTGATAATTATAAGGTCTCATGTCATTGAACTGAGGAAAGCAGGGATGCCTTTCCAATTTGACCATATACCATTTGCCGCCTTCTTCACTTGGCCTTTTGCCCTGATCTCTGCCTCGGCTCCTTTTTTCTGCCAGCATCACAGAGCATGCAATAATTGCCGATTTCTAACTTCCCCTGGAACTAATGAGATAAAATCTAAGGAATAGACAGGTAGACAAAGAGAAAGATGTAGCCCTGGGCAGGACGGCCAGCATAGGTCTAAGCCAAGGCAACAAAGTGCCTTTGGGACCTAATGGGATTTTCAGGGGCTTGCATTGATCTCCTGCATGCCCATTCACTGAGTCTTTTGGCAGCCGGATGGCACACTTCAGACCCTCAAGCTCTCCCTAGTGCATGCCGAATGCCTGTCACCCCAACAAAAGCCGCTCGGCCCCTCTCCGAGGTCACAGCTACAGGTGATACTAATGGACCGAGGATTTGCTATTAGTTTTAGTGTCACTGGTTAATCAGTTTAGGAGTGTGCGCGCTGGTTAATCAGTAAGAAAACTGTTGAAGGGTTTGATGAATTCCTGCTTGTCAGAATCAGTTTCTGTTTAGTTATTAGTTTTTGTAGTTTGGCAGAAGATTAAGATACTAGGAATAAAAAATATGATGAAATAAAATTAAGCACAATAGCACATAATTGGACCAATAGAAATGCTGGATTTTACTTTCTGATGAAATTAGAATGTGTTTGGAGAGTTCAACCACGCCTGAAGTTCACAGAAAAACTTCTAATAAAATGTTTTCATCATACAGTTTTGTAAAACTTCTTGACTTATTGGTGTATGAGCTTCCTATCACAAATGTCACAAATATGACTATTTTTCAATTAGCTGAGATCCGTTGAGCTAAATTTCACACTGAATAATAACTTTTGCCAAAGTAAATATGAAGTAACATCTGTTTAAGAGTTTCAGAGTTGTATGACGTGAACTATTATTAACCGGATCCGATCTGCATGTTATGGGTCACAACTTTTTTTCTTTTCTCAATAATGCACCGATGTTACTTGTATCATATATAAATATGACTTTTTATGTATGAATAGTTATTTTTGACCATCTTTGCACAGATTTGAATTTGAATATTTGAAACAACGGCTCTGATAATACTTGATAATCCTGCTCTGATAGTCCTGTCATGCAATACCTGCAAATACATGCAAAAAAGTTACATGGATAGTAATACGTATGTAACATACAATCATATGTAAAAGCCCAATGAACTTTGGACAAAAAAAATAACTTTGCGTCTGCAAAATGTAAAGGTACGTTTTCAACAACCCGGCAAACAGAAAAACCAAGTTGAACATTTTGGTAATGGTTAATTCTGATTAAGTTTATCCTAGCTTTCTTCGGCGCTCGGATGTTACCATAACAAAAGTGAACACACTTGTTCATTCATCAGCCTTGCCATGTCTGTTGTTACAGCATGTACTGTATTTAGACAAGTGGGTTCATTCTTTGCAGCGAGGACGTCCTTTGTATCAGTGATGGTCACAGAGAGAGCGCTCCAGGGCTTGATCTGAGGGTGGGCAAATCTGACAGCCCACACTTTGAGTTGCCGAGGTCCAGAAGGGGGAAGGGAACCAGTAGCTCTGTCAGGCAATCTTCAAGTGGCAAAGCTTTTCAAAGCTTTGTTATCCACTTTGGGATGCCCTCTCTGACCTCACTGTGGACATGCTTAGCCCTTCAAGGAAATAGAGAAGGATCTAGAACGTTCTGTATTGTCGTTCGAGGGAAGCAGGGTTCAGACTCGCATGACTGCCATTCCCCAAGGAGCAGTCGGGGTGAAGACCCGGCACAAAGGTGAATCAGGGGAGTTGTCATTGGACACATGAGAGACGCAGAGCAGTAGACAGATTTAATGTCCAAAAGTCGACCTCCTTGTTTTGCGAGGCTGTACTACACAGTGTCTATTCTCTCTTTGTTTTACATGTGCATGCAAGGATCTTCCTTCCGAAACCTCCAATATCAACCACGGTTTTTATGGAGGACAAAAACCGCCAAAATCAAATATAAATGACAAAGGAAATAAATGTACTTTTGTATTAATAAATGCGGAAATGCATTAGTAAAAATAAATGTATAATACATATATTTATGTTAGTACAACAAATGAGAAATAAATGTAACCATTTATCTTTTCCTTCTCTCAAGCCGTTTTTCTTTTTCTTTTTCGATGAGTGTTGGCCTTTTTCTTTTTCTATTCCAAAACGTGTAGTCAAATGAAGGGGCGTCTCCTTATTGCGTCACTGCACAGTTATTGGCTAATTTGTGAAGAGTTCCCTGTTCGATTTGTCTTGTCTAGCGGCTGTTTTATAATGCAACGCTGCATAGAATCATAGACGTGAAACTAGCATTAGCCAAGAAGCTGTGTTCAAATGTGTGCCCACACTTTTCAACCCCACGGGTGTTGATCCGCGCGCGTATTGACGTTTCCGCGGGTTGTTCGGGATAATTCAGGGTCGCCAGCCTCCCAGGCATCATCGCCGTCACTTACTTGAAAGCCATGTCGTCACATCTTTAACTGCGCATGTGAATATTAAACTGAATCCGGTGTTGATGAATCTCATGTTTGTACATTGCTGTGTGTATTTCCCTCCCGTTTACCGGATTAAATATCTGGTATTTATCTTGAAATATCCGGAAATTAATATCTCCGCATCACAAATTTGTAGATCGCGCGGAGATTAGTATTAATAAGCGCGGACTCCGCGGCAGGAATTCGGTCGATTCCCTGCGACCCCGTGGGTGTTTCTGAGAAAACAACCCCTCGATTTGCATCGCCTTTTCGCCACGATTGCAACGAGCCGCGTCACAAATGTTTTATTCGCGCGGCCGCGGAGATATTAACTTTAATATGCGGGCCGTGGGGCTGCGGCCGGACTTGGTCGATTCCCGGCGACCCCGTGGGTGTTTCCGCTGTATCCACTGCAGTTCCTGATTCACTCTAATTGCTAGTTTTAACACAAATGTTTCGAATGTAAAGATGTACAGTAGTTGGAATATGATTCTTACTTCATATGCATTTCATTTCTCACTCACATCACTTTTTTACATTTTATAATATTAGGCACGAGCATTTGTTTTTGCTACAACATTTATTGAACGACGTTAGTGTTTTAAACAGTTTTAAAACGTGAGCCCAGAAACATGGCATTTTTTTTAAAATGGTTTAACGTTGTTTAATAAAACGCCGCCGACGGACAAGACACGATAGGTTGAGAAACCAAAACTGGAATCACACGAACTCGAGAAGTGTGAAAACGCCATAAACAAAAGCCACACGGGAATGACAGCAAACACAAACACACATTAATGTCTGTAACGTCAGTATCACGGCACCGCTGCGCCCGCTAGACGCGGAGAATTAATGCTTATAGCGCAATGAGTCTCGCGTTTCATTCCTTTCGAAACTGGTTCGAAACACAAACACACTTACACACACGTATATAAATAAGAAAAAATATAAAAATCTTATTCTTTTTGCTGTTATAAAGGCAATGTGCAAGCCAAGCTTTTGGTCAATTACGGACACCGCAGGTTTGTTTGGTCGCAAAACTGCGAGTCAGTTCATCTTCATCGTGATTCGAATCGATTGCTTTTGACTGAACAGCGAAAACACGCCCCCTCATTTGACTACATGTTTTGGAATAGAAAAAGAAAAAGGCCAACACTCATCGAAAAAGAAAAAGAAAAACGCCTTGAGAGAAGGAAAAGATAAAGGGTTACATTTATTTCTCATTTGTTGTACTAACATAAATATATGTATTTTTACATTTATTTTTCACTAATGTATTTCCGGATTTGTTAATACATAAGTACATTTATTTCCTTTGTCATTTATATTTGATTTTGGCGGTTTTGGTCCTCCATAGGTTTTAGCAAATTAGGGTTTTATGTTCAAAATGCAGGAAAATCACAAATTTTATTCCTGAGTAAGATGATCAAACTTACATAGAAATTACGGGAGAGCTGACCAAACTAGTTGAAGACAACATGTCCTATAACATTTCCTGAAAAGTGCACACATTTTGAAAAAAGCTGAACATGCCAAACGTTTGTGAAAGATAAAGGTTGTCACTAGCAGAAGCAAGAGAATGAGAAGATGTCATGAGTTGGAGAAACTTCATTGAAAACAATGAAACATTGAATACCAAACTTTGACTTTTTAAACACAAAAAGTATAATATTGTAGATATGAAGTAGCTTATTTCAGTAGATAAAGAAGGAAGTCTCTAGACCCATTCAATGTTTCAAGAATGAGGAGACAAAAATCCATTAAAAAGAAGATGGACGATGGAAGATGAAAGATTATTGATGAAAGATGAAAGATAAAACTATTAATTCCCTTTCAGTCAATGATAAAAAAAAAAAAACTATTAAAAATTAGAGTATATTGATCAATAAAAATGTTTTGATGATGAGAAGATGAATCGTGGACCACGTTTAGAAACGTGATCGACATATCTATGATGACCAGGAAAATGAGTCAGCGAAGAAAAGTGATGAGAATGGTGATATTGAAGAAAAGTACACAATTTGTGAAGCTGAAATGTAATATAAATCAAAAGTTGTTAGATAAAACGTTTTATTAGGAAAACAATCTGATGGACTGACAACATTTCTAGGGCATTTTTACGTACGACGTGAGTCTCTTCTATAACACCATAGACCGTGTCAAAACAACATCTAATCTCTGACTGCTGAACCAAACCATATCATAAATGCAACAGTTGACTAATTTCAGATATGAATGCCAACACTAAACTTCTTTTTCTGATGGATAGATCAGTAAAAAGTTAAAGTGGTGTTATTTTTCTTTATTTAACCCTTGCTTTGAGCGTCTGCCCAGCCGTCTCTTCACCCTCAGCACAGGAATGGCTACACACAGATTGCAATTAAAAGATGCTGCCTTCTCATTCTCTCTTCCAGACACTTTCACTTGGAGCTTAATCCATCCCCCAGCTTTAAGACCCTTATGTGATACGGGACACACGGTTCCTATTCACACCATGTCATCCTGCTCTTTTGTCTTCTTAATCGTTGTTCGGTATTAAGCAGCCTTGGCAGCCCAATCCCCTTACTAACACACAGCCTTGGCGCTTTGTTAGGTCCAGGAGCAGCACCCCCGTTTCTGAGCCACATGCTGCCCTTTTACTACCTAGACGAGGCTTCTTTACTCCGCGCAGCTTATCCCTTGTCGCTTCACGTGCCAGTCTTGTACCCGCACACACGGGCGTAAAGGAGCAACCGCTGCCATCGCTTCCATTCCAGTCCCACACTCTCAAGCACAAGTGGGAATCTGACTTCTATTATGAATCTCTGAATAAGGATCATATGCTTTTTCTGAGTTTAAAGAAAGAAATTAAAAATAAATACACAACGGATGATAATAACTCAGACTTCTGCAGACATGCATCTTAAGATGATAAGAAAGAAGAAGAATGTGAGTGAGTCTGTCAGTATGGCCACTAGGGACAATATCAAAATTTTGCATTCTGCATTTAACCGTCTACGTGAAGTGAAACACAAACAAACCTGGAGCAGTGGGCAGTTTCTCCTATGGCGCCCGCGGGGCATGTGGGGGTGTTTGTGTCCAGGCGGACACAAGTCCAAGTGTACTTGGATGTGTACTTGGAAAAAACTAATATTTTTTCTATAAACCAACAAATTTGTAGACATTTACGTACACACACAAGTAAATGTGTGTGTCTAATAATAAACAAACAACTATAAGTGTATACATGTGTGTGTTTGTGTGTTTTTGCACCGTAGTGCAAAGTATACGTGCAAGTATACTGTACAGTATTTTAAGATATATATAACACCACATTGTATTGTATACATATAAACATATACACACACAAAAATTTGCATCCACATTCAGTAACACATAACTATGAATATGTGTGAGCTTAAGTACAGTTATTTTTTTCCAATTCTTTAAAACTGCTAAAAACTTTCCAAACTTTTGCAAAAGTCTAAGAAGGAGTATTTTCCTTCGCTTTGTTTTTATTTGCCCGTGTCTGTCTCCTACTGCTGCTCTCAGCCACACAAACAAATGCAAATCGCTCGGAAAACTTTACATAATGTAACTTGGACCCCTATTTTAGAACAGGGTTGAATGACTCTTAAAAGAGGCCTAATTAATCTAAGTATAGAGGTATTGGGCCCTTTTGGAATTTTTTTTCCCCTTCTTTCTCTGTGCAGAAAGAAAGAAAGGGATCAGGCCTCCCCTTTCTGTCAGGAGAGGAGTCCGCCTCATTCAGCCATTTATGTTAACATTACTGAGCGTTATACCCCGTGGGTGAGCAGAATCAATCACTTCAACTCTTCAATATCTCTTTCACCATTCTCATAAGTGCGACGCTGCCAAGACGTGAAAAAATATATAGCAATAATCGCAATTGTTTTGGCCTGCGCGTTCAGAGCGGCTAGCAAAGCCTGGTGCTAGAGTTGTCAGGTGCTGGGGTGAGCAGAGAGAACAATGGGAGAGGAGAAGCAGAAGGCTCGAGATGAATGCTTTTGGTAAATCAGTAATAGAGCTAAAGGGCATAGCCTGTGGGGAATTTGCTGGCTTATAAAAGAGCTTTAAGAGGCCTTCATTCATATGGACCCAAAGAGATTTGAATTGCCCCCTTCACAATCACTTGAAAGGCAAAGCTCAGGGTGTTCCGAAACAAAGTGGAAATCACGCTGCCTTTCAATGGCTCTAATAAGCTTTTAACTATTTTACATTATGGCGTTACCCTCTTCATCTCCTCTCCACAAGTCATTGTTTTGCCATGTAGCAGGCCAACTTAAAAATCTGATTTATACTTTTCTTCACGGTGCATGTAAAAGAAGAATTTCAGAAAATCCAGACGGACAGTGCAGCTGAATGGGCTGATTCAGATTTTTTTTTGCTAGGGTCATAATGAGCTTAGACAGTCTGGATTGTTTTCGCAAAGTTTTATACCAAACGTTTATCTGCATATTTCATATTTCGCATCGGGAAACACAGATACTGCATATGAGCGTACAGATACGTCCATTGAAAAGGCAGTGAAAGTAAAAGTACAAGAAAGAATTGCCATGGCCCTCAAATGCCCACAGGTCACAGTCTGCATCTCTGTTGCCATGGTTGTTTTTATTGCTGTGGAAATTGCTTCTCTCCACAGTCTGCAGGGGTCATGGGTTCAGTTGTAGCTCGACTACACCTTCAACTTCTGCGGAGATGATGGGTGGAGAAGTGAGGGAGTCAGAAGGACGCACAGCCAGAGTCGTCGCCCTCTGGATGACACTCGGAATTTTGGGGATCCCTTGGCTGTGTGGGCATTAAGAATTTCATGGTAATTGTTGGAGACAAGGAGGAGGGCTTGACCTCCACTGGCCGGATTGAGTTCTCATAAAAAGCCTATGGCCTGGCCCCATTGATGCCCCTAGACAGTATAAAAATTGGGCTTCTGAAAGGAATGCAGACTTGCAACAATAAAAGCATTTGGTACGGAACACACTCGGACACACACTCAACAAAACACTGTAAACTTGCAGCCACTTAATTAGCATATCTTTCCTGTTTTATGGGACGCATTTTATATTTTTACATTTTTGATTACAGAGGTGGAGAGCGCCTGAAAACCATACTTGAGTAAAAGTAGGGATACCTTACTAAATTACTCCATTAGTAAATAGCCAATAGTAATGAAAGTAACCATTTCGTATCAATGACAGTATCAATGTGCAAAAAGTGCAACTACTAATTCACTAATTCATGTTTAATTCATAAATAGCATCCAGTACCTTCAGCACCCTGCAGATGGCGATATTACCTTATCCGCCGAAGAGATTGACCGCAGTAGAAAACGATGTTGCACACAATCACATAACGAGTAACATGGTAAGTGTTCATTCTGATGTACAGTAGTGGAGTGAAGAGTACATAGAGTCGATCAAAAATGTAGTCAAGTAGAAAGTATAAGTTACTTGTATTTATATATATATATATATATATATATATATTGTATTTATTATTTATATATATTATTTATATAGTACTTGTATCAAAGTCCATTTACTCAAGTACTTTACTCCACTGCAAATCCAATTCTCAGATCCATTTTGAGCTTCATGAGATATGATCAAAATAGTCCGTTGACGGTAAATTGATTAATTGAATTGTTATCTGTAATTTCAGGTCACCAGAGGGCAGAGTGAGACATCAGTCTTGCTGTTCCGCAGCGGTGGTGCAGGTGCAGGGTCATGAAGAAGGTTATCTCTCCCAGCACTGAGAAGGAAAAAATCACATCTGTTTATCCAAAGCTGTGGCTTGCATTGAATTTCCCTGATTTTTATCTGGAGTCTCGGAGGAGCTGCCACAGAAGCAGGAGTGGGGTGAAAAGCCCTCTATTTAGCAGATAATCAAAGTTTGCATTTGAGAAACACTGCTTTCTGTCGCTTGATGAGTTTCTAGTCCTGTTTGAGTTCATTTCTTTGGCCCTGGAGGAAGTTAGAGGTGCAGGTGAGGCGTAGGTGATGGAGCACGGTGAAGCTGCTCCTCCTTTATTAACAGTTGGGCTCTCATGAGCTCTCCAGTGTAATCAGACAGCACTTAACACAGTCTACAGCACTTGTAACCTGCTGCCCTCCACTTTAAACCCACTTTGAGATACATCACCCAAAGCGCTAGTCTGTCAACACTTTATGATAAGAAGGTGTGACTTGTTGCGGACAGAAAAAAGCACTGGGAATGAACACATTTTTTGTATTACACGTAGAGTTATTTCAGTCAACGTGAATCTGAATGCTTGAAATTAAAGTTTTGACACAAAGAAATGTACAATAATAATAATAGTCAGTCAGTCAGTCATCTTCTACCGCTTCATCCTTTACAGGGTCGCGGGGAGCTGGCGCCTATCTCAGCGTCTTAGGGCCGGAGGCGGGATACACAGGCCAACCATTCGCAGAGCGGGACACACAGACAAACACATTCACACACTCACTCACTCATACCTATGTGGTCAATTTTCCAATTCCAATTTGCCTGAAACGCATATTTTTTTGGACTGTGGGAGGAAACCGGAGAACCCGGAGGAAACCCACGCAAGCACGGGGAGAACATGCAAACATGCGAGTCCACACAGAACGACCCCGACCGGCCTCGAACTCACACCTCGAGTGTCAAACGGAACCATCTTGCTGTGAGGCAGCAGCGCTAACCACTGCGCCACCGTGTATAATCAGCAATAATAATCACCAATAATAATAATAATAATAATAATAATAATAATAATAATAATAATAATAATAATAATAATAATGATAATATTAATAATAATAATTTGTTAATGTTTCAGCACAACTCTTGCCAAAGACAACACATATCACAGTAAATTACAGATAGATAGATAGATAGATAGATAGATAGATAGATAGATAGATAGATAGATAGATAGATAGATAGATAGATAGATAGATAGATAGATAGATAGATATGAATGCGATAATTGTGATTTATTGTGGTATTTATTGAGATTTATAATGGCATTATGTGTTTTTTTTGTGGATTGTCGCATGGTCACACATGTAGGAGGAAGCAGAGAAGGAGGATGCCTGCGTCTGTGTGTGTTTAGAGGCCGAGGTTGAGTGTAGGTGTGTTTCTGGCTTTCTGTTACAAATGAAGACAAGGTATCTTTACATACTGCGGGCAGCCACTTGGAACCACTGGCCCTCAGGCAAGTGCCCTCTGTGTCTTTGTCTCCCTCTCGTCCTGAAATGCTTTCCTCCAGCCTTAAACCAGAGGGATGGCCTCTTTCTCAGGTTATGGGTGACATATGCTTAATCTACCATAGAGGAACATCTGCACTCACTGCCTCAGTACAGGTGTAGGAGCTTCTCAAATGACTGAACCAGTGATGCGGCCAGTGAGGCAATGCATTACGTTGTCGCCAAAGTGCTACACAAAACACAATCACTTTGCATTAGTGAAGTGCCACTTAGAGGACGTGAAATAAACCTTAAGGTGATGTGGGTTTAAATTAAATCAGTTTGAAGTGACTTTGTCGTAGGTAACAATATCATATGACATTTACCGAAGAAAATGGTTAAAAAAAAAAGACATTTATATTTAATATACAAACAAAAATAATTAGATTAAAATTGTTTACATAAACATTTATATAATAAAAAAATGAAATGTGTGTTGCAATAGGAACAAACACAAATGATCTTTTGCCAGGTGAAATCACGCATGTAATACTTAAAATTATAGAATTTTTTTTTGAATTGTAGAATTTTTTTATAGAAATAAGCTAGTATTTACATTTTTTGCTGAGATATAACGTTTTATTTATGTTATGTTATATTACAATCATACAGTTCCTTAGTTATTTTTAATTTTTTCTTTTATTTTTCAATCTTGTGTATTGCATTTGTTTTTGTTTCTTTTGTGCAAGCACCCGCTCATAATTATTTTGGTTCTGCATGCTGCATTAGCCAAAACTTTATCATTATTTGTGGAGTATTTGTAAAAAGCAGGAAAACCCCTGTTGATTTGGGAATAGTTTTAGGCAAAATGCTTTGAGCTAAATTTACAATAACATAGCCATGGGAATGCTTATCTTGCTCCTAGCAAGAAATAAAGCACTAATGGACTCATTTCCACCTTCAAGAACTCCAGGGGAAAGCACAAAGAGAGGATGCTTGTGGTGTAGGAAAGAAGCAGGATGAATCGAGCAGCCTGTGGCAGAATACAGTCGACTGGGACTGAATCCCCTATCATCACAGTGAAGGGCAAGAGGTCCTTTGACTTTTGACATTCCGGGCACACCATGGACAAGTGAATACAAAACAAAGGTTGAACTGTCGTAAAACTGACTGTAGGAGGATTCAGAGGGAGGGTTCAGAGTAAAGGACTTTAGTTCTAACAGACAAAGCATATAAAGTGGGTTTACAAATTGAAAACAATGTTCAGGAATTTACAGTGTGATCAATACTTTGCCATTGTGTGCGCTGAAAAGAAATACTCTAAAGTCCACTCCAGTGCTGTAGTGTGGAACTAAGTCTTTTTACAAGAATTTGGAGAGGACTACCTGTAAACCAGAAATGTGCCCTCAAAATAAAATGTATATTTATAGACTAAGACTAACAAGCTAACTGGCTATTTTTTTTTATTTACCATTCTGCTTGTTAGTTAGTTTGTTTGTTTGTTTTTGTTTTGGAGTAAATTGGAGAACAGTTTGTGACACCTGTCTCTCCAAACAGATTTAAAATAATCCTCTATTTTCCAAACAAACCATTAGCTTCCTTAATGAGCCGGTGCTGCTGCTCCATCAGAGGACGAGGTGTGAAGGTTTCTGTTTAGGTGCTAAAGGGAAGGATTGCACTGATTTAAAGGTGACTTTTGCGAGGGCAGGACTTTGCAATTTTCAGCAGTCATCTGTTAATCTTTGTTTGGGAAGCTCCAAACAGAATTAGTCACAGATGTCCAGGGTTCAGAAGAGAAGACTGCAACCCAAAACATGCCAAAGTTGCCGAGGCATTGAAACTGAGACCTATAAGCCTATAAAGTGATGAGTCAAAGACAGACATTACATTTGAATAAGCTCTGAAAAACGAGAACGTTTATAGTATTGAGATTGCATTAATAAAGTGAAAGATACTTAATGGTTATTCGTCTAAATACTTTAGATGAAGTGAAAGAAATTGTTTAAGAATCTCAAAAAAACTTCCTTTCAATTGTATGTGTAATGCAAATTACTTGTATTGATTAGTATTGTCTAATTAAATTAATTAGTGTTAATAATACATTTAAAATATTGTACAGAACTTAATGATGCACATTATTTTTAAAATTTAATTTATTGTGTACATTACTGAGAATTCGACTTCACAGTAGCCAATGAATAATTAGGCATTGACAGGAATTATGTTGTGTTTGAATGAATTGTGTTTTTGACTATTTGCTTACTATTCAAATGTTTAATTGTTGGGGGGGGGGCACAAAATGGTGACAAAAGAACTTTTAAAATAAGCAATGAGCAAATAAAAAAGTTTATTTGCACAAACGTATTTACTTATTACTGACTTATAACTTACATTTTACAGTATGGACATTGTATAAATACCACTTATCCAAAGAATTTTCTTTGTGGAAAATAGAAGATACATGTTTTTAGTTTTTGTGCAGAGTTCAGTTATACAGAATTTTTGTCCAACAGAGCTAATATGACTGAAATGACTTGCTTTGTCCATCTTTCTTATAAATAGTTACATTGAAAGGTACATTTTAGACAATAACTTTTTTTTTTTTTTACACAATTTAATAAATTAAAGAGCTCCAGCAAAGCTCCTGGAGTTTGCACTGGCAGTGACTAGCATGTGAGATATTTGTTATTATCTGTAATAAGCTATAGTCGGCTATCTTATACAAGGGTTTTGGTGGTTTTATAGATAAGAAAAGCCTTTGAGCGGCATGTTTCAATTGTGCAATTTAAAGTGAATTTTTAAGAGTGAAACGATGTGGTGAAGTTTATAAAACAGCAAAGACAAAATGTCTTGCACGTGAGTCAAAAGGATGCTTGGCATGTGCAAAAGGCTGTACAAACATGAAGGGTGTTTTGATGTTTTGTGCTGGTTGACATGGGAGGCCATCTTCTTGGGAGGTGAGGGGTCTCCTGCCCTTGAGTGACCTGTGACCTGAGTAGCCCTTCTCTACTGATACAGGCTTTCAGCCCTTAGGGAAAGGAGAAAGAGACTAGATTTTTATTCATTTTTAAATGTTCATTATAAACTTTGATTTACTTCAAATACTGTATGCTTGGATAAAACCAGCAAAAATAAATAAATAAATAAATAAAACAAAATGAAATCATTAAAACAACGAAAATAATGCACGTGGCTCAGACCAAGAGCTGTTTTTAAGTTGATGAGTGAGTTTTTTAGTTGTTTTGGTTTATGTCTTTGTTTGTGTAAATGTTACAGAATTATTTGATAAAAACTGATCAATGTCTTACACCGCTTAATAACGTTGACATTTTAAAAATAACTTGAAGAAATAATCATTGCGTGGATTTTTTTCCTCTTTATCGTTTGGCATGCGCCTTCCCTAAGGCTTTCAGCACGCGCTATCCCTGCGCTATTATACTTCTCTATCCCTGACACGTGCAGATACAAGAGCCTTGGCTAGACCTCGTGTAGAACTCCCAAAGAGAGGATTTAACCTGAACCCTCTAAGAAATCAACTGATCCACATTCACAGCGTGTGCAGCATCAAAACCCGCGAGGTCAGTATGTCTCAACAAAAAACAGCAACAACAAAAAAAATCATTAGAGTTTTTAAATACGCTGCACACGATTATGTTTTTAATTTTCAAAAGTTACACTGTAAGTCAAATATCAGGGACACATCGTGTACACGAATTCTGGAATATTTAATCTGGAATAAAATGGAATAATTTAAAAAAGTAAAATAAATTATTAATTTTAAAAAATAACTCCCCCCCCCTCTCTCTCTCTCTCTCTCTCTCTCTCTCTCTCTCTCTCTCTCTCTCTCTCTCTCTCCTCTCTCTCTCTCTCTCTCTCTCTCTCTCTCTCTCTCAACTTGTATTTGGATGTATTTCGAATATTTCATATGAATTAACCTTGTCTTCATAGTTTGATTTGGTTGGATGAAGTTATGTGGATGACAGATTAAATAAAGCGTGTCCATGATTTATTTCTATGCACCTGCTGCACATGCTGCCGTTATTTTAATGCGCTGTGACCCAGAGTGACGCTTCGGTGCCGCTCATTACAATGACATCTATTTTGTTACATTACAATGACATCTTTTTTTTTTTTTTTCTCTTCTCTCTCTCTCCTTTTTTTTTAAACAGAGGTCTTCAGTCTCTTCAAAACAACAAATAATCAAGAGATGTTTTTTTTTGTAGAAAACGTTATATTTATTTGTACAAAACATACTTGCACCAAATTTAAATTCTGAAGTAAATACATAATAGAATAAATCTCTTTATATACAATAAAAATACAATAGTATAAAATGAAGCAATAGAATGAATAATAAATAAAAAAAAACAGAATCGAAAAAGAAAAGAGTGGAAAGTCGTGAGAGCTCGGCTAGTTAACTGTATTCAGATGGGCCAGACTCAGACAGACAGAAGAGGTTTGGTCGGGTCAAAATACATAATGCATAAGGCCAGAGTTTTCTCTTGTCTTTTCAGTCAATTGTCAGGGCGTTGAAACTGAATTTCCACGCTCGTTTCTCTGCTTTATCGCTCTACAAATTGTAAAATTGACTTTTCACCTTGGGCTGCAAAGACCCGTCGCTCTCAGTTTAAATTAATATTTCTCCAACAACGAACAAGCTCGTGTTCCAGGGAATGCAAAAAGTGCAAATATATGGTAAATACTAGCAATACCAGTGAAACCCTACATAAACATTCTCATTTCGATAAGGCAAACAGTGAACTTCGCTCTTGGTTCTAAAGTAAACAGCAAAATCTCGTTACACTACACTTTGTAGACGCGTAAAGTTCTTGAAATGTCGGATTAAAATATATTAGGAACAAGGTTGCGGTAGCTGTAGACCACATCAGTCTGCAAATATCCGTAATCGTCCAGGGCGGAGGGACTGCCGGGATCTGAATTGCAATAGGACGGGGATGAGGACGAGGAAGATGCGCTGGACGGCCAGGAGCAAGAGTCACTGTTCGGACTCGGAGCGTCCGCCATACAGCGTAGTGCTGGAAGCAACAGAGGCTGGTTTCCTGACTTGCCCGGCCGCTGGTCTGCGATCCGGATGGTCTCCGAAAGTGCCCAGATGTAGTTGTGGGCGAAGCGTAGGGTCTCGATCTTGGTGAGCTTCGTGTCATCGGGGAAGGCAGGCAGCACGCTTCTTAAAGCATCCAATGCGTCGTTGAGGTTGTGCATTCTGTTCCTTTCGCGGTCGTTCGCCTTCAGCCGGCGGTTCTTCTTCACCACGTGCACGGTGGCTTCGCTCCTCGCCCGTCCCCTGCGCCTCTTCTTCTGGTGGAGCTCTGCAGGGCTGGCAGGTGGTTTTCCGCAGGAGGACGCAGGGGACGCGGGGTGGAGACTGCTGCGGGAGTCCTCGTCGTCCGTGTGCGTAAAGGAATAGTCACAGCTTGAGCTGTCCATGTCCGAGTATAGAGCCTCCATTGTTGACAAGTCTGCATGCACAAAATCAGAGTTAGAGATTCATCTCATACAGGTTGGGAGCAGCTCTAGATGCTCCGTCTGCAGAGTTCGGCGTGTTCTGATCGGCATACGCACCTTATGTGAGGCGAGATTAGGCGTCTGAAGTCCAGCAGGACGTCTGTGTTGAAGTTATGATGAAGGCACGCGTCTGTCTTACTCTCACCCTTCAATCAGCTCGTGCGAGCTTGTAAGCTTGGCACACGACTGGCCTCACCTACCTTATATACCTTGATGGGACAATGGACATACCCCCCTCAGTTTGGCATTTTTGTGAAGGATGAATGAATGGTTTGCATCAGGTCTGCCCCGTGCCGCACGACCGTCTCATTAGCATAATTTATGCCCGTTGTTTGTTCGCCTTGTGAAGCGTGCCTGTAATCACCGCCGACCAATCAGAGAGCAGAACAGCTCTCCAGCCACGCGAACAGAGCTGTTGCTATATGTGAAGCGCCAAACCTTCCTAAATTATCTAAAGGAAATCGAAGAGCAGAGATTTCGCCAAGTGACCAGAGGCTATGTGTGACAATTTCCTATAATATTTAACTTTCTCTGGTTAAATATTCTCTAATATGTTCTCTTCATGCGAATTTTTTTTCTATCAATATTATTTGATCAACATCTTTTGATAATTTAGATAATTTTGTCCATTCGAATTCGTTTTATGGGATGTTCAGTTTTTTTTTCCAATGTTAAAGAAACAATGCAGGGTTTTACTGTTTATTTTGTGAACCATTGAAAAAAAAAATATTGGGGAACGAATTTCAAGTTCATCAATTCAATTATTCAATTATGGATTTAAATCAATTATGGTTTATTTTAGTTTTGTCTAAAATTAAATCAGCAAATAATCATTAGCTTTAATAAAAGAAACGACATGCTGCCTAAATACGTAAAATGTTAAAATTAATGTTTGTAGAAGATCATTTATATTATAGTGGCAAAACAAAAATGGTGTTTAGAAATCGAGTTTTGCGAGAAATTTAAAATTCGGCTTGTCAATTATATTCATTTACTATAAATGTATCTATATACATTAAATGTGTATATATTTTTCCCATATATACTATTATATTTTGTCTACTCGTTTTAACACTTCCAAGAATGTTACTTTGTTGAACATTTGAAGTGTCATTTGCACTAAATAAAAGCACTGCACTGTGCCTAATGCTTTAAGTTTTTTTAAAGACATTTTTATGAGACAGCCGTACAATTGTTCATTAATTATTTCGTTTACTGAATCGCACCCCTCTTTGAAAAAAAAAAAAATAAATAGTGAAGAGGCACTATTTAAAAATAGTTTGAGGAGAGACCTGTGGTGCCTTTCTCCGTGCGCCATTATGACGATAGGGCCACAGTCATTTATAAATAATTACACAATGTTTAGAGTCTTCAGGCATGTATGATATATCAAAGCGATTATAAGGTGAATTGTTCCATTGTGCAGCACTCCTCTCTCTTCTTTTCAGCTCTATACGGCTTGTCCCCCGTCCAAATTCTGCGCCTCTGAGCTTTTGTCACTCATTTTTCTCGGCCTGCGACACTCCAATAGCATTATTCTTATTCAAATAGTCCCAGCGTGAACAAAACACTCCGCTTCTGAGACACGTTTGTGCTTTCGCTGGCATGATGTGCAGCACAAGTTGTCTGGGTGCCTTAAAAAAACGGGATGATTTAGAAGGATGGCGAAAGTGTCTGTTCGGCTGTGCAACGTTTTAAGTTTTTAATTCGAGCTGCGGAGTTAAAACTATTATCATCGAATTACATCAGGACAATTTATTACATTAATATTACAGTAAAAATAAATATAAAATAATTGATATAAGCCGACAAAATCTTTTCCTCTTTGACTTTTTTATGGATGCATTTGCTTTAAAGCCCCTCTAATCAGGTGCAGACTGGGGTGATGGGGAATAGATCGATTTTATTACAAACACCAACCTGTCAGTAATAACTTCAAAGAGGGAAAACAGCTTGACTCGCTATTTTGTTTTCTGCAGAGCATTAGTGATCTGACTCGGACGTTACAGTTATTGCTCTTATAAAGTGATAAAAAAGTTATTGTTTTACAATGTTACTCGACATTACTTATTTTCACAAAAGTGCTCAATGTGTCGGGATTTTTTTTTCTTCAGCAAGGGGCGGTGGGGAGGAAGAAGGGTCTTGCCTACAGCTGAGAGATGTTGCCAAGGAGATTTTGACAGGATTAGGCACAAGTGCACGAGACCTGATTGCATTTCAATAGCACAAACACGTGAGAAAATGAAACAACTGAATTACTTAAAGAGGATCTGATTCGAACCACAGAACAATCACGCGCCCTGCACATTAAGCACGTGGTCGCGGGTACGCGCGACGAGTAAATTCTATATGTGAACGAATGGATCCGATATTGTTACATGAATGGCCGCAGGAGCGTGAAAGATCGTAAAATACAGTATAAATACAGCTAAACATTTGCATGGCAGGTGTGGAAAAACAGTGCGCCTACAGTGAAAGGTGCAATGGATTTTGGTTTTGCCCTCTTCACGTTTGGTTTGCAGTTTGGCGTGTGAGCGACAGAACTCTCTTTATCCTGTCTATTATTAGTATTTTAATTTATTTTATATCTATTAATGCAATTCGAATTAAAATTCAATTTTGCGTTGGCCCAGCATTAATCCCCGGGTATTAAAGAGATTACTGTTCGCAAAAGATCTTTGAGTCAGAAAGTCTGATAGAAGTTTTCACATGGTAATCCCCGGAATAATCCTTTCCCCTGGCGCTGTGGCAGGATCGGGGCCAGAGGACCTTTTCTCCTTGTTCAGAATTCAAGCAGGGCAGAATAGGGCCATTACTTTTGAATGATAATTAATTCCTTACTCCAGTGCTTCAATTGTACGGGAATACCACACCCCAAATAAGAAAATAGCCGCCACGAAAAAGGCGTTGCAGTGGAATAAGAGACTGAAAATGAATGAAAAGGTCACCGTTTTTAAAGCTAGTTTGCTACTTCTCCTATATGGAGATCGCATAATGCTGATCTAATGAACGTTAATCACAAGATTTAGCTAAAAGCTGTGGTTGTTGAAAATACTACTGTTAAATAATTCTCTGTCTGACTCTCTCTCTCTCTCTCTCTCTCTCTCTCTCTCTCTCTCTCTCTCTCTCTCTCTCTCTCTCTCTCTCCCTCTTGTTTTGTCTCTCTCTCTCTACTTATTTTTAACGTTTACAAAACAATATGTATATCTGATGTATGGAACTCTATTTTCCATTAACCCTCTGTCAATTCAATTGTGTGGTGTATTTATGAACTTTTGTAAATATTGACTTTTTATCTGATATAAATACCAACTTGAGGTTTTCACAATTATCCGTGATGCGGTTTAGAGAGTTTGCAGTTATGTTACAAAGCCAATAAGCTCTTCAATTACACTAAGTCATTGCTTTTTCCAAATATGTATTTTTAATAGTCATTTTACAACTAAATATTATATAAATAATATAAATAAAATTGTCCATGTACCTGTGGAGTGTGTCTCTGAGATTTTCGAACAGGTGCTATTGTCCAAATGCAATGGAATCTCATTACAAGTGACGTGAATGTAAATTTCAGGCACTCATTGTGAGTCAAACACTTAATGTACCAGTTCGTGAACCTAGCACTATCAATCAGATGTCTGCGTTTAAATACAAACCCTACCATGGGGCATTCACTTGTCGTGGTGTGTTTGTGCAAGTGCATAATTTACCTCTAGTTTACCCTGCATCAGTCTTAACAATACGTGCAATCCCTCCAAAGACTTTAGATTTGAAAGTAACCAGGGCAACTCTCTGGTAAAATAAGAAGCAGCTTTGCTCAAGCAACATTGCCATTAAAGGGAGGAAGTGTGCACAGATTCTCTGACTAATGTTAAGTTCATATAACTGACCTCAGCAGGTCTTTTGGTTCACCGCTTATTTATTCGTTTTAATTTTGCTGTATAATTTACCCTGCTCTTCATTGTCTTGACGTGCATGTGATAAGCAGAATTGTACTTGACAAAAGATCCGAAGAATGTCTGTTTTCTATGAAGGTGCCCACCTAAAGGACCCCTGGAGCCAGGTTTGTGTGATAACATCACTTGTTAGGTGTTCAAATCAGCCATATGGTTTTGAGAGCAATAACTTGAATCTCCAGCCAACAATGGAGTAATTGAGAAGGGAAAGAGGTCTGAGCTTGACTTGACAAAGCTGCAAAAACTCCTTCTTTCACTCTAATGAAGCTGTTGTCTGGATATTCTGTGTGGGGCTGGGAGGGTTGTGGTGGACGTGATTTGTCATACAATCTGAATCTTTAGGAGGGCTGGAGAAAGACCTCCTCTCCATATGTCTGCTTATTTAGCATCTGAAAGCTACCTTGGGTAAGAGCAGGGGGAGAGGGGGAAGGAAAGCTCAGGAACCTCGCTATTCTTTCCTCTGGTATTGAGAAAACTCAGCACAAGAGGAGACGTTTTACTAAAGAAAATAAGTATTACAAAATTGTGATTATTCAAGTAAAAAACAACTGTAAAAATTGCAAGCTCATTTTTTCTCCTTTGTCTTGTATTTGTTGTGTTTGATGTTTTCAAGTACAGTATATCTCTTTGCACGCTGTACATGTACTTTGAGTATTCCTATATTATGCCCAAAATATTCCTACATTTTATAATATGCCAAAACGTTGTGCAAAATGCACACACATCACACTTTGATGATGCTTGGAGAATTTGAATAAATGTAAATAAACACACATTTGTGCAGTTTGATTTGGTTTGTTTAGTTCAATTTAGAATGTTACGTGTAGGAATTACAACATATAAAGGTCTTCACGCTTCATGTCCCCCTTCTTTCTCCTAATTTCAAGGTTAATTTAATGCTGGCTCCCTGCAAGAATGTGTGCAGACAAAATCAAGAAGTCCCCAAGGATGCATGATTGGAGCTATGTATGATGCAAGCCTGGTCCACCATGCTCAGATATGTGTGGACATCTGCCCATGCTCATCAACATGCATGGCTTTAGTCCTCGGGTGTCTGACCTGCCTCATCGACAATGGTGAGACAGTCTGATCTATAGCACACCACTGAATTTGCTTTTATTTGCTTGTGAAAGAGTAGTCTTCAAAATGTGTTACCACAACCACAAAATGTTCAGAAAACAGGATAAAAAATCATTACATGTGGGAAAAATGGATACTAATACGTGTATGAGTTCCTTTTGTTTCTATGATTTGATTCTTTCATCATTATTTTGGTTCAGTCATACTTTTTGTCCTATACATTTATATAATTAGGTTCTAATTTCTGATATATTTCATACTGTTTTGTTATGTTATTATATATATA
>CM051503.1:11711719-11783559 GCA_028031935.1 Paedocypris micromegethes
TTTTTTTTTTTTTTTTAGACCTTCGTGGGTCAAAGATGATCATCCAAAGTCTAAAAGTCAATACCAGAAACAAAATGGCCCTTCTCATAAAAGAAAGTATTTAAAAAAAAAATAAAATAAATTATTGTGCTTTGCTCCACCAGAGGGCGCTCCAGTGAAAGCTAGTTCTGCCTAAACCATGCGTTATATGCTTAAATTATTTCACCAATTTTTACCAGTTCTGTCATTTTTCAAATTACATCAAAGTCGTTTCTCTAATTTCTGTGCTTTTACCCTGATATTTTTATCTCAATTAAAAGCCACGCTTCAAGAGTCTACACAGCAGAGTAATTAGCCCTAAATACCCCGGGTTTATTGCATTATCTCTCAGCATGGCCGTCTAACAGGCTGTGTCTTGTGTTAAACTTGAGAGCGAACGTGTTACCACGGGTTTTTATTTACAGGCATTTAGTGCCGCGGGGCAGAGCAGCTGCCCTCACTGAAGGCCGCAGTTTCTTTAAACGCTGTTTGTGGCAGAAGTCTACTCGTCTGCCATGCTGACGGTTGAGTGAAGGTGACACGCCTGAATTCAAACTGTAAACTAAAGCAGAAAAACAGCCAGAGTACTGTAAATTAACGTTGTTACTACATTATCAATATTTGTTTGGTTTTTAACTCCAAAATAGATTTAGACTTTAGCTTTAGACTGACTTAAAAAAGTAGTAATTTGTTAAATAAAAAACCTAATTTTGAAAGCATAGGTAAAGTACGGATTCTAAAATGAAACCGATTCTCAAGGAACGATGTGTAACTGATAGCATGCAGTATTTTGTGAGTGCGCACCGACACGGACGCCGCCGGTCTTGAGCGCTGTTGATATACAGGGTGTGGCATCAGACGCATGTTGACCTCTTAACTTCAGGCCTGTTGTAGCAGAAGTATTTCTTGATTTATTCAGATTCTTTGAAAAGTTTCGCGGATTGATTTACGTTCTCGATCTGATGGAAAAACAAGACAAGACATTCCAGAAACAACTTAAGAGTCATTAGGCCTAAATTCCTGGGACCCTTAAAGCTTTTCCTAAAATAATAAAATATTTTAATCATACCATTGTAGTTTTATAGAAATATTGCCTTATTCCTTATATACATTTTTTCAAATAATTTAAAAAACATAAATAAAAAACTTTAACTGCTTTTTCAATGAAAACAAGGAAGCGAAAGGCTGTTCGTGTGAGTCAATGGAAGAACATGAGCTTGAAAATGGAGCCTTTGCCAGAAATCCTCCTCTTCCTTTGTATTGGTGGAGAGCGGGAAGTTAAAGGGTCAAACTAAACCAGATTGAAGAACAATACGTGCTGTGATGCCAACAGCAACACTACACTAGTGCTGGAGCTCCACAGAAGTTCCTCGCTGCTTCCTTGATTTCGCCCCGTCTTTTCCCTGAGCTCCCATCACACGGCTCTTTCCAGATCACTTTTATTAGGCACACAAAGCACATGTGACGGAATGTTGAGGTGACCGCGAGGAACCCGAGGTCTTTATTTACATTGAGTTGGGACTAAAAAAGCTCGGTATGCCTCTATTAGGAATGCATTTCAGACATCTGGAGAGAGCGAGGGGCAGCTCAGATTGGGAAAGCCGTTCTGTTTGAGAAACAATTTGTGAGATTTATGATACGGTAGAACATTTTGCTACTTTTATTGTTGAAAAACCAGTGTCGGCCCGTTTCCGTGTCAACAATGAGTCAGTAACAAAGCCTGGAATTAAAAGGAGAAACACGAGAACTGAAATCAGGCTGTGAAAGTTTAGCTCTACCAAAGTGGCTTGAATTACAGTGTGCTGATACAGGACGTTTCACCCCCGAGTCTTGATCCACATTATTTGCCAGGAAAATCACAACCACACCATTTTTTTCCCTTTGCACTCGAGTTCTGACTAGAAGAAGTCTTTTTTTTTTCTTCGCTCCTGTTGCATATGTGCAAGAGTGAAATGTTTGGCATTCCAGTTCAGAGGTGGAAGGTCAGAGTGCCATTAGAAAGAATGTGGATGGTGTTGTCAATCACACGGGAGCATAACAAAGCATCGTCAGGGTGGCAACTGAAGATGACCATCATTGACACCCGTTTCTTCACCCTCTCTCTGAGCTTGCTTGAGCTTGTAATGGAGGATTCTCACTGTAGGACGTTGAAGAAGTCAGAAAGAGCAAAAACAGACAGCCCCTGCTTTTTCGGACATGAGACCCCAGACATAACTCAGCGGGATCAGGTTACTGTTGGGGGAGGTGGAGCATTGATGCTTGTTAAATCCAGAGTCATTCTGAAATGTTCCAGAAGATATCTTTCCGTTTTTTTAAGACAGTTTTTAGTCTTGTGTGAAGTATTTTCCTTTGAGCTTAAGCAAAGCCAAAAATGTTCTTTTCCTATTATTTTATGGAATTAAGAAAAGAAGGCGAGTTGAGGCCCAAGACCTTAAAACCCTTTGTGATTCCTCGGGATGTTGACGTGACAGTACTGTGTTAATGCAAATGACTCGCTTTGTAAATACAACAAATGGCAAACAGATCCACTTTACTTCAGGGTGTTGAAAACGACTGTTTGTCCTGAAGAAGTTCACATGATTGACATCAACAAGGGTTAGTATTTATGGCTTTTATGTCTGTAACATTTCAGAATCAACAGTCAATTAATTAATTACTGTAAATAAATGGTGTAAAGAGTATCTGGAAACCATTCTTGAGTATGTATGGATACCCTTCTGTAAATATTACTCCATTACAAGTCACCAATTCCAACAAGACTTTGAGTAATAGTCGTATCCAAATTTAAAATAAGTATTAAACCCGTGCAGAATTTAGGCTAAAAAGCACCAAACTCAGAACTCATTGTCATTGTTGATGAACTTTTATTTTCTAATAAAGAAAATAAATGAAATGTAACACCTTAATGTTTCTAGCTTACAGACATTCAATCAAAAGTTTAGTCATGTAGAGAGTAAAAGTTTTTTTCCTATTTTATTTTATCGTATTTTATTATTCGTGACCAGTACAAAGTAGCCAAAATACTTAAGTAAACTAAAGTCAATTTACTCATGTACTTTACACCACTGCTGTAAATAAAATAAACACATCTTAAATTATTTTACTTTTTCTGGCAGACGCTTTAATCCAATGTGACTCAATGTGAATGAGAAGATGATCAGCATCTTGCTCAATAGCCTGTGCTACCTACTGGCCCTGGATTCGAACCTCTGACCTTTGGTTCTCAAGGCCACTCTTTCCCACTAGGCCCATCTGCTCCCGTTTCAAAAGAAGTTTCAAGTAAACCACTGTAAAACAAAACACCTTTTCAAAAGCTTAATATAAGATTTTAGAATATCTCAGTTATCAGGGCGTAGTAATATGTACACAGTTCCGTCCTAATGTACACAGAGTTCTGTTTGTGAAAGATTACTTTTCATTCCTGTATTAACTTGTGCATGAGGTTAAAACCCACCCTAGAAACAGCGCTGTCGAAACAGTGCGCAAATATGAGGGGAATGTAATGATCATAGGCTGCCTGACATCTCAAGAGCGAGACTCCATGGTTCGGTGAAAGTTGATGTTAACTTTGCTGCTTTTTTAAATTGGGTAACAATAGGGCAGAATCTGTAATTATAGTATAGGCTTTACAACGAGATACGCATGTTTATGTCTGATTTCATCCGATAAGATTTGTTATTATTTATTTAGTGAATTGAAACAACACATACTTTACAACTAGATATGCTTGTGTCTGTAAATCCTCAGATTACATATGTTATCATCTATTATCTATGTTATCTAGGGAATTAAAACAACACGTAAACTTTACAACTATCTATGTTTCTGTGGCAAAAAGGCTCAAAATCTAATATTCATACATGGAATGATTCATTTGTAAACCCATCAGATTATATAGGCCAATCTTTTTAGTGAAGCAATTAAGGTGAAACATAAACTTTACAACTAAATATGTTTATTTATAAATATATTTTATTTGGGTTTATATCAAATTAGATGGTAATTTATTTAGTGAAAAACAGAACCTTTGGATATTATTTATTATAGGCATAGCTTTCCTAAAATATAGTCTTCATACACACAAAAAAAATCTATGAAATCTAATCTGTATTTCCATCAAATTGGATGTGTTTATCTATTTAGTGAAGTGAAATAACACAAACTTTACAACTAAATATGCTTGACCAAATATACTTTCATGTCTTTCAAATCTATTACATCTAGTTTGTATGTATAATTCATTCAGATTTTAGATGTTCGTCTATTTAATAAAGTCAAACAACAAATAAACAAATAAAAAACAAAAATAAAGTATGTTATTGAGAGGGCAAATCTTGGCATCAACTTCTGTGAACTCCAAGCAGAGGATGTTGCAGATGGACTGGATACTACACAAGATGTTGGTACTTTTCAGACATTCCATATTTATATAGACACAGAGTAGATTGCTATGGAAATATCCCTGTAATAACCTCCCCCCTTGCTTATTATGTTGCTATGGCAGCCATCCCAGAATAGTTCTTTTCAGTTTGTCCCTCCCTCGTGTTTATGACTCACAACCTGCAGGGGAAACCACAATTCTTTGAGTATCTCATGATGTTCCTCCCCAATTTTTTTTCTTGCTAGAACTTTACAACTGGATCAAAAAAAAAAAAAAAGGGAAACTCCACAAAAGCACAGAAATGTGACCATGGGAATGAGTTTTTCTGACTCCGAGTGTTTTCAATGTCACGCAAGAAAGAATATCTGCCGATAAACACATTTTGCAACATGCATATCTCACACCGCAACAATAACCTTTGCCATGGGATTTTTTTGTTTGTGAGGAACAGATGTGGCTGTGGCAGAAAGAATGAATGTAACTCAGATTTGCAGGTAACCCAGTACAGCAGGCTCACAAAAGACGGGATTAACCATTGAAAACGTGAAAGCCGCGTCTTTGTTTCTTAAAGTGCACCAGATACAATGTCTGTTATACTTTAGCTGTGCCACAAAACACCTGGAACTAATGTTTGTGGATTTCATTTACATTATCTGAAAAACTCAAAGCATCTGGCCTTTGCTGGTGCCGTTTTCCCGTGGTGTTTTTCTCCATCTTGAATTCTCATGGCTTTCGGCTTTATTTTTTATCCTTGTTGCTCTGAAAATGGATGGTAAGAGTAATCTATTAATTTCAAACAGTTTCCGTAATTTTTGCACTCTCAGACACACTTATCTTTTAAAAAGAATTGTCTTACATATGAAAAAAAAACATCTGCTTTATAATCCCGGTGCACATTATGGTCTGAAAAATATGATAGGGAAAAAGAAATAGTAATTAAGTAAAGGCCTTTTTTGTGCGTTCATGTTTCTTTTTCCAAGTGCTTAGGTAAACTGGTTATTATTGCAAAAGAGAAAAGGCATTTTCTCAGCACATTGCATTGCTCAGCGCGAAAGGATTTGATTTGTGACCTGCGGTTGTGGTGAACATCTCAAGATGCCTTCAGGTTTAAACGAGTGCATTACTCCCTGCAGTAAAGCAAGTCGTTCTCTCCTCTGATTTACAAGAAGAAACAGACGCACAGTGTACATTTTAGGTCATTTTGTTCTATGTCGTGGCCTTTTTATTTTTCTTCTGGAAACATCAAATGAAAGCTCCTCGTCTTCTCCACAGTTGATCCAAGGACACACCCGAAAGATTCATCCTCACTGCCCCTCCTTGTTCCCTTCCTTTCCTTCTTGGTACAGCACTGTGTGCATTGTAGTCATGCAGGGTGACTCACCCTGACACACCAACACGCACGGCTGTTATTCACCGCGCTTCACGCTGGCAGACACACCTATCAGCTACTCGACAGGAAACACCCTTTCTCACATGTCCCACTATTTAAGTATCGCAACATTTTATTACTGAATATTAGGTCTCACAAATGAAAGGCCTGGGTCTGTCTTGTTTGGATTAGAGCAACTCATCTCTCAAACATGCATATTTCTTTCAAACTACAGATTGGCTGTGGTCATTTTGTGCCCATTTCTTTCCCCTCACGTGGTTACAGAACTCAGAAAAGCATGACTGTTTTGTTCCTTGACATTCTTTGCCTGTTTGTAATCCAAACGATTTTATGGCATCGAGGAGACAAAACTCCTACACTGAGATAGACACGCAAGATCGCTGGAACGTGTGCGCAGTTCTTTTGGATCACTTTCGGATTTGCTGTGTAGTTTGATATTTCGAAGTTCGTTTTACTTCAAACTGCTTATTAAAACATATTTGTTTCTATAAGATATCTGCAGCTCTTTGTTTTTCAGTTTATGGTCTGTTTCTTGTTCGAGGATTATTATTCTGCGCAGCACTATACACAGGCCTGAATATGGGTGTGGCATGTGGATTTGTACATCAAGCGCCTCAGGGCTTTCTGTCTTCCTCTCTGCCTGTCTGTCTGTCTGTCTGTCTGCCAGCTTGCCTAAGAACCACCCAGAACACATCGTCACCAACGCATGATATTAATCTGCATTTCACAGGCATCTGAAATGTGTTTTAACCGAATGCAGCACAAATTTAAGCTCGATCTAATTAGGACAAACCTTGTGTAACTTATTTTGATAGATTATAACTGATTCAATCACAGTAAAAAAACTTTCAGAGCAGAGAGGAATTTGGAAGAAAATGTGAGGCACTTCAGGGAAATGCATTTTTGTCATAGATGAACGATTGATCCTTTGCTGCAGGGTAAATTTTCTGCCATAAAGCCCCATTATGTGCAAAAATATTTTCATGTGCCTTCTCCATCTAGGTCATATTTCTTTGGATCTTCCCAATAGCTAGATGGGCATGCAAATCTTTACATTTGCTCCACAGGCACACATTTTTTTTTACTATACTGTTGCACTTTTATTGGTTTTATCACAGGTTTTTGTTATTTATTTTTTAGCTTCCCTTCTAACATTGCTCCAAATAAATAAATACTTAACTTCTCTTTTAAACATTTAAACTTAAGCAAACTCAAATTCGGTAATTTAATGACTTATAACCGCCAACTATATGAAATATATAGTGCCAATAAATTAATCCAGATGGATCATGCAAACGCACGCGTCACGCGAAATATATACATATTTGAATGCAGTAAAGTGTGGTAAAATCAAAAGTGAGATAGTTGACCCGATCTTCATCTCACATATCCTTACAACTTATTACCATGTCACCGGAACGTCCATAAATGTGATCAAAAAGTTTCAGAAAGTTTCCAAATCCCTGGCAAACCGCGCATGTCAGTCCAACAGTGGGCGGGCTGGGTGTGAATGATGAAGGACCACGCCCTACTCCACCCCGCCCTTCTCTCCAGTGAAGAACTTCACAGCTCCTGCAAACACGCTTCCATTCTGCATAGCCTTGAGTTACAAGCACTGCTCGAGAACGCCATGAAAGGGTAACGGAGGAGAAAGTCGACCGACACACTTCATAGCGGGGCTTTTACGCCTTGAGTGATAAAAAAAGACAAACAAACCTCACAAAAAGTTTGCGAAGCGTCGAAAGAAGTTCCAGAAAACGTGTTTGGGGCAGGGCTGTGGCAGAAAGAAGCGGACCGCCGAGGATGCCTGAAGAAAGGTGTTAAAGTCTCCAGGTGCGTCGGCGGTTTACAACTTACACACTCTTTTAAACTCTTAAATGTGTTGAGTTAGTCCGGTTGTAACAAAAACGTGTTTTCTTTCGAAGTTTGTACACCGAATTTAAAAACGTTTCTGAATATTGAAGAGAATTTGCATGTACGCATCTTACTACGTTTGTGTTTTCGCCGAGTCTGGCCGACGATTAAAGGGAATTTAAGGATTGAATCTTAAGGAAAGCTTATTTACCCGGAGACATTTAGCATATTATGCAAAGGAATCACCTTTACATTAAATGCAACATGCATAGTTTGTCTGTGGAGGCTGTTGCACGACTTTAGGTTATACAAATAGACCGTGAATATAAGTGTTTTAAATGAAAAACACGTGCATTTCAGACCGTTAAATTGATTATATTGCCACCATGGAACGGATAAATGCCACTTTTTGTCCTGCCCCACCAAACCTGGCCGTAGCTCTATAGTTTTGGTCGACGTCAGCACATTCTGCACTGTGAGGGAATTATTTCCACATGCGTTTTGCTTTTTCTGGCGAAGCTAATTTGCATGTGTTTTACTACTTTTAATGAAATTGCAGTTTTAAGAGTCTTGCTCGTGAATCCTCTCCTCTTTTGCTGGTTTTGTTAAGCTGGACTTCTGGCCAGTGTGTGAGGAGTGGGATGAAGGAGGGAGGAGGAAAAGGAGGAGGGGGTAATGGAATGTAGTGGTTTGGAAAGACTTACTAATTGAAACCAGGTTTGAAGCAGAAAGGGGAAAAGTAAGGCTTGCTATGGAGAATGAAGTGCTTTATTCACGCCTTGGTGTTTCATGGCTTTACTTACCAAGTTTTTTTTGCAGTTGCGTTGCTGAATGTTTTTTTCTTTTAAAAAAGGATAAGAACAAAATTAAAATAAAAAAAAATGCACTTTTCATGTTCTGGATAGGTGATGGGTGTAGTTAGAATTGTCCCTGGAAGGTTTTTGTTGTCTTTTATATGGTTTAAAGCACCTTTCGTCTGTGTTTTCCATTAGACTTTTCAGAGGAGCAATATTTGCAGCCCATCCCCCTTGTCCTGCCACACCCAACATCTCGCTCTGTATTCAGAATCCAACTCCAGGACAAACAAACAGCCATTTTAATTACAAAACAACTAGTTGCGAACAGTCGTATCTTTTGACAAATTTTAACGTGTTGATTTTGTGTTTTTTTTTTTTTTTTTTTTTTTTTTTTTTTTTCACGGGTTGATGCAAGTTCATCAAACTTTTGTTGTTAACTGCAAGGATATCTGAAGGTTGCAAGATGCTTCCTTCAAAACAGAACAGGAAGCTTCTTCCTTATCATAAATTATTCACGATTTGAATGTTGCGGAGAACAATGTTTGTGGCCCGTGTGCTATTATCTATTATCTGCTCTGCTTTTCTGGAGCTTTATAGTGGATGAACGAGGATCTCATGCTCTGTTTTGATGGAACAGATTAGACCGTTTCTTATACAACTTTCTATTCTAGTGTGAAAACGGAAAGATTTGATATCTGCGCACACTTCCTTTGCTGTTTCCTTGAAGACTTGTCAAAGACTGTCAACATTGTGCCAAAAATGGAACGCCCGATTCCACAGCAAAATGAAATGCACACTCAAAATGAAATTAGAATGCTAATAAAATGCTGCTAATAAAAGTTACAAATAAACGCTATTGTAATAATAAAAAAAATGATCAACACGGATAAACGGCGTATAATGTTCAAAACTAAGGAATGGATCACGTCAGGTATTTTGCAATCATACGTCTGAGCTCAAGTATTTATTGCAATTTCTTGCTACTTGTTCAGACAGATCCTGGAATTATAATTTAAGGCTTGAGCAAGACTCAAGACAATACGAGCTTCCTTGGCCAATATTGCTTGAAATCAGTGACTTAGTTGGTCACTGAGGCAATTGGTATGTGTGTGAATGTTGTTGTGCTTCTGTAAGGCGACCTTGAGTGTCTTGAAAGGCGCCAATAAATAAAAAATTGAATGCATTATTATTATTATTATTATTATTATTATCAAGATTGTGAAGTAATAATAAAATGTAGTGAATAAAATCTTAGTTCACGCAGGAAGGATGATGACACATTTAATGCATTTTTTTGTTCAAATATAAAAAAAAAATGTAGTTTTCTTTTCCGTACACTTTGTAAATGCTTTTGCATTTCTGCAAATTTTATTTTTGAGCTGGGATTGCTGTGCAAGAGAGTGTATAAGATAAGGACAGATCTCATGACTTGTTGAAATTGTTTACTGGTTTTGTTTTGGTAGATGGCAAATAATGGAAATTACATGCATGTTTAACCATAATTGGTGTGTGTGTGTTGCCAGTTTTGACTAGCTTGACATGCTTGGATAATAATTGTTTCCTTATAGCCACACCTGTCTGTGTGGCAAAACACGGAGAGTGAGTAGGAAGTACACTGCAGTCTGGGAACGCCAGATACAATATGTAAAATGCCTATTTAAGAAAAATCAACCCAGAACAGCAATTATCGTATAAATTTTAGTTTTTGCAGAAAATATTCCGGTGACAGATAAAGGTTCCTTTTTGCACAAGAGGTTGTTTAAGTATGTGTTTGGAATGTGGAAGTAAAAGTGGAATTTTCACCAAATAGCATCTTTTGCAAATTTCTCAAAGCCATTATTTTCAAGAAATTGCCTTTCTTGAATGACAGAACTGGCACTTTTGATGGACGTATTTCTTGCTGTCACATGAAATCATTAGGTATGTTTTTTACCAAATAAAAAAAGCTAAAAGTACAATGCAAGTTGTATATATTATGCATAATATTACGCATAGTATTAATATATTTTTATTAATGTTTCTTTTTGAAAAATACTTTTTCAACGGAAGGGGTTTGCACTAATAGAACGACCTCACCGAATTGCTAAATTCCAGACAATTAACAGCTTCGAGAATACTCAATCGGTGTGTGATTTATGTGTTTTCAGAAGATTTAATGAAAGGTAAACGTTAAAAAAGCGCCAACATGATCGTATTATGTATCCTAGGGGCCGTGAAAGGCTACCTTGTTTTTGTACCCATTTCATACCCACTGTTTGGGTGGTTGGGTACAGTCGGACATTGCTTTGGTGTTAGTCACAGCAGGAGAGGCTGGGCTCTTTTCCAGCTGGCGTGATGGTTCTGTCAAGGAATGTGTGTGTGACTGGAGGCCTGGGTGGGGCTCACAGTTCCTCTGCACTATGTGCGGCCTGAGAGATGGAGTGTTTAGTTTGTGCCTCTTTCTAAACAGGGTGTGTCTCCTACTCGGGTAAAATTTTGCCAGATTTTGCGCTCTTTTTACACGTGGTTTAGTGTTGCCAACCATGTTGGAATTGGATGACACCGATTAGACCGATGTGGTGATTGACGTGCCGCAGGTACAGAGGGTTATGGAAGTCCGTCAAAGGCGTGCTTGTGCCTTTTCTGCTTGTTATAGTTTCGTGCTCTTCAAATGTAAACCTGATGCTTATTTAGTGCGTTTGTGTCTGGTTTGGTTGTTCGGCACCTTTAGCAACATGACAGCAAACTTGATAGGACTAAGGAGAGCACTCGTAAATGTCACCAAATTGAGTGTACACAGCTGCTCCGCCAAATGTTGTTGTTTGCAAACAGTGCCACAGCCTTGTCCAGACTAGCCTTTATCACCACAGGCCGGTGACTATTTAAGTAACAGCTCCGAAATAGCCATTTGTGAAACAACAGGGTAGACCGTAATGAGATTTAAGTGAACAGTTTGGAAGGTTGAAGAAAGAAATGCTTGCTGTTTTTATATTATGGTTTGTTTGTGAACACTAGTCGGTACAGTGAGAGCTTGTTTTTGTATATATAAAGTTCTTGTGTGACCCCTTTTATTTATTCATTTATTTAACATTTTAAAAAGTGTGTTAAATTAATTTATTAAAAAAAAAAAAATGCATCGATTCATTGTTGTAATTAGTTCTCATTTATATCAAATTCTCCTGTGGTTGCGAGGAGACGTGCGTTGCATCTCGTCTTGCCGTGCATCACTCCTTCAAAGGCTAGAATGGCAGGTTTATAGAGCTGATAAATTCCCAGCATTTTTTCTTGCCCAAGCCGAAAGGCATGAACAGATATCTCTTTGTGTTTGTCCTTCTCCGTTTCGTTGTTCAGATGAGTGCATGCAAAATGAGCATGTGGGAATCTGGCGGATGCCTTGCAGTGACATGACGATCTACAAAGTCTTTCCATTTTTCTGTTTGCTTAATGTTAGACAGTATGTTCTGTTAATTCGCCCTGAGACTGAAGCAAAATGCATGTCATGCCTTTTTTATGTTCGGAGATTTTGCAATAAAGTGAAATGTTATGCAGTCAAATGCGGTTGGCCAAATGTGTTGTTTTTCTCATGCATTTTCTGATGTTCCTTTTTGATAGTCAACTGCATTAAACTAATTTAAGGTGACTTAAAGCTTTCTTGCTTTTCGAGTGTGGTTATGGAGCTGAAGTTTACTTAAAGGGAGGAATTCCAGCACTGTAGTTGTATTGAAGGATTGCTATTAATCAAATTGACTTGGCAAACCCATTTGAATATGAAAATGTTTACGTGGGTAAGTTAATATGCTTGCTGCTTGTATTCACAGACCTCTAGTGTTACTTTAGTACAAATCTTTTTTTTTTTTTGTTTAACCCTTTAACTTTTTAACTCTGTGTGTTCAATGGAGAAAAACAATCTACAGTAGGGTGTTGATTGGGTTAATTTACCCTGTGTAACCACAAAGACAGAGAAGGTTCGATTTAATAGTCAGACTTAAATGAATTGTTAATAAAATTACAAACAATAATGTGTTTTTGAACGCCAAACAACGTAGGATCATTAGCAACATTTAATTTACATTGTTGAATTTAGTAGAAATTAACACATCTTATGGTCAAGATAGCATAATTCCGTATTGCTTTCCAATGGGGATTTTCGGAAATCCTTTTGGGATTATTAAAACCACCATTTAACTTCTCAGTGCAAACTATGTCTGATCAGTGATATTAAATCTTTGCTACCATGGCCTGCTGACAAATTAAGATGAATCAATTTGATGAATTTCTAGACCGTGATAAATTGAGCATGGTGAATGTTATACGTATTTTTGTCAATTAAATCTTTTACTTTTTAATTTTATATAAACTTAATTCTTTTCCTGAGAATTGAACCCACAACCTTAAACTCACTCACTTTAGCAGTGCTAGCACACATTTACTTGATCTTCAAGGATTTATGCCTTATGATTGCAAAATTATTGTAGTTCATGATTGAAGCATTGAGCACGTCATTATAAAAAGCATAGAACGGACACAAAAACACCCACTGCTTGTGTGGTTTGAATGGCTTGTAATTTATGTTGGTGTGAAGCACAGTATTGTCGTTTATTTTGCATCAGCGCTGGTTCTATTGTTAAGGTCAAGTTTCATGTTTCACCTGCTTCATTAAAATTCAGATGGGTTACATTTTTTCTGGCCGTGTGGTTCTATCTTGGGAAACCATATTTGACCTCTGCCTTTTTTGCTAGATATTTTAATGGATCTTTTTTAAACATACCCCCTGTATTGTGTAGAATACACTTCTAAATGTAAAACTATCAATTTTTATTTAAGTTATGATTGCAAAATTAATTATATTTTGTTTCCAACTGTTTTATGAAAGGGTTCGGGGGTATACACAACCAACCATTCTGATTATGTGTAGCGTTTTGACAGATGTAGGGTTTTTTTTTGCTCACAAGAACGTACATTTTGGTGGATATTTTGATACTTATTCGTTTTTTTTTATGTGTGTTACATGGTATCCAAAGTTTATATTGTTGGAAATGCTTTTCTCTATAGTGTGATGAGTTAAAAATTTGTAAATGTTGTCTTTGGTCAAATTTAGTTAAATTAATGTTTTTGCATTTATTTATTTTTTACTTTTGTTGTATTTATTGCCATCTAGTGGTCACTCTTTTTATGCTTAATTTGTAAAGCTTGTTCTTTTTTTTTATTTTATTTTAGGACATCTTGAGGGCTGACCCGGTCCGAACAAAAAAAGCGGTGTTTTGACAAATTTAAAGGTACATTTTTATAATTCTAAAATAACATGATAATAAAATATACAATTTGTAGAAAATGTAATTAAGTGTTGTTGTTGTTGTTGTTGTTGTTGTTGTTGTTTTTAAGATGGCTGATGATCAGGATACGAGGGAAGTGCTTTTCCCACAGTGGATGGGCCCTGATAAACATGGACTCACCATTGAGAAGACTGGTCAAGGAGAGCTTTTTGTCAAAGAGGTGAAAGAGGAGTCACCTGTTGCTCATACTGGCAATGTTTATGAAGGTATAGTATGATTCTAGTATCACACTCGTTATTAAACTATAATGTTAAACTATTCAGTAGTTTAAGACATAGTAACACATATTGTAACCATTTAATAAACATAATTTTTTGGACCATCAGAACTCCAAATGTTTTATCATAGAAATATGCAATTTAATTGCTGTAGGACAAACAAAAGCATTTTCAACTTAAAAAGACCAACAAACAAGCACGAGACGAAGTGCTTGTGTCCATGTTGCCATTGGATACGGCTTATGAATTCTGTTTGTTTAATGCTTATTATTACTATAGGGCTTCTCGCCCTTCAGACTTGAATTCTAGCAATAGTCAGTAATAAAAATAATAGGTTCTATTCTAGCGTAGATTATACCGTATTAGTTCATATTGATACCGTTTTAGACCATTCTGCATGACCGATGCAATGTCTTGCACTAGGTGGTTTATCCATGAAATGGTCTTTATTTTTTTATATGTTCACCTTTCTGATTTTAGGAGCACATTTGTCTGATGTATAAATGATTCTGTCTTTGCACAAACTTATTACACTAATGTACTGTTGGTTATCTTTCAGATAGTGTTTATTGCTCATTACAATGGGGTTATAATGAACAATAATCAGAAGGCTATTAAACGCATATTAGAGTATATTTCAGATAGTCTGTCTGAAAGTCTCTATTTTTCTGCTTCAAGAGTCTGATGCAAGTTGAGCTGATGCAAGTCTGATCATGCATATAATGAACCTCTATTTTTGTTTGATTAAAAACTTTATAGTTCGGAGCGGTTTTTAACTTTACTGTACTTTGCAATTTTCTTCTAAAATAGTGTTTGCATAATTTTATAGTGTGTTTTATAGAGAACTGAAGGATGTGATTTCACCTAGAAGTTTAATTGTTGATTGAAAACATTTTTTTCTAATTCTTATTGTATGCTGCTTTTTCAAAGGTGACCAAGTTGTTGGTGCCACTATTTACTTTGACAACATGAGCTCTGAAGAAACAGTGGAGCTATTGAAAACTCTGAACCGACATAAGGTTGGATTGAAACTACAAAACAAGTATGGAGACCGCTCACCTAGCCGCTCTCCTTGCCGCTCACCTTGCCGCTCACCGATGGGGACGTTGTCATGGGAAGGACGTGGAGCATTAGGGAGCACTAGTTCAGATGTCCTTCTGGTAAGATGACAACACCAATTGTTTTTGAATCTTGCGGTTTTTGTATAATTTGTATTATTTCCTGTTGAAGGATGATGAAGACTACAGAAGAATCTACACAAAGAAGATTAAACCCAGACTGAAGTCTGAAGATCTTGCTGAGGGTGTGGATGTACGCACAGAACGCCACAGCAGCACAAGCAGTGATGGTTGCACAATTACTACAGTCACTCGACGAATAACTACATACACTGTGGACGTCCCTGGGAGCACTCACCAGCAGATTGATCCCTCAAGCCCCGAGTTCAAGATTCAGGTCTTGCAAAATGAGCAGTTGGAGGGTGGGGTTGTTACCAGTGTACATAAAGATGTAATGGAGGACAAGTCTTTTAGTGGGCCTCGTGTTACTGATTTCTCTGGAAAGCATTATACCTTTGATTCTCTAAAAACATGTGAAAAGGACAGGGGGAGAGAGATGGGTATTAATTTGTCAGACACTGGACAACTAGACAGAAAAGGATATGGCGTAGAGGAATATTACGGAAAAACTGAAACTGTTAAAGGTAGTGATGGTCTCACTGGCAACATAACCATTGGTTTGAATAGAGAGTTTGAAAATGTTACTGCTTCACCAGTGGTACCTGAAACGAAAGGTTTAGGCGTGATGGGAAGAACCGAGTTTGCTCCAATGAAGAGCCCTGAAACTCATGTTTCAGGGTTTTCCATTGGTGGAGGTCATGAAGGTAAAAGTACTGATTATGCCGTTCGTGATTTGAAAAGTAAATGCAAATTATCATCAACAATTGAAACCACTCCTTCGAAAGTGCCCAGACAAGATGTATCTGGGATTAGGGATTTTACTGTTGAATGCCCAAAGATCAGTAAGGAAGATTTGGTCATGAGCTGGAACCCGGCCTCAACTTCCGATGTCAAAATTTCTAAATTTGACATTCATGACATTACAACAAGTTTGCACAAAGAAGGTCAATTTTGTGATGTTAAAAATCCTATTGGACAAAGTAAAGCTCTTCAAATGGAAATTCCAAGTATTTCCATGTCAGATGTAAACTTTAACCGGAAAGGACTTCGAGATAAAGATGATGTTGAAGTGTCAATTGTCAAAGGGAATGGAGATGTTACAGAATATCGGGTTCACAGTGAAAGACCTGATGAAGGTTTTAATGACTCAAAGTCCAAAATGCCCTCAAGGACAGTTGAGGGTTCTCTTGGTGTGAACATTTCCAAAACCAATCCACATGTTAAGATACCAAATGCAGAAACTACATTTTCTATTGAAGATGGTGGAAAAGGATATGGAATTGATGGACCAAAAATTGAGGGCCTTGGTGTAGAAATGCCTAAAACTGACAAAACATCAAATGTGAGCATGAAAGGTTCTGAGCATGATTTTCCGCAATCTGAAGAAAACAAGTTCCCTGAAACCACAATTTCATCATTTTTGGGAGCAAAGATTTCTTCGCCTGGGGTTGACTTCAAACTTAAAGGACCCAAAAGGACTGATTTTGATGAAGTAATTTCAAAAGCAGACGTTACTTTACCAGATATAACTATAAAAAGTTCAGAACTTGGCATGAAAGCATCAGAGGCAGAATTCAAAGGAATCAAGTACAAAATACCATCAATATCTGCCTCAAAAATGGCCACGCCCCATGTTGACAAAGGGACTAAGTTAAAAGGAGATAGAAAAATTGAAGGGGAACTTGCAAATTTCACAGATCCAAGTATTGAGAGACTCGAGAGCGAGTTTAGCATGGAAAGCATTAAAACATCCTCTACTGGTTTTAAAGGAACAAAAGTTGCAAGTGTAGATGTCACTGCTAAACCACCTAAATGCGACAAAGATTCAGTTCTTATCATTGAGTTTCCTGATGGAGATGTCAAAGCTCCCAAAATGCCACAAATGTCTGGTCCAAAGCTTAAAGGTGATATCGATGTGCCAATTTTTACAGCTGAAAGAGGTGTTGCTCTGCCAATAGTTGAAATCAAAGGCCAGAATGTTGACAGCCATGCGGAAGGTTTTAAGGTGCCAAAGATTAAAATGCCAGCTTTTGGATTTAAAGGATCAAAGACTGAGGGTACTGATGTTGATGTAAATATTCCTAAAGGGGATATTCAAGATAATGCCACTTTTGTAAACATTAAAAGTCTCGAACTCATTGAAGGATCTGATGGAAAAATCAAAGGTCCCAAAATTCCATTCATTTCTGCTCCAAATATGTCTTTGCCAGATGTTGACTTCAACTTGAAAGGGCCAAAAATAAAAAGTAATTTGGAAGCATCTCTTCCAGATGCTAACATTGACGCAACAAGCATTGACATCAAAGGTTCAGATATTGAGGGAGCAGAAGTAAAAGTCAAAGATCCAAAAATCAAAATGCCATCTATATCTGTTCCAACAATTAAAATGCCGAATATTAACTTTGATTTGAAAGGGCCAAAGACAAAAGCTGATGATGTGTCCATTCCCAAAGTTGAAAAAGATGTTTCTGCAACTAAAGTTGAAGTCAAAAGTTCAAATATTGAAAGTGGTTTTAAAATGCCTAGATTAAACGTGTCTTCATTTGGATTTAAAGGACCAAATGTTGAAGACCATGGTGTACACATTCCTGATAGTGACGTTCAGGTTAAGACTCCAGATGTGAACATGAAAGTTCCAGAGCTTGACATAGAAGGACCAAATGGAACAAAACTTAAAGGAGGTTTTGATGCTTCTTTTCCAGAACGAGAAGTAAAAGCACCAGATTTTGATATTGCAGGTGTACAGGTTCACATTGAGAGACCAGAAGGCAAAGTCAAAGGTCCCAAAATAAAAATGCCAACAATATCAGCTCCAAAAATGTCCATGCCAGATGTTGATTTCAAATTAAAAGGGTCAAAAATGAAAAGTGATGAAGTTGTTGCATCTCTTCCAGAAGTTGAAATTGAAGCTCAAAATCTTGATATTGAAGGGTCAGAGCTTGACATGGAGGGACCAGGGGGAAAAGTCAAAGGCCTTCAATTTAAAATTCCAAACATTTCAGCTCCAAAGATCTCCATGCCCAATGTTGACTTCAGCTTTAAAGGACCTAAATTAAAAGGACATTTTGACACATCTCTTCCAGAAGCAGAAATAAAGGGACCTGAACTAGATATCCAAGGTCCAGAGCTTGACATTGATGGACCAGAGGGAAAAGTCAAAGGCCCTAAATTTAAGATGCCTACGTTTTCAGCTCCAAAGATCTCCATGCCTGATGTTGACTTCAATTTGAAAGGGCCAAAACTGAAAGGAGAGGTTGATGCATCTCTTCCAAAACCTGAAATGGAAGCACCAAATCTTGATATTGAGGGCCAAGACGTTGATGGACCTGAAAGAAAAGTCAAAGGCCCTAAATTTAAGATGCCTACATTTTCAGCTCCTACGATCTCCATGCCTGATGTTGACTTCAACTTGAAAGGACCTAAACTGAAAGGAGATATTGATGCATCTCTTCCAGAAGCCAAAATGAAAACGCCAAATCTTGAAGGACTAGAGCTTAACATTGAAGGACCAGAGGGGGGTGTCAAAGGTTCTAAATTCAAAATTCCTTCAATGTCTGCTCCAAAGATCTCTCTGCCTGATGTTGACCTGAAACTGAAAAAGCCAAATCTTAAAGGTGATTTTGATGTATCTCGTCCAAAAGCAGAACTTAAAGGACCAGAACTAGATATCCAAGGACCAGAGCTTGACATTGATGGGTCAGAGGGTAAAGGTAAAGGCCTTAAATTTAAAATGCCAAAAATTTCAGCTCCAAAGATCTCCATGCCTGATGTTGACTTCAATATGAAAGGGCCAAAACTGAAAGGAGAGGTTGATGCATCTCTTCCAAAACCTGAAATGGAAGCACCAAATCTTGATATTGAGGGCCCAGAGCTCAACATTGAAGGACCAGAGGGGGAAATCAAATGTCCTAAATTAAAAATGACAACAATATCTACTCCAAATATCTCTCTGCCCGATGTTGACCTCAAACTGAAAAAGCCCAAACTTAAAGGTGATTTTGACGTATCCCTTCCAGAAGCAGAAATTAAAGGACCAGAACTAGATATCCAAGGTCCAGAGCTTGACATTGATGGACCAGAGGGTAAAGGTAAAGGCCTTACATTTAAAATGCCAAAAATTTCAGGTCCAAAGATCTCCATGCCTGATGTTGACTTCAATTTGAAAGGGCCAAAGCTGAAAGGAGAGGTTGATGCTATTCCAGAAGCCAGAATTAAACCACCAAATGTTGACATTGATAGACCGGAGCTTGACATTGAAGGACCAGAGGGAAAAATCAAAGGTCCTAAATTAAAAATGCCAACAATATCTGCTCCAAATATCTCTCTGCCCGATGTTGACCTCAAACTGAAAAAGCCCAAACTTAAAGGTGATTTTGACGTATCCCTTCCAGAAGCAGAAATTAAAGGACCAGAACTAGATATCCAAGGTCCAGAGCTTGACATTGATGGACCAGAGGGTAAAGGTAAAGGCCTTACATTTAAAATGCCAAAAATTTCTGCTCCAAAGATCTCCATGCCTGATGTTGACTTCAATTTGAAAGGGCCAAAGCTGAAAGGACACGTTGATGCATCTCTTCCAAAACCTGAAAAGGAAGCACCAAATCTTGATATTGAGGGCCCAGAGATTGACATTGAAGGACCAGAGGGGAAAATCAAAGGTCCTAAATTTAAGATACCTAAATTTTCAGCTCCTAAGATCTCCATGCCTGATGTCGACTTCAATTTGAAAGGGCCAAAACTGAAAGGAGAGATAGATGCCTCTCTTCCAAAACCTGAAGTGGAAGCACCAAATCTTGATATTGAGGGCCCAGAGCTCGACATTGATGGACCAGAGGGAAAAGTCAAAGGCCCTAAATTTAAAATACCTAAATTTTCAGCTCCTAAGATCGCCATGCCTGATGTTGACTTCAACTTGAAAGGACCTCAACTGAAAGGAGATATTGATGCATCTATTCCAAAAGTCGACATGAAAGCGCCAAATCTTGATATTGATGGGCCAGAGCTTCACTTTGAAGGACCAGAGGGAAAAATCAAAGGTTCTATTTTCAAAATGCCAACAATATCTGCTCCAAAGATCTCTCTGCCTGATGTTGACCTGAAACTGAAAAAGCCAAAACTTAAAGGCGATTTTGACGCATCTCTTCCAGAAGCAGAAATTAAAGGACCAGAACTAGATATCCAAGGTCCAGAGCTTGACATTGATGGACCAGAGGGTAAAGGTAAAAGCCTTAAATTTAAAATGCCAAAATTTTCTGCTCCAAAGATCTCCATGCCTGATGTTGACTTTAATTTGAAAGGGCCAAAGATGATAGGAGAGGTTGATGCATCTATTCCAGAAGCCGGAATTAAAGCGCCAAATGTTGACATTGATGGACCGGAACTTGACATTGAAGGACCAGAGGGAAAAATCAAAGGTCCTAAATTCAAAATGCCAACCATATCTGCTCCTAAGATCTCCCTGCCTGATGTTGACCTCAAACTGAAAAAGCCCAAACTTAAAGGTGATTTTGACGTATCCCTTCCAGAAGCAGAAATTAAAGGATCAGAACTAGATTTTCAAGGTCCAGAGCTTGACATCGATGGACCAGATGGAAAAGTCAAAGGCCCTAAATTTAAGATGCCTACGTTTTCAGCTCCAAAGATCTCCATGCCTGATGTTGACTTCAATTTGAAAGGGCCAAAACTGAAAGGAGAGGTTGATGCATCTCTTCCAAAACCTGAAATGGAAGCACCAAATCTTGATATTGAGGGCCCAGAGCTCGACATTGATGGACCAGAGGGAAAAATCAAAGGCCCTAAATTTAAGATGCCTAAATTTTCAGCTCCTAAGATCTCCATGCCTGATGTTGACTTCAACTTGAAAGGACCAAAACTGAAAGGAGATTTTGATGCATCTATTCCTGAAGCTGAAATAAAAACGCCACATCTTGATATTGATGGACCAGATCTTGACATTGAAGGACCAGAGGGGAAAATCAAAGGTCCCAAATTCAAAATGCCAACAATATCTGCTCCAAAGATCTCTCTACCTGATGTTGACCTCAAACTGAAAAAGCCCAAACTTAAAGGTGATTTTGACGTATCCCTTCCAGAAGCAGAAATTAAAGGATCAGAACTAGATTTTCAAGGTCCAGAGCTTGACATCGATGGACCAGATGGAAAAGTCAAAGGCCCTAAATTTAAGATGCCTACGTTTTCAGCTCCAAAGATCTCCATGCCTGATGTTGACTTCAATTTGAAAGGGCCAAAACTGAAAGGAGAGGTTGATGCATCTCTTCCAAAACCTGAAATGGAAGCACCAAATCTTGATATTGAGGGCCCAGAGCTCGACATTGATGGACCAGAGGGAAAAGTCAAAGGCCCTAAATTTAAGATGCCTAAATTTTCAGCTCCTAAGATCTCCATGCCTGATGTTGACTTCAACTTGAAAGGACCAAAACTGAAAGGAGATTTTGATGCATCTATTCCTGAAGCTGAAATAAAAACGCCACATCTTGATATTGATGGACCAGATCTTGACATTGAAGGACCAGAGGGGAAAATCAAAGGTCCCAAATTCAAAATGCCAACAATATCTGCTCCAAAGATCTCTCTACCTGATGTTGACCTCAAACTGAAAAAGCCCAAACTTAAAGGTGATTTTGACATATCTCTTCGAAGCAGAAATTAAAGGACCTGAAAGATACCAGGTCAAGACGACTATGGACCAGATAAGGAAAGCGCCTAAATTTAAAATGCCTAATTTTCAGCTCCAAAGATCTCCATGCCTGAGTCGACTTCATTTGAAAGGGCCAAAACTGAAAGGAGAGGTTTGCGTCTCTTCCAAAACCAGAATGGAGCACCAAATCGTTGAGGGCCCAGAGCTCGACATTGATGGACCAGAGGGAAAATCAAAGGCCCTAAATTTAAGATGCCTAAATTTTCAGCTCCTATCTCCAGCCTGATGTTGACTTCAACTTGAAAGGACCAAAACTGAAAGGAGATTTTGATGCATCTATTCCTGAGGCTGAAATAAAACACATTTGATGGACCAGATTTGACATTGAAGGACCAGGGGAAAATCAAAGGTCCCAAATTCAAAATGCCAACAATATCTGCTCCAAGATCTCTCTACCTGATGTTGACCTCAAACTGAAAAAGCCCAAACTTAAAGGTGATTTTGACGTATCTCTTTCAGAAGCAGAAATTAAAGGACCTGAACTAGATATCCAAGGTCCAGAGCTTGACATTGATGGACCAGATGGAAAAGTCAAAGGCCCTAAATTTAAAATGCCTAAATTTTCAGCTCCAAAGATCTCCATGCCTGACGTCGACTTCAATTTGAAAGGGCCAAAACTGAAAGGAGAGGTTGATGCGTCTCTTCCAAACCAGAAGTGGAAGCCCAAATCTTGATATGAGGGCCCAGAGCTCGACATTGATGGACCAGAGGGAAAAGTCAAAGGCCCTAAATTTAAGATGCCTAAATTTTCAGCTCCTAAGATCTCCATGCCTGATGTTGACTTCAATTGAAAGGACCAAAACTGAAAGGAGATTTTGATGCATCTATTCCTGAAGCTGAAATAAAAACGCCACATCTTGATATTGATGGACCAGATCTTGACATTGAAGGACCAAAGGGGAAAATCAAAGGTCCCAAATTCAAAATGCCAACAATATCTGCTCCAAGATCTCTCTACCGATGTTGACCTCAAACTGAAAAGCCCAAACTTAAAGGTGATTTTGACGTATCTCTTCCAGAAGCAGAAATTAAAGGACCTGAACTAGATATCCAAGGTCCAGAGCTTGACATTGATGGACCAGATGGAAAAGTCAAAGGCCCTAAATTTAAAATGCCTAAATTTTCAGCTCCAAAGATCTCCATGCCTGACGTCGACTTCAATTTGAAAGGGCCAAAACTGAAAGGAGAGGTTGATGCATCTCTTCCAAAACCAGAAGTGGAAGCTCCAAATCTTGATATTGAGGGCCCAGAGCTCGACATTGATGGACCAGAGGGAAAAGTCAAAGGCCCTAAATTTAAGATGCCTAAATTTTCAGCTCCTAAGATCTCCATGCCTGATGTTGACTTCAACTTGAAAGGACCAAAACTGAAAGGAGATTTTGATGCATCTATTCCTGAGGCTGAAATAAAAACGCCACATCTTGATATTGATGGACCAGATCTTGACATTGAAGGACCAGAGGGGAAAATCAAAGGTCCCAAATTCAAAATGCCAACAATATCTGCTCCAAAGATCTCTCTACCTGATGTTGACCTCAAACTGAAAAAGCCCAAACTTAAAGGTGATTTTGACGTATCTCTTCCAGAAGCAGAAATTAAAGGACCTGAACTAGATATCCAAGGTCCAGAGCTTGACATTGATGGACCAGATGGAAAAGTGAAAGGCCCTAAATTTAAAATGCCTAAATTTTCAGCTCCAAAGATCTCCATGCCTGACGTCGACTTCAATTTGAAAGGGCCAAAACTGAAAGGAGAGGTTGATGCATCTCTTCCAAAACCAGAAGTGGAAGCTCCAAATCTTGATATTGAGGGCCCAGAGCTCGACATTGATGGACCAGAGGGAAAAGTCAAAGGCCCTAAATTTAAGATGCCTAAATTTTCAGCTCCTAAGATCTCCATGCCTGATTTGACTTCAACTTGAAAGGACCAAAACTGAAAGGAGATTTTGATCATCTATTCCTGAGGCTGAAATAAAAACGCCACATCTTGATATTGATGGACCAGATCTTGACATTGAAGACCAGAGGGGAAAATCAAAGGTCCCAAATTCAAAATGCCAACAATATCTGCTCCAAAGATCTCTCTACCTGATGTTGACCTCAAACTGAAAAAGCCCAAACTTAAAGGTGATTTTGACGTATCTCTTCCAGAAGCAGAAATTAAAGGACCTGAACTAGATATCCAAGGTCCAGAGCTTGACATTGATGGACCAGATGGAAAAGTGAAAGGCCCTAAATTTAAAATGCCTAAATTTTCAGCTCCAAAGATCTCCATGCCTGACGTCGACTTCAATTTGAAAGGGCCAAAACTGAAAGGAGAGGTTGATGCGTCTCTTCCAAATCCAGAAGTGGAAGCTCCAAATCTTGATATTGAGGGCCCAGAGCTCGACATTGATGGACCAGAGGGAAAAGTCAAAGGCCCTAAATTTAAGATACCTAATTTTCAGCTCCTAAGATCTCCATGCCTGATGTTGACTTCAACTTGAAAGGACCAAAACTGAAAGGAGATTTTGATGCATCTTTTCCTGAAGCTAAAATAAAAACGCCACATCTTGATATTGATGGACCAGATCTTGACATTGAAGGACCAGAGGGGAAAATCAAAGGTCCCAAATTCAAAATGCCAACAATATCTGCTCCAAAGATCTCTCTACCTGATGTTGACCTCAAACTGAAAAAGCCCAAACTTAAAGGTGATTTTGACGTATCTCTTCCAGAAGCAGAAATTAAAGGACCTGAACTAGATATCCAAGGTCCAGAGCTTGACATTGATGGACCAGATGGAAAAGTGAAAGGCCCTAAATTTAAAATGCCTAAATTTTCAGCTCCAAAGATCTCCATGCCTGACGTCGACTTCAATTTGAAAGGGCCAAAACTGAAAGGAGAGGTTGATGCATCTCTTCCAAAACCAGAAGTGGAAGCTCCAAATCTTGATATTGAGGGCCCAGAGCTCGACATTGATGGACCAGAGGGAAAAGTCAAAGGCCCTAAATTTAAGATGCCTAAATTTTCAGCTCCTAAGATCTCCATGCCTGATGTTGACTTCAACTTGAAAGGACCAAAACTGAAAGGAGATTTTGATACATCTATTCCTGAGGCTGAAATAAAAACGCCACATCTTGATATTGATGGACCAGATCTTGACATTGAAGAACCAGAGGGGAAAATCAAAGGTCCCAAATTCAAAATGCCAACAATATCTGCTCCAAAGATCTCTCTACCTGATGTTGACCTCAAACTGAAAAAGCCCAAACTTAAAGGTGATTTTGACGTATCTCTTCCAGAAGCAGAAATTAAAGGACCTGAACTAGATATCCAAGGTCCAGAGCTTGACATTGATGGACCAGATGGAAAAGTGAAAGGCCCTAAATTTAAAATGCCTAAATTTTCAGCTCCAAAGATCTCCATGCCTGACGTCGACTTCAATTTGAAAGGGCCAAAACTGAAAGGAGAGGTTGATGCGTCTCTTCCAAATCCAGAAGTGGAAGCTCCAAATCTTGATATTGAGGGCCCAGAGCTCGACATTGATGGACCAGAGGGAAAAGTCAAAGGCCCTAAATTTAAGATACCTACATTTTCAGCTCCTAAGATCTCCATGCCTGATGTTGACTTCAACTTGAAAGGACCAAAACTGAAAGGAGATTTTGATGCATCTATTCCTGAAGCTAAAATAAAAACGCCACATCTTGATATTGATGGACCAGATCTTGACATTGAAGGACCAGAGGGGAAAATCAGAGGTCCCAAATTCAAAATGCCAACAATATCTGCTCCAAAGATCTCTCTACCTGATGTTGACCTCAAACTGAAAAAGCCCAAACTTAAAGGTGATTTTGACGTATCTCTTCCAGAAGCAGAAATTAAAGGACCTGAACTAGATATCCAAGGTCCAGAGCTTGACATTGATGGACCAGATGGAAAAGTGAAAGGCCCTAAATTTAAAATGCCTAAATTTTCAGCTCCAAAGATCTCCATGCCTGACGTCGACTTCAATTTGAAAGGGCCAAAACTGAAAGGAGAGGTTGATGCATCTCTTCCAAAACCAGAAGTGGAAGCTCCAAATCTTGATATTGAGGGCCCAGAGCTCGACATTGATGGACCAGAGGGAAAAGTCAAAGGCCCTAAATTTAAGATGCCTAAATTTTCAGCTCCTAAGATCTCCATGCCTGATGTTGATTCAACTTGAAAGGACCAAAACTGAAAGGAGATTTTGATACATCTATTCCTGAGGCTGAAATAAAAACGCCACATCTTGATATTGATGGACCAGATCTTGACATTGAAGAACCAGAGGGGAAAATCAAAGGTCCCAAATTCAAAATGCCAACAATATCTGCTCCAAAGATCTCTCTACCTGATGTTGACCTCAAACTGAAAAAGCCCAAACTTAAAGGTGATTTTGACGTATCTCTTCCAGAAGCAGAAATTAAAGGACCTGAACTAGATATCCAAGGTCCAGAGCTTGACATTGATGGACCAGATGGAAAAGTGAAAGGCCCTAAATTTAAAATGCCTAAATTTTCAGCTCCAAAGATCTCCATGCCTGACGTCGACTTCAATTTGAAAGGGCCAAAACTGAAAGGAGAGGTTGATGCGTCTCTTCCAAATCCAGAAGTGGAAGCTCCAAATCTTGATATTGAGGGCCCAGAGCTCGACATTGATGGACCAGAGGGAAAAGTCAAAGGCCCTAAATTTAAGATACCTACATTTTCAGCTCCTAAGATCTCCATGCCTGATGTTGACTTCAACTTGAAAGGACCAAAACTGAAAGGAGATTTTGATGCATCTATTCCTGAAGCTAATATAAAAACGCCACATCTTGATATTGATGGACCAGATCTTGACATTGAAGGACCAGAGGGGAAAATCAGAGGTCCCAAATTCAAAATGCCAACAATATCTGCTCCAAAGATCTCTCTACCTGATGTTGACCTCAAACTGAAAAAGCCCAAACTTAAAGGTGATTTTGACGTATCTCTTCCAGAAGCAGAAATTAAAGGACCTGAACTAGATATCCAATGTCCAGAGCTTGACATTGATGGACCAGAGCATAAAGGTAAAAGCCTTAAATTTAAAATGCCAAAATTTTCAGCTCCAAAGATCTCCCTGCCTGATGTTGGTTTAAAGCTGAAAGAGCCAAGGATAGAAGGTGATTTCGATGTGTCAAGCCCTATTGTGGAAGGAGAACTTGCAACACCTAAAATAGAAGTCAAAAGTCCAAAAGTTGACAGTCTTGAAGGCGGTTTCAAAATGCCCAAATTTAAAGTTCCTTCATTTGGTCTTAAAAGCCCAAATGTTGAGAGTACTGATATTGATGTCAAAATACCTGATGCTGACATAGAATTGAATTCTCCAGATATTGAATTAAAAGGTCCAGAGCTTGATGTTGAAGGGCCAAAAGGGAAAATAAAGGGCTCCAAGTTTAAACTGCCTTCATTTTCAGGCCCAAAGATTACTATGCCTGATATGGACTTCAACGTGAAAGGGCCAAAACTGAAAGGTGGTTTTGATGCAACTCTTCCAGAAGCGCAAATAAAATCACCAGAACTTGATATTACAGATTCAGAACTTGACATTGATGGTCCAAATGGAAAAGTAAAAGGTCCCAAAATTAAAATGCCAACAATATCAGCATCTAAAATCTCCATGCCAGATATTGATCTCAAACTGAAAAGTCCAAAGATTAAAGGTGATGTTGATACATCAACTTCAACTTCAGGAACCACAATCTCTCCTTCCACTTTAGAAGTAAAAAGCCCAACTTTTGAAGGACCAGATGGTAGATTTAAAATGCCCAAGTTTAAAATGCCTTCTTTTGGGTTTAAAGGTCCAAACGTTGAGGGTGTCAATGTTGACTTGAACATTCCAGACACTGACATTCAAGTAAAGTCACCAGATGTAAATCTTAAAGGTCCCGAGCTTGATGTTGAAAGTCCAAAAGAAAAAATTAAGCTCTCCAAGTTTAAACTACCTTCATTTTCTGGCCCAAAAATATCCATCCCTGATGTTGACTTCAACTTGAAAGGGCCAAAACTGAAAGGTGACTTTGACACATCTTCTCCTAACACGGAAATAAAAGCAACAAACATTGATATTGTTGGTCCGGAGCTTGACACTGATGGACCCGAGGCAAAGATCAAAGGTCCCAAAATCAAAATGCCAACTATATCAGCTCCTAAAATCTCCATGCCAGATATTGATCTCAAACTGAAAAGTCCAACTATTAAAGGGGATGTCGATGTGTCCATTCCGAAAGTTGAAGGAGATATTACAGCCCCCAAAGTAAAAGTCAAAAGCCCAAATGTTGAAGGTTCCGGATTTAAGATGCCCAAGTTTAAAGTGCCTTCTCTTGGGTTTAAAAGTCCACGTGTAGACAGTGATGGTTGTGATGTAAACATTCCTGAAGCTAAAATTCAAGTTAAATCACCCGATGTTGAAATAAAAGGTCCCGAACTTGATGCTGATGGACCAAAAGGAAAAATGAAGGGCCTCAAGTTTAGACTGCCTTCATTCTCAGGCCCAAAGATTACTATCCCTGATGTTGACTTGAACTTGAAAGGTCCCAAACTGAAAGGTGGTTTTGACCCATCTCTTCCAGAAGCCGATGTCAAATCACAAGGAATTGATATTGCAAGTCCAGAGCTTGACATTGATGGACCAGAGGGTAAAGTAAAAGTCAGCGGCTCAAAGTTTAAATTACCTTCGTTTTCAGGCCCAAAGATCACTATGCCTGACGTTGACTTCAACTTGAAAGGTCCCAAACTAGACGGTGGTTTTGATGTATCTCTTCCAGAAGCAGAAATGAAAGGACCAGAACTAGATATCCAAGGACCCGAGTTTGATGTTGAAGGGCCAAAAGGAAAAGTCAGCGGCCCCAAAATTAAGCTACCTTCGTTTTCTGGCCCAAAGATTTCTATGCCTGATGTTGATTTCAACTTGAAAGGTCCCAAACTGAAAGGTGGATTTGATGCATCTCTTCCAGAAGCAGATATTAAAACACCAGATCTTGAAATTGCAGGTCCAGAACTTGATGTTGATGGACCAGGGGGAAAAATCAAAGGTCCCAAAATTAAAATGCCAACAATATCGGCTCCAAAAATATCTGTGCCAGATGTTGACCTCAAACTGAAAAGTCCAAAAATAAAAGGCGATCTTGATATGTCAATTCCAAAAGTGGAAGGGGATGTCACAGTGCCTAATGTTAAAATTAAAGGTGCAGATGTTGAAGGACCAGGGGGCAGTTTCAAGATGCCCAAATTTAAAATGCCATCATTTGGGTTTAAAGGTCCCGATGTTGACGTGAAAAGCCCTGATGCTGATATTCGTATTAGCACTCCAGATATGAACATTAAAGGTCCAGAGTTTGATGTTGAAGGGCCAAAAGGAAAAGTCAGCGGCCCCAAAATTAAGCTACCTTCGTTTTCTGGCCCAAAGATTTCTATGCCTGATGTTGATTTCAACTTGAAAGGTCCCAAACTGAAAGGCGGATTTGATGCATCTCTTCCAGAAGCAGATATTAAAACACCAGATCTTGAAATCGCAGGTCCAGAACTTGATGTTGATGGACCAGAGGGAAAAATCAAAGGTCCCAAAATCAAAATGCCAACAATATCGGCTCCAAAAATATCTGTGCCAGATGTTGACCTCAAACTGAAAAGTCCAAAGATAAAAGGCGATCTTGATATGTCAATTCCAAAAGTGGAAGGGGATGTCACAGTGCCTAATGTTGAAATTAAAGGTGCAGATGTTGAAGGACCAGGGGGCAGTTTCAAGATGCCCAAATTTAAAATGCCGTCATTTGGGTTTAAAGGTCCTGATGTTGACGTGAAAAGCCCTGATACTGATATTCGTATTAGCACTCCAGATATGAACATTAAAGGTGCAGAGTTTGATGTTGAAGGGCCAAAAGGAAAAGTCAGCGGCCCCAAAATTAAGCTACCTTCGTTTTCTGGCCCAAAGATTTCTATGCCTGATGTTGATTTCAACTTGAAAGGTCCCAAACTGAAAGGTGGATTTGATGCATCTCTTCCAGAAGCAGATATTAAAACACCAGATCTTGAAATCGCAGGTCCAGAACTTGATGTTGATGGACCAGATGGAAAAATCAAAGGTCCCAAAATCAAAATGCCAACAATATCGGCTCCAAAAATATCTGTGCCAGATGTTGACCTCAAACTGAAAAGTCCAAAGATAAAAGGCGATCTTGATATGTCAATTCCAAAAGTGGAAGGGGATGTCACAGTGCCTAATGTTGAAATTAAAGGTGCAGATGTTGCAGGTCCAGGGGGCAGTTTCAAGATGCCCAAATTTAAAATGCCATCATTTGGGTTTAAAGGTCCCGATGTTGATGTGAAAAGCCCTGATGCTGACATTCGTATTAACGCTCCAGATATGAACATTAAAGGTCCAGAATTTGATGTTGAAGGGCCAAAAGGAAAAGTCAGCGGCCCCAAAATTAAGCTACCTTTGTTTTCTGGCCCGAAGATTTCTATGCCTGATATTGATTTCAACTTGAAAGGTCCCAAACTGAAAGGTGGTTTTGACACATCTCTTCATGAAGCCGACATTGAAACACCAGATCTTGATATTGCAGGTCCAGAGCTTGCTATTGAAGGACCAGAAGGAAAAATCAAAGGTCCCAAAATCAAAATGCCAAATATTTCAGCTCCAAAAGTCTCCATGCTTGATGTTGATCTCAATCTGAAAGGGCCAAAGACGAAAGTTGATATTGATGTGTCAACTCCTAAAATGGAAGGAGATGTTACAGTGCCTCATGTTGAAATCAGAGGTCCAGGTGTGGACGGACCCGAGAGTGGTTATAAGATGCCCAAATTTAAAGTACCTTCATTTGGGTTTAAAGGTCCTAATGTTGATGTAAAGATCCCTGATGCTGACATTCAGATCAATGCTCCCGATGTGGCAATTAAAGGTCCAGAGTTTGATGTTGAAGGGCCAAAAGGAAAAATCAGTAGTTCCAAGTTTAAATTACCTTCATTTTCTGGCCCAAAGATTTCTGTGCCTGATGTTGATCTCAACTTGAAAGGTCCCAAACTCGAAGGTGGTTTTGATGCATCACTTCCAGAAGCAGACATTAAAACACCAAATCTTGACCTTTCTCGTCCAGAACTTGCTGTTGATGGACCAGATGGAAAAATCAAAGGTCCCAAAATCAAAATGCCAACAATATCAGCTCCCAAAATTTCCTTGCCAGATGTTGATCTCAACCTAAAAGGTCCAAGCATAAAAGGTGATTTTGATATGTCAATTCCAAAAGTGGAAGGAGATGTCACAGTGCCTAATGTTGAAGTGAAAGGTGCAGATGTTGAAGGACCTGAGGGTAGTTTTAAGATGCCCAAATTTAAAATGCCGTCGTTTGGATTTAAAGGTCCAGTTGTTGAAGATCCTAATGTTGATGTAAAAATCCCTCATGCTGACATTTCGGTTAACGCTTCAGATGTGGCCTTTAAAGGTCCAGAATGTGGTCTTGACGGGCTAAAAGGAAACCTCAGTGGCTCAAAAATTACATCACTTTCTTCCAATATCACTGTGCCTGAAATTGATCTCAACTTACATGGTCCAAAGGGAAAAGCTCAGGTTGATTTACAAACTCCAATGGTAAAAGATCTTGCAGCACCAAAAGTTGAAATTGAAGACTTTGAAGTTGAGGGGCCTGGTTTTAGGATGCCGAAGATTAAAATGCCCACATTTGGGTTAAAAGGACAAAAAGTTGAAGGCCCTGATTTTGATGTTAAAGTTCCCAAACCGGACATCCAAGTTAAAACTCCAAGTGTTGATACAAAGGTAGTAGAGCTTGACATTGAAGGAAAACTCAAAGATCCAAAATCGAAAAAGTTTACAATTTCCCCACCGAATATTTCAATGCCAGATTATGAGCTAAACCTGAAAGGACAAAAACATAATGATAATTTGGATCTGTCAATTCCTAAAGTGGAAGGAAGTTTTGCAACGCCACATGCTGCAAAAGGCCCAAACTTTGAAGGTCCAGTTTCAGAATCCCCTAATCTTGATACAGAATTCTCTCAGAAGCATGTTAAAAAAGCAAAGTTTAAAATGCCCAAGTTTGGATTTAAAGGTTCAAAATCCGAAGTGCCGGATGTTGGATTAAACCCCGCAGGTGGTAGCCTTTCATTACCGAAAAAGGATACAAAGGCCTGTGTCAATATTGAAAGTTCAAATGTAATGAGTGGTCTAGAGACAAGTGTAACTGGAAGAAAGGGCAAATTAAAGCTGGCCAAATCAAAAGGAAAGTCCAAAACACTTGATGCTGAACTGAAAGATAATGTTAAGGTAGAGGCAATTGATCCAGATTCTCAATTAAAATCAATGAAAGTGAAAAAAGGATTTTTCGGAAAGTTACATTTTCCAGATGTGGAACTTGACATCAAATCCCCAAAAGTTAAAGGTAGTTCCTTTGCAGCACCAGATGTTGATTTGAAATCTGCAACTCTCAACGCAGGAATTTGTAATGTCGATGTTCAGAACCCAGATATATGTTTGGAAAGCCAAGAGGGCCAAATCAAAACGCCAAAAAATGCTGACATTGATATCAGAGGACAGGATTATGAGATTTCTGGGAAGTCGTTATGCTCTCCAGAAATAAGTGTCGAAGCTAGAGGCCAAGGTTTAAATTTATCGGGAGAAAAAAGAAATGAAATGCCAATTATAGAGGGACAACAAGATGCTTCGTTTTCAGATTGTCAAGAAAGTAATGTAACTTTTCCTAAGAAAAAGGTACCAAAGTTTGGTATTCTTTTACCCAAAGTAGAAGGCAAAATGCCCCGACTAAATGTTACCACTGGTGAATCTCAGAGCAAAGAAATGCAAAACATTGGCGGAAAAGTTGAGGTGAAAATGTCAAAAGACTGTGCATCAGATCTTTCTCTTAAGGGAGCAGAGACTGATGTTACCACTAAAAGTGATGTAAATGTGTCTAAGGAGTTGAGTCTTAGTCTTGGAAAGTTGGGAAGTAGCAATGTGTCGGAAGAGGGAACCTCTGGGTTTAAAGTTTCATCAAAGAGTAAATCAGCCTCTCTCGATTTCTTTAAAAAATCACGTCATCTCTCTTCCTCAATAGGTGACGAGGGAGGTTTAGCTTCTCCTATTTCTACTGATGGGCAAGTGCAAGCTGAAGGTGGTAATATTTTATTAGATGCTGGAGAAACAAAAGGTAAAGGCAAAAAAGGAAAGTTGAAGTTTGCTACAATTGGAGGTTTTGGTTCAAAAAGTAAAGGCTCCTATGAAGTTACACTTGGAGATGAAAGCGAGAGCAAGATTGGCACTGCTCAGCCTTTAAAAAAGTCCAGAATATCTTCATCATCTAGCAGTGATAGTGGCTCAAAAGGTAGTTTTCACTTACCACGGCTTGAATTGGCAGTTTCACCAAAGAAATAGATTTTATGATTTTCATCTAGCTGCATGAATGCAATCATTTATACAATCCTTTTATAAAAACCAAGCACTGCCAAAAAAAACAGCCAGTTCCCTTCAATTATCCAAACGTTTATCGTATTTTAACTGTAAATAAGAGAAACCTGTGCTGTATTTGTAGATAGATGTTTGAAAAACAACTCCATGGTTTTGAGGAAAAAAAATGTATACGTTCTATTTCTACACATACAAATTATTTTTCAACCAATCCGTATTTGAGACTGATGTTTTACAAGATGTTTTGATGAATTAAAGTGTTTTTTTTTTTAATTGCAGTTTTCAAATATAATTGGTTTGGAAGTGAAAGCACACAAACGTTTATAAGATTGATCAGATTGTCATTATATTAAGCACAATGAAGTTTAAGAATTGTACAAATTGTAAATAAGCTGATTAAAATCGCAGAATGACATTTTGTGACCCAAAAATAATGGTTCAGATAATCATACATAGCTATAGAATTTATGCAGAGAATTTCTTCTAGTCTATTTATATCCAAGATTCTTGTTTTTCAGTATGAAATCTTTATAAAGCACATCATTATGCCGCTAATAAATTCAGAATTTACATTTTAAGGTTTTTTGTTTTTTTTTGAAAAAGAAACAAACGTGGTGTTTTAACTTGAGAATTGTGCTGCAATATTTTAAATATCTGCTAAATGGTATAGTTAATATTTTGCAAAGACATAAAATGTGCTTTGCTATTGTAAATATTGTGGGACATGTGGGCTTTCTTGTATCGGTTGCAAAAATAAACAAATAAAGTGATCATCATTATGTGTGTGTTTGTGCTTAATTAATTGTATAGCATTAAAGTTGGATTAATAGGAGTTGCTTATACTGTATATGTATTAGAAAATGATTCGAATTAAACTTGGTTAATCCTGAAGTGGTAAAAAGTAAATGAAAACATTTAGTTATGATAGGTGTTGTTTCTATTTAAAAATGTAATATTTTGTGAAAACATTTACAGGCTTACTGGTCATAGCCATTGTTTGTGGTTGGACCAGTGTACAAGCTATCAGGTAACAATGACAAGGAAAACAAAATCTCTCAAAGTGACCATCTTTCTCTGTAAACGAACACCCACTTCTTCCCTGTTGCCGTGATACATTTATTTACGTAAAAAACGGCATAATAAAAGCCTAACAAGCGCCCCAATGTTTTGCCAATGATGTGAATTTTGAGACCCTGCAAATTACATTTTTAAATTAAAAGTATCCCTCAAATCACCGACTGAACCTGGAAATCAACCTTCTATTCTGTCAAAACCAAAACATCAGTGAGAACAATATGACGAAGGGCCAACAAAGCATTACGTTTGTATTGTGACAGTATTACTGTATTATAACACTCTCATGCCGTGAAAAGTTTCATTATTGCTACTGTTGTACAAACAGTGACAGAAATATCCAGCATTTCCTTTGGTTTGAGGCGGAGAGGGATCCTCCTGGGATCCCGTCAGATGGGGGTGGATGGGAGTATGCAGCATGTGTGAACAGACATGCCTATGTGCCTGAGCGAGAGAGCTAGAGCGAGCGTGTGCACACATAAAGCGGCAGAGAGCCAGTGTGGACGGAACAGAAGATGCTGCTCGTGGAAGAAAACGCCGCTGCTTTTGGATTTCCAGCCACCATGGTTTGACCTGAGTGTCCTGTCGGTTCATCATCCCACCTTCTCTGGTAAGAGCTGCTGAAAACGGAGGCTGCTGTGAGGTTTCCTGATTCTCTGAGCGTGGATGTGTGTCGTATGTGCAGAGCAGCGCAGCCCGACAAAGGGAAGTGGGTGGTACGGAGAGAGGATGTCATGTGTGTCCTATAACTGAAGAACAGGACCAGACAGAGTTGGAGAAATAGACACAGAGTTCCAGAATATCGGATATAGCGATAATAGCAATAATATTAAACCCATCAAGCAGAGGTGAAGCTGAAATCCCGGATTTCTACCTTGGTACTTGGAATCCACGTGCCACTGGCATCACTGTGAGCAAGAACAGGATGTCTGTATCTGCAAAAAAGGAGTTTGATGTGAAGCAGATCCTCAGGCTCCGATGGCGTTGGTTCAGTCACAGCACCCAGAGCTCAGCCGGGAATGGCAGCTATATCCAGCAGGATGGATTTGACCACCGGGGAACGCCAGTCCGGCTGAAGAGTCACTCCCGGGACAGAGGAGGACTCCGCAAGAGCAACAGCCCTGTCCACAGCATTCTGGCTCCAAACCAACTACCAACGCCTGTGTATGTGAGACCCAGCAATCAATCATCGCACCAGCCAAACACCATCCAGCAGTTCCAAGCCAGCGAGGAGCTTCCGAAATGCAGCGTGCCTTGCAGTGGCAGGAAGGAAAAGGATGAAAGCAGCCATGAGGATGTGAAGAGCCATCAGGAGGAGACGTCAGAAGAAGCCACAGACAGGTAAAAATACTGAAATTCAACCCTTCGCATCCAGGAATTGGAGCGAGTTGTTTTATTTCCAAAACTGCTAACTACATGAGATAAAGAATTCTCTATGAACAAAAATCAAGCTAGTTCACAAAGTCTCGGTTTAGGTTATGTTGTGACTTTATGGATGAAATACAACTATTGCATTTACTTCTATGGAGCATTGTTGAACATCTTATTGAAGACATTTTTTTCAATTTAACACTCAGAAAGATGAGAGGATTTACAGTAGACGCTGAGAGGATTTACTGTAGAATCCTGGACATGTCAGGATTGACGACATGTTCAATACCCCACTGTCACTTAATTCAAGCTCATTACGCCCGAGTAATTCTCTCAAAAATGACGGTTTTATTTTCACTTGCTGTTCGGCCAGCACTTTCGACTGCTCCTTACACACTGGTTTGGTCTTCAGAGAATTTATTTTTCAATCAACTCAACTGGAACTGCCACCACGGCTCACCGGGGAATAGTTCATTCACATGGCATACGGGTTGTAAAGCCACAGCTCTGAAATATAGACAGATAAATTATTCATCAAGCAGACATCTTAGAAGAAAAAAAAAACAGAAGCAAACAGCAGTGTCTGGATATAGCTTGCGATGTTACACCTCCAGTGCGCTGTGAGAAGGATTGTAATGAAAATTCTTCATTTCGGCTGGAGGCGTTTTGATTACCTGAAGCTATTTCATACCTGTTAATATATTCAGCTTGTGAAAAATGATACGCAGAAGAGGCAATAGCATCCAAATCCACTACGGAATGGATTATATTTTACCACAGAGAAAACTATGAAAATCTTTAATTGGGAAGATGCTTAAAGTTAAAATATACATTTAAAAGACTTAAACATACATTAAAAAAAGGATGTGCAGTCGGCTGTAAATTTTAATGTACATTACAAAACTTCGATAATTTAGGCATCTTCTACTATTTTTCTTTTTTGTCATAACACTTTTAAAACATTAAAACAATACCAATATGACGTATGGTGTTTCCGAGTTCATGATTTTCGATAAATCATGTTTTCACAGTAAGTAAGTTGCGGTTGTTTTAGGTGATTGTGCTGTTACTGATGATGTGTAGAGACTCACATGACCCGAGCTGGGTCTCAGCTAATGCATCTGACATATTTATTTAGAGCTGGAATATTATTTTTATCCATCTAGTTTGCACCATTTTATGGCGAAACTGAAAAAAAACAAAAAAAAAAAACAAAAAAAAAAATAAGGTGTACAATTAAAATCATTATATAGTAGTTGAGTGGCTAGTTTTCTGTAGAAAATCCTCTGTATTCACCCTAAAAAAATGTACTATGGTACCAAGGGAACTAAGAAGTGCTGAATACTATGTTCAGGATGTTCACTTTGAATAATTCAGTGGGGTTGATTAAATATTTTTTTTCCCTGCCGAACTAACAAGATTCCTAATTTAGGCCGTAGTTTTAATTCATCTTTTATTAATTTCATTTTATCAGGATGAAGATGAACAACCAACATAAAAAAAAGATTTTTTTTATGTTTTTTAAACATCCTTTTTTCATAATCACTTTTTATTTCATTTTTTTATATTTAAGTGTAATGTATAGAAACGCATAACATATGGTTCAACATAAACCCAAATAAATACATCCTTGAGATTTAATCAAACCTTACGACAGAAAAATTCAAGCAAAAAATTATTATAGGATTTTTAGTGACAGCTAATAAAGCTTCATCATAATTGAATCACAACAATCATTGTATTTGCAATCCAGATGTTGCAGCCTTCTAAACATCCTGAACTGATCCTGAGCATCTTGATCAGTTTTGGCAGTGGCCCGTAAATGAAGAAACATCAGATCTGATCTGAGTCAGCAGCTGACTGTGAACGATAACTCCATTTTCTCAATTGCCTTGAAAAATAATGATAGCAAGAGTAGAACATCCATGCAGACGTCATAAAACACTGACGCGTTGTTCGACAAAAATTTGTGCTCTTTATAATATAGCACATGGATTCAATACAAAATTCTAACCTGGTTTTTAATTTAATTTCAAAAGCAAGCACCATGCAATTATGAATTTTAGCAATGCCATTGCCTATATCTTCAGACACATCATAAATAATCGTGCTTGTGTTTCTAAAGAAGAATAATGTGGTTAGAACGGCCACTATTACCGTAGTTATTGATAATTCAGTTTGTCTTGTCACTTCAGATCAATAAGCTAAAGCCTGGTTATAAATGATGCTAACCTTGCTGAGTGTTCCATATTCAACCCAATGATTATGTGACTTTTCAACGTTCTATTAGCCTAAGCATCATTTGTAAACATTTGTAATTTGCATGTGCTGAGAGCAGAATATCGGAGGAAAAATTGCCCACTCGGCATCTGCTTTCACGTCTTCTATCAAATATGTATCTGCTATATGCACACAGGCAATATATTTTAACTGCTTAATTTGCATTCTAGCGAGCATATGGAAGCCTCTTCAGATTGGCTTCTACCAGTCTATATCTTTGCATGCTGATCCAGAGCTCCACCGGTACCTGCTGCTACGGATTAAATCCAAAGCGTCTTTTTTTGCCGCTTAAAACTATTTATCTTTCCATTTCTGCCCCATCGTGGGGTCGCTGTGGATTTTGTGGGTCTACATTTGTTGAGAAATGCATTTTAATGACCATAAATGAAAAATTGAGAGCCCTGGTGCCCAGCAATAACTAGAAAATTATGGACAGAGATGGATGGTGCCCACAGAAACACAAGGAGACCAGGCTTGAAATTTCATCCGTAAAACCCTTTTCTCTTCCTGGTTTCCTTCCTTACAGTCCAAGAACAATTTATTTGCTACAAGATAGATCTACAAGAATTGTGTCTAAATGGCCCATAGGTAATTCAAATATTGAAGGTAATAGTTAAAAACACCAAACTAGATAAACTGAGTCTTACATTTTGTTTTATGAAGATTATATAAAAAAAATCCAATAAAAAAAATCCAGTTTTATTGCGGGTTTTACAACATAGAACCTAAAGTGAGTACCATATTGGTGGTGTAGCCTGAAGAGACATTTATAATTTTTAGGTGCTTGGAAAAAAAGCATTCTGCTGATTGAACATAGCTCATTCTGCACAGATCCTTGGGCCAGCGAGAATAAAGATCCATCGAAAAAAATGAAGTTGGGGCACGACTGTTCCCAGTATATCAAGCTAAAAGGACAGTGGGTGAAAATTCTGGAGGAATGAAGCTCCATTTAAGCTGTCTGGGCGATAAAAATGATTTGTACTCATGGCTGTAAGGGAGGACAGATAGCTGTAATCCGCCTTTTATAATGGAGCTTCATTCATCTTCTATTTGTGGAATTGGCTGTTAGACACACACAACATATGATTCAACATTAACCTCGGAAATATAGACAATCCTGGGAATTAACAGAGTTTTCTCCTTTTAACATGATATTTTTAATGTTCATTCGCGGCACGGCGATGTTGTGGTTCATGCTTTCACCTCACAGCAAGGAGAACCAGATTGAGACCCAGTGCTTCTTGTTCTTGCGTGGGTTTCCTCCGGGTTTCCACAGTCCAGATACAAGTGTTCAGAAGAACTGGAATATGGATAATTGCTTCGAGATGTGAGTGTAAATGTGTGTGTCCTGCTATGTGATTGGTCGGCCACCAATCCAGGGTGTGTCCTGCCTTCTGTGATTGTGCTGGGATTGGCTCCAGCTCCAAGTGACCCAGAAGTGGAAAAGTGATTGAGAAAAAGAATGGATCAATATATATTTAAAGACCACAATCAATCAATATAGAAAAGTTAAACGTACAAATAAAACCATAATACAGTATGTGCATTTCAAAATATTGTGTGTGATGCATCACGCCTATAAACAAGCATAAACAAGAAGCCTGAACACATAATTGCATCCTCTCAAGGTCAAACAAAAAGCGCACAGACGTGGGAAGAGATGCATTTTATTACATAACTCTAGAAAATATTTTTTTTGAAACGAGAAGTATTAGCTCATTTTGTCACGAATGCACAGAGACATACACGTGTAAGTACACATGGACTGGCTGTGTATAAATCAGGATTGGAAAAAGCTGTCCATACTGTAATAGCAGCCCACTTGGTATTGATTCACAGAGATCTACGTTTCATATTCAATAACTGGCATGTGTTGATATGAGGTGTGATTTTCATTTGCATCGTGCAGCATACAAAACACAGATTCCTGTAAATAAAATCTCAGTACATTTCAATACAATATCAGTGTTATGAATTACAATTATAGTTCCAGATATTCTACCAATTGGACTTTTGACTGACTCGTTCAAAATACCAGAATTATTTGGTTACTCGTCAAATTAAAAACAAAATAGGAATACAATCTGCAAAATGTAAAACACAAATAATAATCTTTGCGCCAAATGATGAGTCTATGCACATTTGAAACGGGAAAAAACACGAGGCTCAAAGTGGTGAAATCAAATTAGCTGCTGATTCATATAAAACACAGGAGATAAGGAAATAAATCCAAATACGCAGCAGCGGATAAAGAGCGGAGCGAAACACTGGCGCCTGAGACTAAAAAGGAAGTAAACAAACAATCAGCTGAACAGATGTGAAGTGACAACCGCAAACGCAAGCATTCGGGGAAATTATGTTCACAGCGTGGCACAATGTATATGAATGTTCATTTAATGGTGATTATATGCCATTGTATTTTCCTGAAATCAGTCTTACTATCTATCTATCTATCTATCCATCCATCCATCCATACATACATGCATCCATCCATCCATCCATCCATCTCTCTATCCACAACATCGCTAGAATACCTGCATTCTTTGAACTCACTGAATTAACATGAACAAGGCCTTACAGTTCAACTTATGTTAAAATTATTATCACAAAAAAGTCAAACTTGGCAACGGCAATCAAATCATATCAAACAGAGATGTTAGACCCTGTGTGGCGCTTATCAGATAATTGTTTGTAATCTGTCATGTGCGTATCGTGAGATTGGCTTAGTATGTGATATTAGAAGAGCCAGCACAGGACGATGAAATACGTTTAGAAGTCAACCTTCCTCAGCTTGAACAGTCCGACCCCAGACAGCTGACCAAAGAGATAAAGATAATGTATTCCGCGCGGGAGTCACCTTGCTCATCAACCCGCTCCGGCTGTATGAAGCGCCCGGTTGGTTCCTTATCACCAACATCCTGCCATACAATGAAGGGGCATGAGCTTCAAAAGATAGCTGCGTCTGAACAATGACAAGGTTGAAACTTGATTTATTCTCTTATCAACTAGTAGACCACTAGTTCAAAAACCACAAGCTTATTATAAGATCATATGAAAAGACCTATAAGAACATTTTTCAGGTGCTTTATTTATTGCTGTTTGGTTTGCCAAGATATGGAGATAAAACTGTGCTGAAGTTAAATGAAGATAAAACAAATGTCTCCATTCGTATAATATGTTATGACATCAATGTCTTGTACTTGACCAAATGTAATGATAATGGGATTGAATCGATCGAGCTCATCAAATGAAGGTATCTGCTCTAGCGCTGGTGAAATGTCATCTGTGCATGTGTTCCATGAAGGACAGCAAAATAAAGGGTTTAGATTGTTAGCTGTGAGTCAAAAGGATTATTTCCAGGCAGCACAATGGTCGGTAATCTACCAGACTGCCGGGAGAGCGGCTCGGAATTAACATTATCAAAGCAGCGTGGACGAGACTGATCCCACAAAGTCATAAACATCTAACAGAATAAATACATAAACATAACAGTAAAGTTTGCTGAAATGCCACTCGGGCCCGATGGGAAAGTCTGGATTTTCAATCCACTTATTACCAGAAACTAATACCAGTGTGACCAGTTCAAAGGATATATAAAGCGATATATATATATATTATACTGTAGATATTAGGAAAGTCCCAATCATAGTTGTTGCGATCCCATCCCGATTCATTCAATGTTGGTTCTGATTCATCCCCGAGTCTTTATAGATAAACCGAAACTTTAATTTACTAATATAGAATAGAATGGAAAGCCTTATTGTCATTGTATCACAGGGTTACAATGAAATTAGTATAGCTACTCTGCTTGGTGCAAAAAGATGAGATAATAGTAGAATACACACACTGGATAACCAATATAAATAACTACAATATATTAAAATATGGTCCAATGGACAATAGACTTAAAATGTATATTTTATGCAGTTTTATCATGTAAAAACACCACACACCTACACAGCTTCCCTAAATTAGATGATGATATTTTGCTAATGCCTTTTTAACCACCATTTTGAATAATATTTTTGGGTTAGTTACTGTATAACTGGGATTGACTCACCAACTCAACGTAACTCAGAAGTAGAAAAGTGGATCAAACAAATGTAAAAATAAATGACTATATTGTATAACGAAAATACTATTGAAACTACTTACATTGATTAATTTTTATTTTATTATTTATGTTAATTTATAACATAGCATAATCTTTACAAGATACATAGGCAGCAAACAATCTAAACAATTTTCAGAGCATCACTGGATCTTTGCAATGGACTTGTACATGAGTCAAGCTCATCCACTAGGGACACACTTTAGCTCCAGCACCGCCTGTCACTCTGAGTAATTCTTGGAGCTCATGAATAGACTGGTCAATCGAGGAGAAAATAAAGGATTCACAAAGGAGCTGTGTTGGTTAAACTCTGCCTGTCATGTGCACAGATCAAGCAGTCATACCGGCCTCAGTCCTGCAGCTCATCTCCACCTTCCTCTTTCCACAGATTGGCTTTGAACAGTTTCTCTCGAATGAACTCTAACTGCTCAGAAGAGTTTTTCCAGGCCACAAACCATGCGGAACAGACCTTTCGAAAGATGGAGACCTATCTTCTGCACAAGCAGCTATGCGATGTGTTTCTGATAGCTGGAGATCATAAGATCCCGGCGCACAGGTGGGTGTCTACAAAACATATGAGAAAAGTGTCATATACAATTCTAGGAATAAATGTGAAAGAAAAACAGCCACGGTGCCTAAAAATCAGGGCATAATAAACATATTTTGTTCCACATCCTTTTTATCACACAAAAAATAGTTTTTACTATTTAAGAAATAATTAATAATGACCAATGTTTTAATTCACATTAATAAATAAGTTCATATACATGGATTAATAAAAATTGATTTTAATAATGATTGCATCAATATAACATGTAATAATGAAAATATTAAAATGCCCTTTTTTTTAAGTTTAGTTTTTGTTAACTAGGCTGACACTTGTTCAATGCTTGAGGATCCTTGAATTATGACGTTACGTTTTTTTTTTTTTTTTTAAAGAAAATTTAAAAAAGTATAGGTCCTGAAGATTTTTCAAAGACGCACTTTTAGGAAGTTGATTGGCATCACGACAGTACAACAAACCATTGAGGACTAGTTCAGACTCGGAAACCTTTCCAGTTTTGTTTGAGGACTGGAAAACGGCATAATAATAAGAATAATAAAGAAAATGAACTGAACGAATCTTCAGGAACTCATTTAAAACCGGCATTTAAAAACAAATCCCACTGCCGCAGTGTTTTGATTGCATTTGGCAGGAAAATTCTCTGTAGTCAGAGATATAGCGTGTTTCCCAGTTTGACACTGAGCTCAATCAGCATCACCCCCGAGATGCCAGAAAAACAACCTGATGAAAATAGCAGCTCACACTGTGCAGAGATGTATGCTTTCGAACCCAGGAATTCTCCACGCACGCAGCTCACAAGAAGCCGTTAAAGTCGAGAAACTGTGCTAGCATATAGAAACGATGTGTGCAATTACTTGCAGACTCGTCCTGAGTGCGGTTTCCGACTACTTCGCTGCCATGTTCACCAATGACGTGAGGGAGGCAAAACAAGAGGAAATTAAAATGGAGGGTGTTGATCCTGAGGCTTTAAAAGCGCTGGTTCAGTTCTCCTACACCGGTAAGTGGATGCCGTCGCGAGCTTTTTATGAATTGTTTTTATTTTAAATTCAATCTCTTCAAGGTTAGAGATGTTTGCTCTCTATATATGTCATAATAAGCCAAACAAGGCGAATGGATTATTTGTCCCATTAACCAGCTTTTCCGTTGTTTTTTTTTTTTTTTTTTTTTTACACAAAAACATTTTTTTGAACACAAAATGAATTGAGAGCTACTATATGATTAAAAAAGCTTGCGAGGGTTGGTGGTCCATTATAGCAATTTTCTCAGGTGTTGTGATTCGCTCACAGAATGACATCACACAAATTAATAAAAGTATCAACTTTATGAGGGTAAAACGCGCAAGAACTAGTCTTTGCTTTCTGAATTAACCTTAATGTTCAGTTTTGAAATAAACTTCAGTCGTCTAACGCAAATTATAGTAGACAAATTTTAATATTGTCGTTTAACGAGTCACCTCAGAGATCGATTCATTCGAATTGTTCAACTTCAAGTTCTGAGCATTTATAAGGCGCTTTTCAGTTTTAACTGTCTCAAAGCTCACAAATTGTGACATCCATGCATGTGTATAGTTTACACTGTACTGACTGCAGATCAGTTTTAGTCTTTTCTTTTTCTCTCTCAGGTTTTTTTTTCCAAAACAAGCAATTATCAGACTTATGTAATCGGACATTTTGGGACTTTGTAATATAGCCCTGTTAAGCGCTCTCCCAACCGCCATCGCAAATATGTATGAAAAACCGTTTATTCCTAATAACACCACACACTGTTTGTTTGACAAGTACTTAAAGTGCTAAACCACCGCCTGGTTTTGTGAAACTAAAGGCTTGCACTGCTTTATGCAGGAATCCTGGAGTTGAAAGAGGAAACAATCGAAAGCCTCTTAGCTGCTGCTTGTCTTCTGCAGCTCTCACAAGTTATCCAGGTCTGCTGCAACTTTCTGATGAAACAACTTCACCCATCCAACTGCCTGGGGATCCGTTCCTTCGCTGATGCTCAGGGATGCACGGATCTTCTGAACGTCGCTCACAACTACACTATGGTAGGACCGGGTAAACAAAGCAGATAGTTTGGAGAACACGATGCAGCGTCGAGTGTCAAACTTTGTCAGTTTGAAAAGTTTCAAATGTTTTTTTTTTTGGACAGAGTCACTGTGCAGAATATCAATGTGACTCTGGTTTTGAGGAAAGATGTTTTTTTCTAAATTGTAAGAGACCTTTTTGGTACTTGAAATGAGATGATGGATCTTCTGTCTCTCCGCTCGAGCTGTTTACAGTGTCAGAGAGGTTAATCCAATCAGAAGACACGATACAGGAAATTTCCTGCTCAGCCACTTTGTCAATTAAAACACATTATTGACTGTGCATCCTGATTCGCTGCTTTTGTTGCTCTGATTTAAAAGTGACTGGGAAAAGCTTTTCTTTTTTTGCCTTATCGTAACGTTTTGTGAGTGGACTTTTTATGTCGATTGACTGCTTAGTGTTTTTCTGGGCCGCGCAAGAAATCTTAAACCAACAAATGATGGGATCTTTATGGAAAATCCCATAGTGAGTCAGGACATATTTATTTGATACTGTAGTTGCTAGGATGGAGCGAGAGATAACGAGAGAGAGAAAGAGAGAAACCAAAAATACAAGATGAAAAACGTTTGAATGGGAGAGAAAGAGTTTCAGAGAGAAAACAAGAGATTTTTAAGAGACCGAAACTGAGACAGAGAATACTAGAACAATTTGAGAAAATAAGATACTAAAAGACAGACAATAAGAGTCCAATAAACAGATAGTGAGACGCAAATAAATGTTTTTGTGCATATTTTGGAAATTTGGACAAGACAAACAATGCTTCCTTGCTTTTAACATTTATTCCAATTAGATTTACTATAATCCATATCTTCCTTTGCTTTTAGAAATGCACTTTAGTCTAATGCTCTGCCCTAAAATGTCTCACAGTAAGAGACTTTTAAAGTAAAAACTAAACTTCATTTCACTGCCTTAATAAGTGTGACAGTAATTCCAAATAATGAATGTGCATTACTGTCTCCAGAACAAGAAAAGTTAAAATCTATTGAGGAGTCACTGAAAATCAATTTGTGCTTCTGATTTAATTGTGTGTCTGAGTCAAACTCCGGCTCGACTTTATCAGGCTTTGTGGTTTCAATCTGATTAATGACTGATAGCGTAATTGTTTCTCTTATTTGCAACTCAATTTAGTAGAATGATTTTTCCTAGTGAACAAAGGAGACTCGTAGAACCATGAAATATAAACAAGCATGGTAGAGACGTATAGCATCCCCTTCATGTGAAGTGTTTTGTAATCAAGGGTAACTATCCATGCAGTGTACACTGTAATGTATGGCTAAAATGAACGTTTGTGAAAGGAATCCGTAAAAATAAGAAACCTAATGTGTCTTCCACAGCAATATTAATATGACGTGTCTCCGTGTTTCCTGTAATGAATTCATGGAAGAAAAAAAACCATTTCATTAATAAAATTAGAGCACAACTTCACAAATCTTCCTACTAATAGCAGCGCAGAAGAAAATCCAATTCTGATATTACAACCGCTTTGCATCGTAACTCACAGCTTTGATGAATTGTTTTCCAGGAGCATTTCCTTGAGGTCATTCAAAATCAAGAATTTCTCCTATTACCCACGACGGAAATTATTAAGCTTTTAGCCAGTGATGACATAAACGTTCCAGATGAAGAAACGATTTTTCAAGCGCTGATGATGTGGGTTCGCAATGATGTTCAGCATCGACAGCAGGATCTGGGAGTCTTGCTGGCCTATATCCGTCTTCCTCTCTTACCACCACAGGTCTGCACACTCCACATCATGCCATGCAGTTTAATTGAATTATAAATGCACTTTGCTAATCCAATTATGTCTGACTACTAGCTAAAACGTGGAAGTTAGTCACCATCAACATACATTCTTTAATCCAATCTCATGACCTTCTTTTTAAGCTTCTTGCTGATCTTGAAAACAACAAGATGTTTTCTGAGGACCTGGAATGCCAGAAGCTCCTCATGGAAGCCATGAAGTATCATCTCCTGCCAGAGCGTCGTCCCATGTTACAGAGTCCAAGAACTAAACCACGGAAGTCAACCGTAGGATCGCTCTATGCTGTTGGAGGCATGGACGCCTCTAAAGGTTGTCCATTACTTCCTTCATCCTGATTATACTACCTCTTATTTTGACAGAAATACTAGGAAAGAAGAAAATAATTGGGCTTACCGGAAACTATTCAAGCTGACAAGTGATGATCAGGCTCAGAGACAAGACCCAAATGCAGTGCAAGACTAGGAAAGAAAATGAAACTACTCAACAAGACAAAATATGAAGAACTACAGCTACAACTACAACTTACTGGAGAACTTTAAATGACTAGACATCACATGATCATATGTGACGTGACTGGACTTGACCACATAAAAATGACTTGACCAAACCTCAAGGCGAGACTCCCAAAGTCGCAAAACAGACCCATCCCCCAAATAAAAACCGCAAGCAAACAACACCGTGCCGACAATGGAAAGCTGAGACATTAAAAATGGCCACAAATAAAGATGTAAACAAAGTGATATTCTCATTCAATAATGAAAACAAATGAAAACCTAAAATACCAGAAAAAATGTGAGAACTGGGAGAATTGTCAAAATAAAAGTCTGCGAAAAAGAGCCTTTTAACATCCTCTGTTTTGGTCACAGGTTTGAGTCCCGGGAAAGGCACATTGTTGCTTTATTGTACTATGAAACGGCAATGAAATGCATGTCATTTTGCATAAACGCAGAATTGTGTATGTAAAAAGGTTCATTACTACTTCACATTTACATTTGTATGCTTTTAGCTGAAGCTTTTATGCGAAGGACCTTCTGATGCATTGCAGTTTTACAGCGAGATGCATTTTCAAAATTTTACAAAGCAATTTGACAGCACGACATGGCAACAAGCAACCACTCAAACATGAACAGCTCTTCTTTTGATGTTTCAGGCTCTACAACAATAGAGAAGTATGACCTGCGTACAAACAGATGGATCCAGGTTGGCATCATGAATGGCCGCAGGCTTCAGTTTGGAGTGGCAGTGATAGATAACAAACTCTATGTGGTTGGAGGAAGAGATGGGTTGAAGACATCGACCATGGTGGAGTGCTACAACCCGATCACCAAGGTGTGGTCCACCATGCCTCCGATGTCGACTCACAGACATGGATTAGGTACAGTACAGTGATATATCCAGGTCGCAGTTGTTTGTGTTTTTCTTTACTAACCAGATAAGATCTCCATTATCATGATTCCTCTTCTGTGAAATCTTACACCAGGCTCCAGTTTTGCACCAGTGAAAAAATAAAATGTTTCCTCTTTATCTGTGTTAGTCATTTCTACCATAAAAGACCAATCGTATTAATTTCCCGTTTTTTTTTTTTCTTATATTTTTTTAAATAAAAGATAAACTGTGATGCACTGTTCTCAGTAAAGACCTCAAAGACAAACAGCCCTGAACAGAAAATAACCGGGTGGTCACATAAAATCTGCAGTGTATAAATTAACAAAAGCAATCTGGGGGTCCCATAAAAATGTATATAAAAGATATAGCAGGCAATTTTAACTCAGAGTGGAGAAAATGTGCTGTACAATAACGTCATAAAACTGACACTCACCGGTTGCTCATTGAGGTCTATAAAATGCACCGCAATATCTGATACAAAATGTCAGTCAAGAGGCGATTTATATCTCCAAGATCCAAAATACGACAGCCATAGATTTATAGCAGAAACACAAGAGACCTTTTCTGCAAAGAGAGTGGAGACATGCACCATGAATACTTAATGCTTCAGAGAGTCATGGGGCTCTTGCTTGTTATATTACAATGGGAATATTTGTTATCTCCTCTGTCAATTCTAATAATTTATACAGCTCTCCTATTCAAATTTTGATTTTGGCCAGCGTGGGATGAATTTGTTGTGTGGTGTGTTGTGGGCTTAGTCCTCTATCGTCTAACATATTATTTATTTATTTGTTTGAGAAGGAATTGCCGTGCTAGAGGGTCCCATGTATGCAGTGGGAGGCCATGACGGATGGAGCTATTTGAACACCGTGGAAAGGTGGGACCCTCAGGCGAAGCAGTGGAATTACGTGGCCAGTATGTCCACCCCACGCAGCACCGTTGGAGTCACCGCTCTCAACGGAAAGTAAGCTATTTCTTTCTCATTTTCATTAGGGATTTCATTGTTGATTTGGGCTGGTATATTCTTTTTTAGAAACACTAAAACAATGTTTTCAAATTTTCTTTTTTTTTTTTACCAAAAGGCAACATTATACTGTAGCCAACATTTGCTGTTGTACATTAAGTTGGGACTATAGACAAAAAATAAATTAATAAATGGCAAAGTGTTGTTGTTGTTGTTTAAAAAATTCACAAGTCTTCCGTATCAGTACACACATATATATACACACAAACACTCGCGTGCGTGTGTGTGTGTGTTTTAAAAAAATACTGCAAAAGTGCAAGAGAAACATTTTAGTGAAAGAGATAAAAAATGTTATTAAAATGTAAAAATTAGCATTACTCTTAATCAGTTTTTAAAGGCTATTTTAAATGTGACCACACATAATTATAAAAATCTTTGGTCAGCGGTTGTTTGTGAGGAAAAACAACCCGTGATTGTGCAGCTCTGTTTTAAGTGTTTTTCAGCCAGGGGTTGCATGGGGTCTTTAAATCAATACCAAAAAAAAAAAAAAAACAATAACATGCTCTGTATGAACTGCTGCTTTTTTTGGACCAACGTTTTTGTGTCAAAACCATAATCAGAAAAATCTTGAGTCTTGTCTTAGAGTGGCTATGAAGTGCTACTTTTTGTACAACTAATGTGAGAACAAACAAAATATTCACATTTAAAGTAATTTAAACGAATAAAAAAAATAAGCATGAATATAAAGTTGAGGGCCAAATCATTACATTTTACTTCTTTTGTTCCAAATTTATTTCTCCTTATTTTTCAAATACTACATTCTAATGCATCTTATATAAAAATGAAAATAAAAACCTTTTAATTCATTCACATTACACAAAAATGTTGAAAATGTGATAGAAAGAAAAATAGGGATCAGTATGATGGTGTGGCTTAGATAAAAGAAAAGGGGATGGGACGGGGGTCCACAAGAACGGCTTAACTTATGGCATGGTTATAGTTCTCGCAAAAGGTTGTGAACTACTGCTTTAAAAGTGTAATTTAAATACTAAATTCTAAATTGGATATTTCATCGATAGCAGCATGTTCAGAGGTTGATCGCTTCCCCTTGCTGCTCGTATTCATCACGGGGTTTTAAAATATGTACCACATCCAATATACAGTGTGACCCACCATAACCAGACTGAAGTTAATAGGCTCTGAGACCAAATTGTGTCCCTAACGTATTTTACATTAAAGTCATTGCAGTTACAGGCGAGATGATAGTGGCCATGTCCAAGAAAATGTAACTAAGCTTTGAATCTAATATAAAAAGGACACAAAGCTCAGGCTCGTCCGTAAATAACAAAAGGAAAAATACCTTTTTACAGGGTTCTCAGGATCTAAAATTACTGCCTTTCAACAGGACATAAGAGCTACTCAGCGTTTCCATGCAATTGTATCTTAAAACTAATTTAATTCTAACATGCTTACAAAAATTGGAATATAAAATGTATGCAATGCATATTTAATGAAATCTAACATGTGTAGATCACATGCATTGTTTATCTTATTATTGTTGTGTAGCCTAGACACTATGAAAGACTGATTTAAAGTTTTTTTTTTTTAGTACTGTATATCATAATGTAGGGACCAGACCAGTCTAAGGGTCTACTTCACTCAGGACCACCGGAACCTAGGACAGAGCATACAGACATAAATTACTCACCAGACATAAATTAAAGGTTTATAGGTTAGATAAACATCATTTTTATTCTCTTTATGTACAGGCCATATAGCAGCATTGATAATAAAGCTGCATTCCTGATTACTACACGACGAATTACTTCAATCAATGTGTACATTTAGTCTCTACACGCTTGAACAAACAGTAACTGAACTGAAGAAGAGAAATGAAATGTGATGCAAACTGTAATTATCGTCAGCCCTAAATAAGCGTGCGTGTACTTACAGGTTGTTCGCTGTAGGCGGCCGTGATGGAAGTTCCTGTCTGCGATCGATGGAATGTTTCGATCCTCACACTAATAAATGGAGCATGTGCTCGCCGATGTCCAATAGGAGGGGGGGAGTGGGCGTGGTCACGTACAACAGTTTCCTGTACGCGGTCGGAGGCCACGACGCCCCAGCGTCAAGCCATTGTTCGCGCCTTTCAGACTGTGTGGAGAGGTAAGGGTGTAATACTGAGGAAATACATCTTAACACGAATTTGTGTGTGTGTGTTTTTTTTTGTCTTAGTACGTTTACACACGAGTCTCTTGAAATCTGGACACACCTTCAGTCGCAGGCAGAGCAGTGATAAAGCGCTTTGACGACTCCTGCTGGTGTTCAGGAGAATTACAGGCCACGTAAAACAAACCAAATAAAACAGGGTTCCATTTTTTAAATTAGAACATTTAAACACGTGCCCACGCTCGCGCATAAAACGCAATACTAATCAATAAACATCACAAGATGTTACATTACATTAGTGACGCTTCCAGGTTTAAGAGATGTTTAATAGCCTTTTTTATTCCTCAAGAATTTAATTCAAAACGTTCCTTTATCCAAGCAGGGAAAAAAAATAAAATGAAGTGAAGTGAATTGATGGAAACGCATAAACAATGTTATGGTTTTGTAGTGAACCACTTTAGAAATAGATTCTGTAATGTATGCTTTTTATCTGAACATGAAATATCATGCTGGCTGTTGATTATTTTCTTTTATCTTTTGCATTACAGATATGACCCAAAGACGGACACATGGACCACAGTGTCCTCTCTTAGCGTCCCTCGTGACGCAGTGGGCGTCTGTCTTTTGGGAGACAGGTTATATGCAGTTGGTGGCTATGATGGCCAAACCTATTTGAATACCGTCGAGTCGTATGATGCACAGATAAACGAATGGACTGAGGTGAGTTCATATTCAAACCAGCATTCAAATTATTGAGAGTGTGAAAGAAAGATATTCACGTGTTTTTTCTTTCAAAATATCTTTGAACATTTGGAGTTGTAAACATTTGGAGCAAAGACTAGTAATTCAGAATTGACGTTGATAAATAAAATGCAGGAAAAGTCGCCATATATTTCCCAACAATACGGTTTTTAGAAAATGTCTTGAATACACAGATGTATGTGTGTGTGGTCAGGGAAGTGCGGACATTTCCTGGCATTCATGTGTATTCCTCTGTCACAATAGCGCGAACACCCTGAACTCAACCTCTCTTTCCTTAAACCAGCCAAGAGAAAACATGTTTGCCTCCCACCTAAGCTTCCCCCCGGCTGCCTGTCTGTAAATGACCTGCGGTGGACTGTTAGCAGGCGAAGTGTGACTGAAAGCTGGGCAGTAGTCGGACTCCGGCCATTAACCTTTGTCTTGTCTTATTCCAGGAGGTGCCGTTAAATATTGGAAGGGCTGGGGCTTGTGTAGTGGTCGTGAAACTGCCTTGAAAGCTCCGGAACCTTGAACTGTGCCCTCATAACACCCACTGGGATGGGCTGGGATGTCTGCACACACACACGCAAACACACACACACACACACGCACACACGCACGCACGCAAACACGTTTTATCAAAGCTATTGCCAAATTTGAGTCATTGATACAGTTTCACGCATATTTACGTGTATATTTAGCACTATAACCTGTAAAAAAAGATATCAGCTGAAATATAAAATAGATACTTCTGTAATATTTCATTGAAATGTAAAAAAAAATATTTAATCTTGTCGAGAAAAAATATATACAGTCAATTTTTTTAACATTTCTTTTGTCACACATTTTTAAATATCTATACATTTTGTAAGCATCACATGTAGATATTACATCTTTTGAACGTCTCTAGACTCTCATGAACTTTAAAGAACAGCGCATTTGTTTAATAGTGAACTTTTAAATGCGGTGTTTTGATTTCAGCACTGTGATACGACCGTACCAGTTTTTACTAAATTCTCAACATCACGCTCTGAAAATACACTGTCAGAAAACATTTGGATACATTTGTTCAGCTCTTTTCTATGATATAAGAGATGAAAAATGTAAGTATCCAATTCTAGTCCAGACTAGGAATACAATAGCATCAAGTGATTAGCATGTTATACTTGTATATCATAGATATTTTCTGGCACCTCTGCTTTTATGCAAAATGAAGTGGTTTGTTCTGTTTTAGCTCCTGGTTCGTTGTCAACAGCACACTCTTTAGCATGCTTTTCCTTTTTATTTGTTTTTGTCAAAATTTGCCCTTCATGTTTATTCAAGATACCGTTCCACAATATGCATCTCTGTTAAAATTTTATATTCTATAAACAATATAGTTTTGTCTATAATACTATAATAATGTTTATCATGACGTTAACTGCAGGCTCTTTAAATTGACTGAAGAAAAGTTCATTTTCTGATGCTAATGTCAAAGCTATGCCATTTTCCTAGCTTAACTGGTTTTTACTGTCATAAATTTTGGCTTTTGTGATTTAGTGTCCTAGCAAAACACATTTTATTACAGAAACTCATAACCGGCCCGATGGAACTGGAATGCAACACTCCGAACATAAATTAGTCTGGTGCGTTTGTATAATTTTCACTGACAGATGTCCTTGTTTTTTTATTGGCTTGCTGAAAAATGTGAAAATAAAAAAGGTTTTAAAAAAAGAAGTTTTGACATTGATCTATTAGAACTAGCACACTATATTGTTGTCAGAGTTAGAACCCAGACTATATGTTTTTATGGGCTCTGGTGGTCCAGTTTCCTCCCACAGTCCAAAAACACGGTGTGAATTAAATATTGGATTTTAATTTCTCTTTTATTAAAGTAGTTTGACCAAAATTTGTACTGAATATGAATTATTCTATCCTAACATTAAATATTTAATTAGTCTTGTTGCTGAAACTTTTTTTTATTAATATTTGGTGACTCACCAGCCAATGCTGATTTATTCAGTGCAGTGTTTGCAGCTGTAACTCAAAAAAACCAGTTTAGGGATAGTTGGGTCAAGATTAGTGCCACTCAGCACAAAATAGAACTGATGGTTCGTAATGCGAGATTATTACAGAGATTTTACATCACAAAGAAAGTTTGCAATTTTTTTACAAAGCAATTTCCCACAAAATATGTCCTTCATAGATATCTGAAGGTTGTTTCTTATTGACTTATTTTTTAATATTAGTATACACCCATAATCTCTTTTTCCAAATAGACTTATATCACTAATTAAGTGAATATAGAAATAAACGAGCAGCCATATGTAACACTGTTCTAGTACATCCAACCATTTAAACCTTTTCTATTTCTGGGTCACAGGGAGCTGGAGCCAATTCCAGCTTCTGTAAGCTTGTAGGTGAGATCGGCACACACCCTTGATTGGTGGAACACACACACACACACACACACACACACACTCACACTCACAAGCAATTTTCCAGACTCCAATTCTTCTGAACACATTTTTTGGACTAAGAGAGAAAACTGAATGCAAGCAAAGAACGTGAGTCTGCAATTTGAGACGACAGCGCTCCCACTGTGCCACCGCTCAATATTGTAGTCTAATATTTTAATTATCCAATAATGTCAACTTACTCTGGTTGTCCGCACATGCAGAGATGAATTGATCCAGATGAATGATATAAGAGTCTGCATCACTCCAATCAAACAGATTCACCGACTTACAAGCTCCAGAAAGTTCAAGTCTGGAAAAAAATGAACATAACCTTTAAAAAATAATCTCTAAGTATGAAATGTCACAAGATGAAAGGACAAACGGAAGAACAGAACAGTGTCCGAAGCGAGATAGCATCTGATAAAATGGATAGATTGCAATTATATTCTTTGTTCTCCAGCAGAGAGAGAGAAAAACAAAGACTGAACATCTCAAAGGGAATAAATTGATTATTAATGCACCACAAAAGCGGCGGCACATCAGAAGGTGTGCGAAGAGAAAGTGCAAAAGGGTAAGAAGTGTGCAGGTGTTGTTTTAGTTCCTCCAGATGTTAGAAATGGAAATATCGTGAAAGAAAAATCTCTCTTCAACCAAGCTAGAACTAACAAATCAATGCTGGGACCTCAGAACGAAAATAAGGATGTCCACACAGAGACACACACTCTTGCATTTATATCATAGTGGGGTCCACACCATTGACTCACATACAAAGCAAGACTTATGTTGTTTTGCCAAGACAAATGTCCCCACAAAGGGCCTAAGTATAGTATAAAGCTTTGGATTTGGGTCCCTACTTTGATCTAAATGCCTGCGCATACACACCCATACACAGGTTACCGGAAATGTGTAAAATCAGGCTTTGTATAGAATGCCTGCAACAGTGATGAAACTGAGAATTTTTTATTAATTTATTTTTATTCTAATATAGTCAGTCAGCAAATCAATAAAAATGCTCGACAGCAATAAACAGTCTAATTATTCATCATAAAACATTCTACACTTAAATATATATGTGTGCAGTGTTTTATATTTACACCAGATGGCGCTGTTTCAACACTTGCAGCATAACTTACCATAGCGGAAATACTGCACATTAAACAAAAAAAAAAAAAAAAAAACCCGAAAGGATTGAACTAAAATTGACTTTATTTCAGTGTGAAAAAAGCAAAGCTAAAAGCAAAGAGATCTCAACATTTTTGAAAGGCTCTAGAAATATGTTTCTGCTCTGAAACTTATTGTACAGTGAAATTAATCAAGATACACTGATTATTACATTTACGTTCACGTGTTTCAAAACACAAGGAAGAAGGCATATTTTCACAAGACATATAAAAAGCCCAAAGTAGTTTTGCACTGCTTGTTTGTTCTGACTTTGATATAGTCCACTGAGTTTCGATCATGTACTGTACAGTGTTTATAGTGTCAGAATTTACATCCAGTTTGTGCTCTCGGACCTGTCTGATGTCAGGTAGACTGCTGCCAACGTGCCAGACATCCCAGAAGCTACGATTGTGGATTTTTCTGTGAAATCAATGCAATTAGACTGCTTTGTGGGTGTAAACCGTCCCTTAGCATGAACTACAACACAGCGCAATCTATCATTTTAATGGGCTTCAACATCCAACTGAGACAGTCTGTAATTCAGCGACTATTGCACAAGAGAAAAAAATATGACAACATATATAAAAATGTGTCTTTCGAAAAGCAATAATTTCTTGTCCTATATTTGCAGGATATAACACAACTAAAAAGCACACATTTAAAAAGCACGAATGTAATTTTCATTGCATTCACCAAATTCTTCACCTTTTTGATTTCTAATTTTCAGTGTATAGTGCTGCAACCTTGTTGAAAGAAGGACACTTATGAGACACATGTTTCAAGCCCAATCAGGGTCTTTGTATTTAGAGTTGTGATTGTGTGGGTTTCCTCTGGGTCTCCAGATTTCTCCACCAGTCCAAAAACAAGCATTCACCAGAATTGAAGTCTGGATAATTGCTCATACAGTAGGTGTGAGTGAGAGTGTGATTAAGTGTGTCTGTGTGTTCCGCTCAATGATTGGCTGCCCACCAAAATGATAAACCTATCTAGAGTGTGTGCGTCACACAAAGACAAATGGAATCAGAGGTGCCAGGAGTACCTGAAACCATACTTGAGTAAAAGTACAAATACCTTACTGTAAAGTTACTCCGTGACAAGTCGCAAATTGTATGAAAAGTTGAGTAAAAGTTGTAAAGTACTACTCAATCAAATACTCAATCAAAAATGTATTCAAGTAGAGAGTAATAGTTGCTTATATTTTTGATAGCACAAGTACAAAGTAGGCAACAAAAACGTTTTAGTAAAGTAACAAAGTCCATTTACTTAAGTACTTCACCACTGAAGGGTTAAAAATGAATAGATGGATCCACAGTAGTAAAGAAAAAAACACATTCTACTTAAAATGAATCTCATTAATTTGTTGCATAAAACATGCAACAACAAAGCAAACAGCATTTTAAAACGTTTTCCTAATTCAAAGACACGCACAGTCATCCCACATAATTTTTATTTGTTGAAATACCTAAAACTACAGGCCACCATGGCAAAGAAGCCAGGGAACTACTTCAATACACAGAGCAATTATCATCACTCAGCATAATAAATTCAATTAATACGGCATTTCGATCTACAACACACTGTAATTACGGAGCAATCTGCTTCGAAAGATTCATAGAACCGTCTCATAATCACCAGCAGCCACACAAGCTTATTTCCAATGTATTCAGAGAATAAATACAGAAAGCAGGGCAGGGGTGGCCGTGCTTAACCCAGGGTCATGGTACATAGCTGCCAGCCAAAAAACATAAGTACCGTAGCACAGCCAGTTGGTTTAATCACTTTTTGAGGGTTTTGCAGTGTTGGGCACAACCGTGTGAAACCTATTCAAACCATGTAAGGCCAAATCTGGCCTGCCCTGCCACCAGGCCTGCCCGTGGCATCACGCCGCACCTGGCTGATCCAGATTTGCTGTTAAAACTTCAAAAGATTAATTTGATCTTTCATTTCACAGGGGCCCTGTGGTGCTTTGCATAAGTTGACATAGAATAGCCTTCAGCTGGAGCATTTGAAAAGGCAGATTCTCTTTAAATTCAGCCTGGAAGCATCTCTCTCTCTTTCTCTCCCTCTTTTTTTCTTTTCTTTTCTTTTTTTTACAAACCTGCCTTGTTTAATGTGTTTAACAAGCCTTACATCATTTGCAAAGGGAGACACTCTGCCACGTTTCGAAGTTTGAGATGTTAAAGCAATAATTCCTTCTGCGCTGTTTCCGACATTGTCAAGAAATTAACTTTCTCGCAATTTCTCTGGTGTAGATAAAGAACATAAATGTCTACCACTAAAAATAATGCTTGGTTTGCAAACATGGCATGTGATGCGACTATATACTGTGGCACGTCAAGGAGATCACAATACATTTAAATCACAGACATTTTGATTAGTAAACATGAATATATGCATTTTCCCCACTTTTTCCATTTCTGTAGCCAATCCCAGCTAGTAAAGTGGGATAAACACCCTGGATAAGTGATCAGCCAATCACATAGCGGGACACACACACTCAGTCACACTCTCACACACACCCATGGGCAAAGTTTCATACCTTCAAACTATGACATACCCCAAGACATTGGGTAGGAAACCCACGCCAGCCTGTGGAGAACACAAAAAACTCCACAAAGAAAGGTCTTGATCATGCCTTGAATGTGGAACTGAACCTTCTTGCTGTGTGTATAAAATATTTAAATATTTTATAACATGCATCATTTTTCATACACCTTCACAAGCTTAATAGAAACATGGATGACTGCTTAGCTTGAGTTCTAGAACAGTGTTTGTCCTTGAATGAAACTCTCAACCGTGGTTCACTCTCGACCTTCACACAACCTCTCCCAGCTTCAGTCTTTGTTGACCTTAACCCATTCATCGCCCTTGGCAAAACACAAACACGGACACACATTAATCTTTCGCTCCACAAAAAAATAGAATTTTCTTGTAGCACTTTGACTTCAGCTGAGACAAACTCTTTGAATGTGGCCAACTCTGTAAATCCTTCAACAAGGGCAGCAAATGACTTCTAAATTATATTTAGTCGGGAGCCTAAAATAGGAGAGAGCAGACGAGAACTGGTCACTGCTTCCGACTTCTTTTCAGGCCTGTGGTTTAGAACCGCATACATATGTCTAGACAGTTAATCAAGGTCCAGTCGTAATTTTAACATGAACCCCCTATTATGTTCGGGTCAATTTGACCTGTTTTCAAAGTTTAAAATAATTGTAATACTTAATACATATATACTACATATTTGTAACACCATGCTACATATTTATGTTACAAAGATGCTGTTCGGGTTAAATTGACCCAGTGTTAAAAGTTTAAACATAAATTATATATAAAGTATAAAAAGTAAATTGAAAAAAATAAATAAATAAAATCTATTTTTTCCACTTTGAAACTTCTCCTGCTTGTCTTAGTGTAATCAAAATATAAACAAAAAATTATTTTGTTCACATATTTGTAACAATATTGTAATTGTTTTTGTTACAAAGATAATGTTCAGGTGATGTTCAATTTGACCCTTCAGACAAAATGAAAGCTAAAAAGAGTAAGTTTAAATACTATTTGTTTCTTTGCAACACACTCACACACACACACACGCACTGTTTTGGGAAACTTTTTGGTTTCTGAAACGTATTTGCATAATAAGAGGACATCTTTTTAAATAACAATATGCAATATTTTAATAAAATACTAAAAGGTTTTTGTGTAAAATGTATATTAATAGTTGAAATTTAGGTCTCTATTCTATAAATAGAACTTAAAAATAAACTTGAAAGTCCTACTGTTTAATAAAAACATTTAACATATACTTAAAAAAACAAAAATAATATAATGTAACATTATTAACAAAAATCTCATTCAACTGATTTAGTTGAATCAACCACATGGTCTGTTTTAGTACACATTTTAAACCACATTTTCAGCTTATTTAAAGCCAACAGATTCCCAATTTTATTTAGGTAAAAATCTTTACTGAAAACCTCGTAACGTGGCACTTAATCTGAGAATCTGACTGGAAGTGACAAGGAAAGACTCACTGGAGAATACACAATTAAACTCAGTGAAATTTAATAGGTGTGATGCCGTGATGAGGGACAAATTGAAAGTCATGCTGCGTCTGCCAACGAGAGATTTCTCGCCAACGCCTTTGAGCTTTTTAGTCACAGTCCTGTCACAAAGAGTTAAGAAAAAGCCACCAGCTGCATGTCTGACAGAAACTTCTTTCATAGGCTTGGGCTGCGTAAACCTCTGCAGAAGCTTGCCCTTCACACACTTCTCAGGAAAAGCACCTGAATCGAGCATTGTCATTTGGAGAATGAGCTTCGTGAAAGCCGAATCTCAAGTGCGGCATGTTAAGCGCAGATAAACTCTGCGGCGCACACAAAAACAGTTCTGCATAACCAGGCTTCACCATGACATTGTACACGCCTGGAATTTCAGACGCCCCTATTATGGCAGCACCGACCCACAAGGCCGCTGTGTTTCTCCTTGATCTGGTTCGAAATCATTCCCGTCAACACGGGCAGCGTGCGACATTAATATCATATTCAAAGACATCACAGCAATGTGAATCATGTCAATGGAAAGAATGTCCTCCAGAGCTCAGCATAAATTAATTTCAATGGTGTGTGGTTGGTCGACAAGAGACCCATCTGGGCTTGGAACGGCTAGAGCGGCCACAAATCGCGGGGCAAGGCTTTCTTCCAGCTAGCGTCTGTAATCTTAATAATGTGCCATGTGATGTGACAAAAAAAACACAGTAAGATTTGCCGAGGCTCAGAAGGACGGACTCAAAGGAGCTGATTACTGTGGATCATCTTGAAAGCAACGAGCGCCCAAATCTCCAGCGAGACTCTGGAGTGAGATAGTGCTGGACAAAGCCGCAGTAACAAGAGAAAGTTTAACAACTGTGTGTTGCCAACTCGCCACAACACAGTGTCGTCATTACAGCAGCTCTGTGAGGAAAACCAACTGTTAGCCTGAGGAACTGCCTCGAAAACAAGAGGATTGCTGAAGCTCTACTTAAACCATTAAAGCATAGTACATGTGGCGTTGATTTCTAAATATGTGCTTCCATAGCAAGACATATGTATGATTACTTGCTAAGAAATATTAAAACAAATGTTATGAAGAGGACACATTCAGTACGTCCTGTGGTTCAGTATGGCATATTATGGTGTTGGCAATACTTGGTTTATGAGTAATAACAAAGAGAAAATGTGAAGTTTTTTTTTCTAACTATAACCAATTAATTACAAAATCAAAAGCACCGGTTCGTTTCCCGTTTGAGGAAGTCACGCTCATTCTGTCCACTAGATGGCAACATTGACCCACCTCGCGGCTTCCGAACCCCACCGTTGTTTCTAAAGTAGCAGTTTTATAGTTTCTCAAGTTGCAGTTTTGTAGCTTTTAGTCATTATTCTGACTCTATCACAAAAGCAATGTATTAACGGCGAAACAAACCACACACGACTAACATTGAGTTGTGTAAAAATACACAGACTCTGGCTTTCTTTTCTTCTGGAGCGAAATCTAAAATGAAATTACATTTAAATACTCTATTTTTCTCTAAATTTCGTGTGAATGCTGACGCCACAAGCTACAATCTCTTGTGTGGACTTATATGCATGTAAAGCATCCATACAAATATTGTACATGTCAATAATCCAATTAATAATCGCTTCACACAGAGTACAGTAAAAGTGCATTGTTCATTAATCTAAACTTCTCGGTTAAAAATACAGATCAATGAAAATTACTTTAAGTAACCCAACGGCAAACTTTCAACAGCACCTATATCTACTAGTAGTAGAGACATTTATCAGAGATGACTGCCTAAATTATTCAAACAGGAACAAATTACAGACATATTTTATCACAAACCTTGGAGCTAGAATAGATTTGAAGACTTTAATAAAGAGCACAACAGACCGACACAAAGCCTTTCAGATTCGTACCTGCAGAACAAGTAGTGTTTTAAGCGTCAACTCTTTTCTTTATCCATAATCTATACAAAACAGTCAAATGTAAGATTTCGCCCACTGGTGTCAAAGGACTCTTTCAAATGCCATTTCTGAGATTTTTTTTGACAAGCAAATTATGCCAGCGTACACTGTGCACATTATAGAGTTTAAAAAAGGTTATTCAGGGTTTTATTCCCTCTGTGTGATAAAAGATGTGCTTGTGCCATGGAGACGGCCGCAGAGGTCTTTAGATAAAAAGGCTTTGCAGCAGTAAACAGTCGCAGCTCTAGAGGTTTATCAGGAACGGTGTTGCACAATTTCAGCATTAAGATGTAAAGAGAAAACAGAGTTTGCGTTTGTAAACCACAGTGAGGTTTTTAAATTCAGATTTACTTTATTTGTAAAAATTTACTTTATACTAGATTTACTGTTTATTCTATAAACCTCAGACAATTTTACTATAACAAATGATTAATAGAAGTGAAAGTTTTAACTTTAAGCATTGACATGAAGACGAGAAAAGGAGCTGAGGGTTTTTTAGTCAGAGTTGTGAGGCAACACTCTTCGTATTGACCTTTAATAATGACTTCATAATGTACAGTTTGTTATTACTTTAATCTTCCGCTGATTTCTTGATCATGCTTTCAGTAAAATACGCAGAATTCTTTTGTGTGATTGCTTCAAATTGATAATCGCCCATTTATTATTTCTCTGAGTGCTACTAGAGCCTTCAGGTCGAGTGTAAGTGTTCAATAATTACAAGAACCTGGAACTCAATTTCCTAAAAAAAAAAGAAAATGTCATGTGGTGACCTTGAAGACCAGTCTGTCTTTTTTCCTCCGTGCTTTGAAAAAAATAAGAGTAGCTGATCTTCAGCAGATGCGCATAATGCTGAATAATCTAGGCTCCGGGAGCTAGAATGACAGGCAGCTGGTGACAACCTGAAGCCCAGATGTTACGGCTCCACCTCTGCTCATCTGTCCACAGTCCAGTCCGCTTTCCACAGCCGATTACCAGCGCACAGCACCAGGGAACGCCATCAGCACCACAGAAGCGCCTCTTCTGGTCCAGATGGTCCGAAAGATGAATCACACCATTATATAATAGTCCAATAATTCCTCACATGAAACTAATTAAGACAACTCCCTTACCTCGCTTCAACCGCAGGCCTAACAAAACCAAGATTCTACACGGACGTTTGATCTCTGCCCCTTTCAACACCACAATTCTGGTGAAAAGACTCATCAAACAACTCATGCTGTGAAAAATGTGTTTTATTTTTTAGAGGTTTTATATTTGTTTCAGAAGATCTTGCTTGCTTGAAACGTGACGACTAGAACCATAAAACTTTTCATTCATGGGTTTCTTATTTGAGATTGTGGCTGTAACACCAACTCCTGCGTTCGAGTCCCTGGTGAAAATGACCTCAGTTGTATTTGAAAGCTGCAATAAGTAAGTTGCTTTGAATAAAAGAGTCAGCTAAATGCCTAAATAGCACCGCCAGCAGTTTTGGACCCTATGGAAAAATATGAAGCCGGGTTCTGTACATCACCTATTCTGCACAAACCTTTCAACTAAGCGAGATATCCTGAACCTTTCACTTCTGACCATTAGAATCAGAATCAGAATCAGTTTTATTGGCCATGTACGTACATGGCAAACAAGTAATTAGATGTGGTCTGACTCCCGTCTTTTCTCCTCTCTTGTTCCAAAAAAGACAAGAAAAAATAAAAGTAGAATGAAAAAAAATACAAAAAAATGTAACATAAATCTTTACATTAAAAAAGCAGTGATTTGTTATGAAACAATAAATAGATAAAGATTGCACAAATATTGCATGTTCACGCAGGTGTTGTTATTGCACATGATTTAAATTGCACAAGGGTTATTATTATTTGTTTTGGCCACAACATTAGTTAGCACAACACAATGCTGTAGCTAGAAGATTAATACAGTGCAAATGTACAGTAACATGGTAATCCAGTTATGAAGTACAAGTCATTAACTCTGCAACCTAGAAATGAAATTCTCTTAATCAACTCAACCACACAACAAAATGTATAGAGGCTAAAAACATTTAAATGCAACACAAAATCCCTAGTTTACAGGCATAATCTACACCAAAATGTAGTACAAAAGAACAGAATAAAATATCATACGCCACAACAATGACTTTTAAAAGTTAATTAGACGGAACATAAATAAATTGGAAAGAATCAGTTGTTTAACTGGCCAGTGTCTGAAATACCAAAGGCCAAATGCCTGGCCTTCATGCTGGCAAAATCCATCACAAAATCCAGTCTTAAAGCCAGCTGGCTTTCAATGGACAGTATAGAAAAGTTGCTCAACGTCTCCCGAGACATGGTTGATCTCCACTGGCAACAGCGACAGGAAGAGTGCAAAAAATCCCCATCAAAACAAATCAAATGAGTTTTTATGGTCACATCACCTCAGCACTCGAGCCTTGCTGAGTGAACTTTTTCAGAGCTGCTCCACACATTTTAAACAATACACATTAAAACAGCATTCAGCTTTAAAAACTAGATAAATGTGAATAGTTTGCCTGTAAAACACCCGCTAAAGTGTGTGCGATTTTCTGCGTTCTACATAAAAGATGAAAGAATGAAAGAAATGAAAGACTTTTTAAAAAGTATCACAGTGAGGTCAATGCTTCAGTTCAGAACATGTGCCTCACAGTTTATAAAGACAGAACTGCAGCCATTTGCTGAAGGAGTTTGAGAAAATCTGAGGAACATATTGTGGAAGATCAGTTGAGGCTGCCAAATAAATGTAAAATAAAAGGCTACTGGTCAGTTAAAACCTAGTTAAATAACAAAAAAACGTGGCTACAAATTTAAATGGCACTATTTTCATTTTTAATGGTGACTTTGTGAAGATACAGACATTTAGTTACTCTCATCCCTTCTTCTCGCCCCCTCCTCTTCTTTTTTAAACCAACTTTTTCATAAATACATTAATATTTAATAACTATTATCTTTTTATTATTAACAAAGCTGGGTTTGGGTATAATCACTCAAATAAATAAACACTCAAAATGTGTTATTACTACACTATCTCTTACATTTGCATGACATAGTTTTTAATGTTTATTCCCATCAAAAATAAAGTAATACAAAAGAGCAGTCTGCATTTCAAGAGTTCATTTTGTAGTAATTCTCGGCAAAGAGAACGTATTTCTCTATATTAAAAAAAAAAAAAACTTGAAAGCAAAAAAAAGAAATCTTCTCCAATGAAACTCAAATGCTTGCCTGACAATCTGTCAAATCCTAATTAGAGCCAGGAGAGAATAAGTTCTTCACACTCTCAGTAAGGTAGCGCTGTTCACAGAGCACCCACGCTCTAAACATTCACAGCCATTGCCAACAGAGCACCAAGTAAAAATGAAGACAACTCAGTTAATTGATTCCAACATGGAACTGAAAAACATTTTTTTTAACTAAAACAATATTTATGCCTGCATATACTGAATTAAAAAAATATTAATACACAAAAACATGCTCATATATATTCAGTTAATCATGATGTCTGTGCCACGATGTCACAGAGTTTGTGAGGGTTCGTGGAGTGTCGTGAGACTTGTGACTGTCCTTAATTGAATGGGATGGTGCACTGGCACAGTTTGTCCTGTCCTCATTGCCAGTAGAAGAGAAATAAAGAGGTGGAGGAGAGAGGTGTAATAGTATACTCCTCTGTGTAGTTAGAATATAGTTAAGTTCTGGTGTCAAGATTAGGTTTACAAGCTAGGGTTTAGGGTTAGTGTTAAACTGTAGGTCTGGGCTTAGGGTTAAGATCTAGGATTAGAGTCTGGCTCTACGTGTTAGGGTTAAGATCTAGGGTTATTGTTTGGTAGGACTAGGCTTAGGTGTAAGACCTGGGGTTAGGGGTAAATTCTAGGGCTAAGATTAATGCTTAGATCTAGAGTTAGTGGCCAATTCTAGGACTAGGCTTAGGGTTAATGTTGAGTTCTAGGTCTAGGCTCAAGGCTAAGATAATAGTGAATAAGATAATAAAAGTTACTAGGTTTATGGCAAATTTTTCCGAGGTTAAGGGTTAAATTCCGAGGTTGGGGTCAAGACCTAGGGTTAGGGTAAGGTTTAGATTAGCGGGTTAATGTGGATAGAATGGGCTCAATTACTCAATTAGTCTTCTCTTGTCATGTGACTCATTAGTGTTACACTGTCTCAGGTGTCACAAAATAGCAGGTTTGTGTTATGTTTGGCATAAAATAATCTCTTCCCCTCACTTACTGGCCAGTGAAAATCCAATGTAGCACCTCATGGCAAACTCTCAGAAGACCTGATGAATGAATTATTGAAATAAATGAAAAGATTTGTTGAGGCTATAAGAGTAAAGCCAACACTCTGAAACTCTGCTGCAGCACAATGGACCAGACCATCCAGCGCTTAGAACAGAACTCGCCATGGTCGGCCAAAAAAGCTGAGTGCACATTCTCAGCATCAATTGTAAGATTGTCTTTGAAAAACAGAGAGGATGAGTGCTTCCAGCATTGCCACAGCAATTGGAGTGATGGTCGGTGAGCCTGTCAGTGCTCAACGGTGCACATTTCATCAAAATTGTTCTGTATGGTTGTTGTCCTAGAAGAAAGCCTCTTCTAAAGTCGATCCACAAGAAAGCTTGCCAACTATTTGGGGCAGACATGCAAACTCAGGATTACTGGAACCATTACCTGTAAGTGTGGTGGCAACTAGTTGATGAGCCCAAAGACAAGTGTACTACCTAATGTTAATCATGGTGATGGGACTGTCATGATCTGGGGCCGCTTGAGTGCTACTAGCATTAGGGAGCTACAATTCATAGAGGACAACATGAACTCTAACCTGTATTGTGAGATAGTAAAAAAAGAGTATGATCCCTTTTCTCCAGAAATTGGGCTGGACGAGTGTTCTAGCAAGACAATGACCCTAAACATAACTTCTAGATGACCAATGGCTTGCTAAAGAGGTTGAAGTTAAAGGTGATGGACTGGCCAAGCACGTCTCCAGACCAAAACCCCATATAACACCCCTGGAGCATCCTGAAATAAAAGGTGGAGAAGCACACTATATCAAATGTCCACCACCTTTGTGATGTGGTCATGAAGGACAACACTTTGTTTTCAGGGGTTCAGCTGTTTTTGGATATATTTTTAATATTTAGCGGACAATTAATTTAGGAACAATAAATGTACACTGACTACTTTTCATTGTCCAATTCTCCAAAAGTGTTGTGACATAGTGAATGCGTGTGTGTGTGTGTGTGTGTGTGTGTGTGTCAACATAAAAAGAAGCCTAACCCTTTTGTTGGGCTTGAAAGCATTGTTTGAATACATTTTACATACGTTTCAACACTTTACCATGATGTTCTGTGCACAGGTTGACCTTTCAACAGGACAGTTGTTATAACAGGAAAACAAAAAATGGGCGAACATACAAGACATTTACAGCTAGTGCTTTCAGATGCGTTGTCATGTAAAACAAACCCAGCAGAAAGGTAAGAACAAAGTAACACAATGTAACAAATGTAACAGAAGAAGAATGATAATGTATGTAAAATTAGTATTTTACCCTTAGTAAGTGTTTTTTTCCCTTCTTTTATCCATGAAGTATATATTATTTCCTCCAAAAGGAGATAAGAAACCAATGGGATAGTTTGACTGCACTACTGGGTATAAATCAACGCTAGCAAAAGGACAACAGTAATCACATTCACCTAATCTCCCATGACAGATTCAGGACATGATTTTCATTACACCAAGTGAATATCTGAACAATACAAAGACTGTTTCAAAGTTTACCCAAATCCTGCTCGATCTAACACTGAGCACTTCCTTCCAAAGCTGCGGATCTGGACTTGGATTTGCTCAGAAAATGTGCCGCATAGTTACTGCAATCATTTGACACATTTGAATTTATATGCAGCAACATAACTGCACATTTTAGGCTTCTAATGATTCTGGCATTTTTATAACCGTGTCAATTATTGGTGTTAGTCAATCGTCAAATTGTCAAACATCAAAGCAAAAATGTCAGGAATTTGTTTAGGAGAAATTATGTATACAGTGTAGAATTGATAAATCTCCTTAAAAAGGGATGAGTGGTTATTGACAATCTTTAAACTCAATACATTTCTGTATAAAAAGCACAATGCATTGAAATTCCTAAAAAGCACATGTAAAAATTCACGCTTGTAAAAAAGCCTTCATGCAGCGTAAACACAAAGATAAATATAATTAACCCAAATTCACAAATTTACATTCAACATCTGCGCATGTGCTTCTACATAAGCTACAATAATTAAAGTCTCAGCCTTTCGCTTTAGTGTTTATTTTTCACTGCCGGCTAGCACGGCATTATCTATAAGTTATGCGTGAATTAAGAAAACAAGGCAGCAGGGAGATTGAGGAAATGTGAACTTGTGAGAAGGTGGCTTAACTCAAAACTGGCACAAACATAGGGAAACACTGCAAGCATATTTACAGTGGCCTGTCACTCCCATAAAGTCTCCACAATAAGTAAAAGCCATGTTTCTGACAGCTAAAGCCTTCCAGGCAAAAAAAAAAAAAATCTACCCATCGACACCAAGCTGTCCAAGAACATTTGAGGACAGCACAAATAATATTATATTAATTGTAATATTATATGTAGGAAGAAGATTTCAGGATAACAATTATCAATGTTTTTCAAAAATTGGCTTTAAAAGCTATAATTCTTCTGTAATCTTCTCTCTAAAGGTTTTTGGTTTCTTCGAAATTCTAAGAATCACAGCAGCCACTACAGTACTTACATCTACTGTGTTTGAACAAAACTGAATCATAACGTTGTTTCAAGCCACAGTCAGTTTGCAAATTACAGTGATGCTGCTAGATAAACCAAAGGATGTTATCATTTGGGAAAGAAAAAAAATTCTAGAGAGATGTGTTTCTTACTGCGTCAGTCTGTAATGACCACTGTTCTAAGCTTGTTGCACCTTCCGGTCTTTTCTATAGTTTTAGTCTAAGTTTAACATTCACAGAGTCAAGTCCAATTTACCATTGTGCTTATAGTTTTCCTAATATGAATTTGGTAAAATGACAACATGATTACAGCCGCAGCATAATAAGCAAGAATTTAGTGTGTGTTGTGGGCTGGAGATAAGACTTGCGGATTGCGAGGACCGCTTCATGTGCTGCGAGCATTCTCAGGACAGACACCTAACTGCTGAATTTAATTACACGCAACTAATAATTACCGTATCTAATCTCGAAATTGTATTACAGTGTTAAGAAACGACTAGAAAAATAGTCCTGATTAGGTCAGGGAATTAATTTGAGCTCTACATACGGCCTGACGTTGTAAGCTCAGGGGAAGCTCCGGGTGGAACGACACTGCCTGATGGAACTATTTTTCTTGGAACAGTGGAAGTCTAATCACTAAACCCACAAACATACCATTTCAAATTAATCTACTGGACTGGTGCGACACTTATGATCAGGTCTGGTTGTATTTCTCAGGGGAAATTCGCAGACCTTCGCCCTGAACGCACAAGGTTTCAACTCTGAATACTTTCATAACTACACATTCAAGTGTTAGCTACACATTAGATGGGCTCAATCTATTTGTTATTCTATCTCTCTATACATAGATAGATAGATAGATAGATAGATAGATAGATAGATAGATAGATAGATAGATAGATAGATAGATAGATAGATAGATAGATAGATAGATAGATAGAAAGACGTACGTAACTTAAACTAGCTTTTAACACATTAGATAAAGGGCTTTTTCTGAGAAGCTTTTTAATATAAAAAGCACTGCTTTAAATGGCAAAAGAAAAACGCTGTAAGCGGTCCAGCTTATTTAAACACAGTAATGCCTCTGATTTGACTGTTCACTCTCTCAACGACTAAATTAGCTTCAAAAATTCATAGAATATTGATCAGCTGGCAAAGTCAAATGCGATATCTAAGATCACAAAGACTTGAGGTGAGATGCACTATCAGCTCAAAATAGTTGTCACACTGTGCACAGAAGAGAGCTTATTAAAAGCATGAAGCCAAGTCAATGGTGTTGGTCTGGATTTGGAAGGCCATCTCTGGCCAACCTGAATGGCTGAGAAAACTGTTCTAAGTTAATTATTCTCCAAATTTTGACTGCCAACTACTGGACAATCAAGAAGGCTGTTTTATGTTAATATCAATATTACGATTATTTAGCATTCAGTATTTTGCTTTGGTTGATGGCTGTCATTTAGTATTTTTGAGACACAGTTTCTAGCTTTAGGACATACTGGCTCTAGCTGCAGGACATACATTTGTCTTGGTTTGTTTCCCACTTTTTTTCACTTCCACCATATTTCAGGATTATATCAGTAATGCTAGTATAACGTGGGTCATCTGCTTTAGAAAAATGTAGATGCTTTACATAAATTATATATCTATCCATATAAAATCCATTGCGTACAAGCGCATAAATATGCAAGTGGCTGTAGTTTACAAGATGCAAGAAGTTGGATGCAAGCAAAACACACAATCAATGGAAAAGCTATTCATGAATCAGCCTGCCACTTCCACGAGGCTGTAATTTCCACTTCACTATGTGATTGCAAAGAATTTTGAGTGAATTGGATTTGTCTTTAGTCAAGACTTTAGACTAAAAATGCAAAACACGGTTTACATTTTTAACTCAAAATGCATAAGGTAAGAAAAATCCTTAACAAAAATGTCCATCAAAATTCATTTGAAGCAAAAACTGTCAACAACTTCACTATAAAATCTATTTCTTATTTACAGAAATTTCAAATTTTTGTCTTTTGATCTTTCAGGATAAAAAAAGACAAAACATATTTTGCAACCAATGCATATTGTAATTCACTGTCAGATATTTTAGATCAAAGGATATCGCTAAAAATAAAAATAACTCGTCTCTGCAGATCATCTGTACAACATTTGATCAAAAAATAAATACAATTCTCCATCACTAAAAAAAATTTAATATGAACCTATTTTATTTTAATCTAGACCGAAATAGTTGGCGAATTAAAGGATTATTTCATATGCAATTAAATAAAAGAGCACTACATAATTTAATAAATAATAAATTAACATTAAACCACTGATCTGGTTATTAGCCATATACGCACAAAAGAGAAGACAATATTTGCATGCACAAAGCAACGCTGGCACTTGAAATGTTTTAAGCTCCCCTTGATATGGATGATACAACTATGCTCCCGTTGGAAAGAAGCAAAGGTGTACTTTTGTTGTCAGAGCACACTGAAGGAAAAGAATGTTTGATTTGGCTGTAGAGCTTATGCAAAGGAACAGGTTTCTCTGAAGAGGCTTTTATCTGATTCCCTGAAGCAGACACGATGAGAGACTCGACTCATTTGAGGACAACTTTGAATGCATAAGAATGCAAAAAGGAGGGGCAACTGACACACCAATACCAGCTTATATAAATATCCCTCATTAGAAATGTTCTATCAGTTGAAATAGTCTTTCTGAAACACAACAGAGAGCCCAAGGACAAATTCATGTGTTCAATAAATAGAACTCCAGTGCTCAGAAGATGGTGGTTGGATCTTTGTAAAAGCTTTATTTTCTTTTTTTTTACCAACTGCTGCCTGTATAGTTTATAATAAAACTCTGTGATATTACTTTACTCAACTATCTTAAAAAGAGCTGAAGAATTTAGAAATTAAAGCAAGTTTTTTTTACATGCTTAAGCATTCAAAGACAGTCAATGGTGTGGATTTAAAGAGAATGTAATTTAGCAGCTGAGAGACTTTTAAGTGTGAACAAGGCCTGGCAACATGGCAAAGGCTGTGCTGTCTCTTCCATTTAATTTTCCAATCCACTTCCTCCAAGTTGTTAGAAGTGAGTTTTGTTCTGGTTTGATACACCGTCTAATGAGAGGTACTAAGAGCTTGTTGAAATTGTTCTTTGGTAATGCATTCAGAAGTTTAAGAATGATTAATAATTCTGCTATCTTCTTATGTTGTGTTTGATGTATTTCAAAACTCCTGACTTGTGCTCTCTTTCAACTTTTTAAGTCTCTGACGCTTCCCTCGTAGAAAAGGTTTTGCAATTCTTTTGAAAGCATTAACATTGGCTGATAAAAGTATGTGAAGATGACAATGTGAAAACTTTTTTTTTTTTTTTAAATAATTTCACCTGAGAAACACATTAAAGCAGGGCTGCCGTACTAAGCTTATCAATAACCAACTTTATTTTTTATTTATCATTTTATACTGGCTATTTATACAACTTGTGGATTACATTGGCGTTTTATATTTGCACATTTCATTATCCAATTCTCTCAAAGTAAATGTTTTAACGCATCTGATTGGCTGTCAGTGGTGGAACCTGTGTGCTCAAGCAATTCCAGAAATTCTATATTTTTAGTAAAACCAATTTGATTAGACCATCATACATGAAACATATTTTACACTGGTAAAATGGCAAAAAAA
>CM051503.1:11783573-11821586 GCA_028031935.1 Paedocypris micromegethes
AAAAAAAAATTGTCAGACAAATTATAAGATTGACATAAAATGCAATACATAAAATATCTTATGCCTTGAATGTACGCGTTTTATTTTAGTGTACACATGCATAGTGTATGTGTTTCCATAGATTGAATAATCTTTTGATTTATTATGTGCGTGCGTGCGTGCGTGTGTGTGCATGTGTGTGTGTGTGTGTGTACGTGTGTGTGTTTTCTCTGACCATCTTATTATGTTCTTATATGGGGGCAGTTGTGGTGAGGTAAAACTCTGGACCGGTAAGTACCACAAAAGTGTCCTTGAGCAAGATCCTAAACTTGATCTGCTAATTCTGTTAGTCACTTTTGATGAAAGAGCCTTGAAAATAAATCAAATGTAAAAGGAAACCTTTTACCTTTTTTAAAAGGAAACTTTTTTTTTCCTGCATAGTTTCATGCAGGAAAAAAAGTAAATCCAGTCATAGGACAAGTTCCACTCAAGTCCTAGTGTCAAGACCAGACCAACATTTTATTAAGATCTCTTTATTAAGATCTTATTTTAAGGATAAAAAAATTACAGTATGTAAAACAAACCGTTCTTATATTAATGTTTAATAAATAAAAATATTTAATAATATTCAAATATTTTGCTTAGATTTGCTGTATTTGAAAATTAAATACATTTTAAAGTAGCATTAGCTTTCTCTTTTTGACATCTACTGTTATAATCTATTATTACAAATCATTCCTGCAAGATACAGAACGAAAAAAACACATTATTTTCTCAAGGATTATCAGGCCTAAAAAACAGCAAAAATATATACTCTTTAGGAAACACCTGCTAAAAATGCTAATCATTTATTACCGTGATGTTTACTTGGTCCTATGAGGGATCTGCTGTTGCGGCTTTATCTGTTCCTCCACCACCCCAGGCTATGTGCATTTGTTTCACTGAGCCCTGTCTCAGCTTTGAATTTTGGAATTGTGTTTGCACCCTGATGTCTGATTGGATCTTTATAAACGCATGTATATGCAAATGCAACAATATCAGTCTTAGCTCTGGGCGAAATAAAGAGACAGTGGTTGCATCCTAAGGAAAGTGTGAAAAATTGTGTTCTTGGTGCCAGAACAGAGCATGTTAAAGCCGAATGTCTGACATGCTAGGCCATACATTTTCTCAAAGAGAGAAAATCAATAAACTATGTCAATTTCATCAAACATATATGCACAAGAGTCTACATCTTATTCACAGTGTTTCTGAGTGTGCAGGGCTAAGTGAAAGCAAAAAATATATTTCTCTAACATCTTGTAAATGGTTCCAAGTATCAGAAAAGACCTCTACATGAATCTGCCCATCATGCACTATTAACAAAATGATCAATGATGAATCCAATGATGAAAAAGGTCAATGATGAATCTGAAACAATTTTATGCTAAATGCCTCAGTTCAAAAATCTTATTGAATCTATATGTAATGGTTTTATTTTCAAAGTTCAGTTTTAATCAAGTCCATTAATTCTGATCCGCTTTTCCATTTCGGGGTAACAAAAGGCGGAACCAATCCTGGCAACTCTGGGCCTGGTACTGGCACACACATTTAGCACTAAGACCTATGGGCAACTTTTGTTCTTGCACTTTGGAGACCAGGAGGAAACACACACTAGTGGGAGGAGAGTTTGCAAAGTCAAAGAAAGTTTCCAACATTTTACACCTGTAGAACTCATCAAGTACTCCCTTATTGAGATGAAGAGAACAACATCACTGCCATCTTTCAGCATCTTCTATTCTGGGAACGCTATGCTCATTGTCCAATTGAACTAAAAGTAAAGTTTAACTCAAATAGGAGGTTTTATCTCACATTTGGCCTGAGCTTAGCGCTCAACAAGGGCAGGATGCAGATTTGTGGAAATAAACACTCTTGTTTCCCGTAGAAAAAGCACATATAGAGTCGTCTCAAGGAGAGGTAAAAATACCACATGTCTCGAGATGTAGAACAATGTTTGCTTTCTGGCCAAAAAGACGTATCCATTGTCTCCACTACTATTGCGTCAGGTCTTCTTAAGTCACATTCAGTGACACATTCCGGCCACAACCAGACGTAACCTAAGATATCTCTTGGCAGCATCTTACATGCAGGAATTTTTAACTGTCACAGATAAAGATAGGTTGATGGTCTTAAACTGAAATGGAAACTGAATAGAAAATGTTCAATCATGTACATTTATTAATCTTGGCCAGCTTGTTCAACAAAGGAATGGCGGTCAAAACCAATCCAGCCAAATTATTAGCAATATTAATAGTTCTACAAGAAGGGATTTCATGGTCCAAGTTAGAGATTTCATGGTTCATGTTAGTGGTTTGTCTTTTGCCCTGAATTGTTCAGAGAAATGGCACCGGCACATCCTGGATTCAGAAAACATTCAGCAATCTTGGTTGCCCTTTATATCAAAGCTAGCTCAGCGAGTACAGAAAAGGTTGATCCGAAAGATCCTTGAGCATTTGTCACAGATGTTTCCAGCACTGAAAGAATCGATGATTATTCCTTTACACGTGTCATTAATCTACCTTGACATGATGATTTTTTTTTCAGGTTCATTTGTAATTTTTCTTTGCTAGCCGTCACGCACCGTCCAAATGAAAAAGAGCTAGCTGCTTTCCATTCACTCAGTCAAAACAATGGTCTTGTTAACAAAACCGAAGCGGCTTTTTGTGTAGTGCCTTTTTGCTTTTGACAAGTTGGATTAAAATTATTATGTTAGGGGGACGTTGGACGGGGAAATTTGTCTCAGCATGGCCCTTGCGAACCTGGGGGTCAAGAAGTTTTAGTTGTGGAACCTGCCAGACTGGCATTCGAACCAGTAACCTCTTTGAACTCCAACTTCCTACTACAGGGCCACAGCTGGATGGAATGTTATACTGTACAGTTTATTACACATTAAGTTGGATAATGATATGGCTGAAATAAGAATGTGGGTCAGGAACGCTGGTGGAGAGACGGAGCTTCAGGCAGCAGGTTTGAAAGGGCAGGTAACGGATCTCAACAGAACACCGGAACCAACTAACAAACAGATTGCAAGAAGAAACAGCAGGAACTATCGTTTCCTGATTCAAGTTCAAGGCGGAATCCACACATTCTTTGGTGGGTTTCCTCAAGGTCTCCAGTCCAACAACATGTGTTCTTTAGAATAATTACCCAAAGGTGAGAGTGAGAGTTCCTTCAGATCCAGTTGCTGGGATTGGCTACAGCTCCCTGTGATGCAGACATGAAAAAATGAGGTTCTGGAAAAAGATGGATGGATGTTGTGAACCAGTATGTGACATGGTTTGTTGTGTGGAGACTGATCTGGGTGTTTCTCTGACACAAAGACATTTCCAACTTATAATTAATACCATTACAAGTTAAGTCATTTAGAGAGCAGTCATATTAATTCTGGGTTTTAGAATACGATAAATCCCACCAGACAGAGGGGGCAGGATCTCATTTATCAAAGCATGTTCTAAATATCCGTGACAATATTAATGGATTCTTTGTTAAAATGAGGCAAAATGATTAAACGAGGTAGAATTTGAATTTTATCAGTTTTTTTCCGTCAATATTCCTACTAGTTGAACAACCCATCATCTTGCCTCTTGATAATATAGGCATTATGTGGCTATATTAGCAATTTCCAGCCATTTGTTCAACTGTCTGTTTTTCTATTTACTTCAATCTATTCTGATAAATTTCTTTCGGCAACACAAATAGTTTATATCCTCAATTACTCATCTATTTTTGATTAAGATACTTGCAGACTGCTCCCTGTTTACCGACCATTGTCAATGAGTAGAACTATTGAACCCATTGAAATCTTTTGCGGGTTTCATGTGTTCATTGATAATAAGTGTGAGTGAGAGTGTGAATGTGTGTGATTGAAGTGCTTTTGGATTGGCTGGCCACAAATCTATTTTGATTATATAAATGATTTCCACCTTCAAAACCAGTCTCTGAGATTGACCCAGAAATGTAAAAGCAAATGGATTTGCCCAAATGCATTTAGCATCAGAAAACACTAAATTTCAACCTTGTATTAAATAGATTATGCACTTTATATCGGACATTTCCCGAATATATGATTTTTAAGGTTTTGCAGGATATGAATATACATATGATCTAGTACTCTCAGTAGCTGTTTTACACACCTTTTAGTGATGGACTTGTGGTCTTTCAGTAGGAAACAGCTGTGGTACTGTTTGGCTTCACACAAGCCAGGCTGGTGCTATGAATCATTGATTATACATCATTTTAGTATGCTGCACTGCAGACCCCATATTGGGTTCAAATGAAGGAAAGGCAACCTGAAGTCCATGATCAATATGAGCGAACCTGGGAGAAAGCTGTCAGGTTGAGGCGAAAGACTCCCTCCTGCTCCACTGAGCTGAGGAGTAACCTTTTCAAAAGCAAGGTGATGAAGAAGCTCATCATTTTTAATGAGGAATTAGCGATCTATTGGATAAAAAGACTGCTGAATGAGCAGTGAGGATACTGAAGTCCTTCCTCATGTCAGTGACGTCAATCTTTTCTTACACTGCAATATTCTTTCTTTTGAGAGGTAGTTTGTGCCAATTGACACAATAAAATATTGTCAATTAACTGAAAAACCTGTTATTCTCTTTCCATTACTTGTTCTTATTAATATGAGTTTGAAGTCAAGATGAGACCGGAATTAAGGAAGAAGCAATTTGGTCTTATAATCGAATTACCACGTGCTGTATGAAAGCTCCAGCAGCTGAAGTAGAGTTCCTCCGCCGCCCTTGCAAAAAAATCTAAATGAATGTGAGGAAATAGATATGTTATTTAATTGGATCGAACACGTCCCACCTCACATCGTACTGTATATTTCAAAATGAAAGTGACAAATTGCTGCAATTGACAGAAACCGATTCATGGTTAATTAAAAATATAATTACACCCACTTAAGCCATTTAGAGTAAGATGAATGTGGAATCATTAGGCGCACTTTGAGAACCAGATGTTCGTTCTAACCGTTTTTACAGTGCAACGCCACACAATAGACTGGAACATTTGGTTAAGGTGCATCCTCATCCACAATGTGCAATCAACCTTTCTGAAAGCTACGTCAGCTTTTGAAATACACATATTGATGTGTCTGTTCAGATCTTCCTGCCTGACTTGAGGTGCTATTGCTAATGCAAAACCAGACAACAAACCAACTCACTGAAGAACAAGTGAAATTCGTTCTGCCTCTTCATTTACAGTATATTTGCTGACACACACAACAGCGGTAACTTTGAGTTGGCGTGTGTTTGTCAGCGGGCGTCTTATGGTACGGTGTCTTGCTTGATTTTACATTCATTGTTGCATTTGCCTTAAACCTGCAGTTTAAATGTAATCACAAATGATACATTTGTAATAACAATATTAACTTAGTAAAATTTAGTTAATGGTTGGGTGTTTTGTTCCTTTGACGCTTCCAAGTTCTAAAAAACAAGTACAATAGTATGTTATATTGTAATGTAGTTTTAGGCGCTGTAGAAGTTTTTGAATAATATGGCATCTCTTTAAAAACAATGACAGACTCTAGTCGTGATGTACTGAAGATGTGTCATCATTTCATTTGCTTGCGTACATTTTTTATTGCAGGGGCAGATGTGGTTCAGTGGTAGGGAGTCCAGATGTTGCAAGTTTGAATCCCGTTCTGGTAGGTTGGACCCCCACATGACCCCCGGGCACCACAGCTCAAGACCGCCCACTGCTCCGGATTTGTGTGTTCATGAAATTACAATTACATATTCAGTCATTATTTATTGCTGCAGTGGCAATTTAAATGCAGTAAAATTCAATATTTTGTTGTATTATTAATTTTTCATAAAACGTTTTTTCTCTTCAACTCAAAGAACAGTATCAAGTTACATGAACTTTCTTATTAAATAACACTGTTTTGAAATGCAAATTAAATATTGTTCATTTGTTGATGTTTTTAATTATGACAAATCAGTACATGGATAAACATCATAAGGCTGCTTTTTACGTGTTTTATATCACTGCAAGTTATGCAGGAGAAAAGAAAATCTGACCTTAACAGTTGAATTATATTGATAAATGTTCCACTTCTGAATTTAAATGAAGCACATCTTGTGCTGAGTGTCAATTTTTGCAAGCAGTGTTGTGCCAGCAACATTTTCCCGATCTTTCCTGAACTTTATAGGCATCAGAATGACCATCACTAGGTGGCAATGTAGTGACACTGGAAAATGTGCGTAGTGAAGTCTAAATACATGTCAGGAGAGCTCGACTGAACCACAGAGCACACAGCCTCTCAGCTAATTTTCTTAATCTAATTTAAGGCATTTGCTCGGGTATTTGTCTGATTCCTCAAAATGATGAAAGATACATTCCTACATAAAAACGGCTGCTTAATTTGCATAAATTGTAGGGCAACATTAAGTCTGTTTAGCTGTGGATCTTTTTATTCTTTCAAGCGCATGTACCGTCTTTCATCCATGACAGAGAATATTTGTTATATCATGTCGAATATATCCGTTTAAGCAAAAATAAGTGATATGAAAACTTTATGAAATAGGCTCAGACATCTGGTCCAACACATAAGCAGTGCTTTTTCACACCAGGCTTTTGCAGCCGCTCAAAGCTTCTCTGCTGTCTACAGCATCAAGAACACTGACAGGTGCTGGAAACCAAGAAGGCTGAACTGGCAATGCATGTCAGGCCGTCGAATGGTTTCTCCCAGAGCTTTCCCTATTTTCTTTTTTTACATTAAAAACAACCACAAAAGGCGAAAACACATCAGAATGCATCACATGTGGCAAACTGTATTTTAGCCTAATGTATGTGCAAGAACAAAGAGCTTCAACTGAACTGAGCTCCAGCTTTAGTGGAAATGCAACTGAAAACCTGTTGTTTTTGGCGTTCTAGACACTAAAGAGAGCAGAGACAAAAGTACAAAAAAATGCTATTGAAAAATGCCAACGCAGCATTGTCACCGTGCCACACACACTTGCTGCATTAAAGCTAAAGCCCTTTTGTGATCGGTGTATGGATGTCAATGTTGACAGGGCCACAGACAGAAAATCCTTCTCCTGAGGGAATATGCAAGCTAGGCAGTATTTTAAAGGAATCTGGAATAAAGCAAAATAACAGGGTTGGGAAGGTTATCTAAAAGACTTTCTTAGTCCTTCATTTCACTCACTTTGGGTAATGTTTTACAGATGGCACCTCTGTGATGTCTGGAAGGTAGAGTGTTTCTCCCTGTGTTTCGGTTAGACGCCGACGGTGCCTTTTAACATATCTGTGCTACTTCACCCTCTCGCGCTCCATGGGATAACACACTCTCTGGAATGAAAACAAGTAAAGCGCATCAAAGTGCTTTAATAATGCAAATCTCCCGAGACACGTTGTCTTTATATAAAGCAGGCTTTGGAAATATGGGGTGGCAGTAGAAGTTACTTTGCATAGTTCTTAATAATTCAGCCGGACCTCACTAAATCCAATTGAAGGCCCATGGAAACATTCAACAGTACTCGATTGGGTGCATTTTTAATTTTACTTAAAAGCTTTTGCTGATTTGAATACAGCTGTTGGGAACACCGCATTCCCAATCCGAACCTGATGGAAGGTTAATGAAAAAAACTCCCTGCAAAAAAAATGATTCAAAGGAAGAGCTTGCATTTTGTTGGACGATGTAGTATGTTTTTCCAAGTTAAAATATCATTATTTAAACATAATTGTCAAATTCAGAGTTATGTATTTTTATTTAGGTCAAACATATAAATCAAGTGTCACGTTTCGGGACGCAGGGAGCTAAGACCCAAATGCATGGACAAGACTATTATTAAACAAACAGAAAACAAAAACATATCCAGAATGCTGCTCGAAGCCAATACCCTAAGTCCAACGTATAGAGTAACGCAACAGACATGAGGATAAAATAAAAATCAAGCAAACAAGACAAAACTCAGAAAACTGCCAAAACTCTCAAAACAATCCAACATCAAACAATGGAACACAGAGCCTTAAATGCAAGAACCAATTAACAGAACAAGACACAGATGAATATGATAATTAGAACTTAAGCTTGACACCTGGGCATAATATTCAATAATTAATTCAAATAAAACTCATGCAAAACACAAGGAGTCCAAACCCTGATTTTGAGAGACTTTTATTTTATAAAAAGAAGAAAAATGTCTCCGCCCGTGTTTCTGAGAACTGAGATACCGCTGAATTAAAAAAATATATTTTCGTCAAAAACCGCGTTTTTTTTTCAACAGAAAAAATAAATATGCTTAAAGACAAATGCCAGTCTGTTTTTTTCAACTGATTGAAGTTCATTTTTTTCACACTTTGATTTGTGAATCATAAAAATAGTTTTCTACGTGGTCAACTCCGATTTGTTTTTCCCTATGAGCTCAATTAAAAACCTGGTTTGAAGTTACATTTAGGGCTGTTTTTAAAAATACTTGCATATACTGAAACAGAATAACAGAAGCATGAGCTGTTCCAGACCTAATTCACTATTGCTATTACTGCACTGGTCTCTGATCACTTTTTTTTTTTTACATTGAAAGATATACACACGCTTCGAGAAGTTGTACTTTATCCGTAGGGAGTCGGACCTGCCTCCCACGTTAGGTCCTAACGTGAAAAAAAACACTGGACGGGATTTGAACTTGCAATGCTTGGGAGGTGCCATGGCTCAAGGCTGCCCACTGCTCCTGGTTTGTGTGTGTTTACTTCACGTGGTGTGAGTACCTTCACTTTACTGGATGGTTTAATGCAGAGCACAATTTTGTTATGATCCCTGGTGGCCTGAAAATCATCTCAGTTTTTTTTTTTCACTTTTTGTTGGCTATTTTGTGTTTTACTGTTACTTACTGTTTTGTATATGCATATCTATTTTCTGATAATAAATCATTGCCTTTCTACCAGTATATCTATTATGCAAATACATTTATTCCCATTATTTTAATATAGAAACATCATTATATACATACACATACAATACATTTTTTACACTTTTATTGTAATAAATTATTTACAGTATTATACATTACAAATTATTATGCAGTGCTTGTTCACTCACTGTTAAATTCACAATTCACATAGTTCTACAAATGCATTTTTTCTAGAGAATTAAACAGTTGGAATGCAACAAACTTGTTGGCTGCACAATCTTATTAAAAATTGTAATGAAAGAGCAACTGATGCAAAGACAGATCGTGTACCTGAATGATTGAGGTTACGCCGGTGACCTCATAAACTAAAACCTATGGCAGCTTCCCAAGGTGAATGCTGAATTATGCTGTCATTAAAGGACAGGCCCTGGCAGCCAAGGATATTATGTAAAACATAATCATCATCTTCTTCCCACCCAGTCTGTCATCGGTTCTTCTTATCAAGGGGAATTGATCACACTTCAAGCTTTAACAGAGATTTAGTTGGAGCTCGATCCAGTTCTATACATTGGAATTGCATTGTCAGTAACGGTAAGCAGTACTTAATGTAATATGTACTGTATACACAGCACTAATATAAGTAAAACATTTGTCGTAGGTAAAATATGTACTTGACTATTCTTGACTTATCAACTAGCCACTGCTGCTATTTCAACTTTTAGAGAAAACCTTGTCCTTTATAAGGGTTTTAAAAGATCCCATGATCATCGCTCAATAAATTACCCCGTAGGACCTAATGTGATTCCTCCTTTGTCAAATATGAAAAATGTCCTCAGTTGATTTCATGTTACAAGCAACGAGAAGGGTATGTGGCTCTCAGTCTGGGCCACTAAACGCTCTTGTCCTTCATTGATCTTCCCTGCTGACTGCACTGGCAGCACACTGCTGCTTTTCTCTGTTCCAAAGACTCGCAAATGTGCTAATGGTATTGCCAACCCTAAATCTGAAGTGACTGGGAATGTGCCATCATGCTTAGCAATAATTCTTGCTAAAGCTTTTTAGAGGTCACACAGTATGCATGGTAATATTACATGCAATATGCTGGTCATTCGCAACCTTTTAAGACAAGTGTGTCACGTACCGATCCAGTCTTTTTCTTTGAATATAAAATTGCAGAACCTGGAATAAATTATAATAGAGTATCAAAAATACATTACTAGAAATATAGAAGAAATGTCATGACAGCATGTCACGATGCTTGAAGAATTATTATGTTGGCTTTTTGCAAAATAAAATCTATAATAATTCATAAAGTATATCTGCAAGTAGCACATTGGGGTTCAAGCCCCCATCAACATTTATAATGTGATGTTCTTGATTAAATGAACCAGTGATACACAGTTAAGTAAATTTGAAACTTTAATCTCATTTTATCATTAACCAATTATATACACTTCACTGAAAATTGGCAAAATAACAATAATTCATGCAATACAGTATCAGTAGGGGTTCATCTCTACTGACAATGCCTATGCACATTTGATCTACTATCACATTTTATATCACAATATCACAAATATTGGCCAAAATTGCTATTTGAAAACTAAACGCTTTGGGCTTACGCCTAAGATAACTAGTTGATATGTCAATGTTCTGTGCAAAAAAGATTGTGAATCAGTCTCGGTTATTACTCAATTTCACCATATTTTTTTAATTATTTATTTTTTTAAATGTCTTTAAATTCTGAACAATTCAGATGTGATTACAAACTGCCCAAGTGCTGGGGTACGCATCACCATAATTTTGGGTTCAACTTTCAGGTGGACTAGAATGAAATACATTGTCATCAGTTACCATCTTGTTTGTGCACTTTGATTAATCTGTAATGTCAAAAAAGAACACTTGAAAAAAGTTCAATTTACAAGTTGTGAAACAATCAAAATTCCAGATCCCTTGATCCTCCTTCTCTCCAAGAGTCCATGTGATTCTTATTGATCTGTGTCTTCCCCTCTCCTGATTACCTATTATAAATTGTTCCTTGTTGTCTATCCTTGTGTTAAGCCACAACTGTGTGCTTGAGTGGCGTAACAATCTCTGGATTTAAAGCATATACGTATTTACTCACCATGTCTTGCTGCCTCACACCAGCCTGACCATAACACACAAATCAATTCTAGGAAAGAAATTTTGAAACTGCGCATTTCCAGCACATCAGATGGCCGTACGGGACATACAGTAAATGTTATTTACATATATTCATTACATTAAATTCCATATCATCAGTTGATTATTTAAAATCCCTTTTTTCCCAATGTATTTATTTTTCGAATGCCACGGTTGTATGGAAGCAAGTCACGCATATTACACACAAGTCCTGCCCGATTAGAGAAACCATTGATCATCGTTTGGAATTCCTTGCGTTTAACAAACTCTGCAGGAAATAACTGATGGAATTATTTTATGAATGATTAAGTGCTGAACTTTGCATTGTGCTGACACCTGGGATGTAATGGCTAAGCTGTGAATTAAGTCCTAAATCCCTTTGATTCCTCAAAGCTGCGAGCACATCACCATCGCTGATTTTTGCTAGGGGAGCCACTACTCAACTCACACTATTCGAGAGTCTGTCTTCTACTTATAATCCCGTATAATGGGAAGTGGAATGTCACCTTGTCTTAAAGGTACCAGATAGCCTTCTGTAAAAATGTCATTTAGCTCAAGCGTGGATCACATTTAATTAGAAGAGAAGATTTAAATAGCCATGCATCAAACACGGTGATGACCGAGTCAGGAAACACAGGTCAGATTTGCAAAGCTTTCAACACCCATCAGAATCCTGGGTCATGCGGGTCAATAAGTCAACACAGAGCAGTCTAATTAGTAGTGTCCAAAGATCACAAGAGAGCAAGCGGCGCGCTCAGTCAGAAAAAAAACGTCAGAAAACGAAGGAAAATGTTTCAATAAGGGAACAAAAGAAGCCGTGTGTGACACGGAAGTGTCAGAAGAGTTGGAAGAGCAAATGAAAATTAAACTGAAAGATAAACCACGTCTCTCATGAAGCCGTGCTGAAAGTTTTGCCAGTCTTTTGACAATGTATACAAACGACGCATCATTCACCGCTTCACTTGAAACGCTCCTCATCAGTTTCAAGTTTAGAGTAGTTTTTCAGCTGCTTGTCAAAAGCTGACAGCTTGTTGTTTTTTATATATTTACCTGTCAAAGATTATTCATTTCATTTCTCATCATTATTTTATATCCTTTGTATTGTAATTTACGTTTCATTACATTTCAAAGGGAAGTTCTTCACCAGTGATAAAAACAAAGCCAAACGTCTGTATTCATATTGTCTAACTATCTATCTATCTATCTATCTATCTATCTATCTATCTATCTATCTATCTATCTATCTATCTATCTATCTATCTATCTATCTATCTATCTATCTATCTATCTAATATATTACTTTTTGTTAACTTAAAACTACCAGAGAAACAAGTAAAAAAAAATTAATCTGTGTTTTTACTGACAGTGCAGACCCAGAACAAGCCGAAAAAAAGGCCTAAAACGTCTAATTGCCTCTTAAATAATTGGTCTTTGGACCAATTGAACCACTTGTGCTGCTCAAGAAAAGAGCGGGCAGAAATTACCTATCTTCAGTAATGTCATTTTGAACTTGGTTGGAAACAGCCAAGATTGCAAGACGGAGGGCATGTTTTCAGGGAAATGAAGCAAAGATGGTTCAAAAGAGGTTGTTTTTTTTTCTTCTCGCAAAAAATAACATTTGTATTAACTATAGGTCTCTCAAGCTGGTTATTCTGTTGGGAGAGGCTGGACAGACATGCCTGCTCAGTTTGAGACATCCAGAGATTTTTTTGTGAGTTTGTCAATGTGGCAGGATCTGCAGACATCTCACTAAGGCTTATTTTATTTTATTTGGCATACAAGGAAAAATTGCAATCTGAACGGGAGTTACATGGCACACTTGTCGCATACCGGGCCATACAACACTTTTTCACTGTGGTACTCAAAGTAACTCAATTTGTGAGTTTGTGGGAGGGGTTTACCAGGGACTGTGTACAAGTATCGTCTATCGTTCTTTCCTTTTTCTTCACTTTGTTTTTTGAAAGGTATACGAAAATCCAAACAGCCAATTTCCTTCAGAATGACAAATCACTCAGCAATCAGTGTGAGGAGCAGCAACAAATGAGGCCTGGACCTACTGTTGGCGTCGGCTTTAGTGATTGCCAGTTTTGTCACCTCACTCATTTAGTGCCTCAAGCCAAGAAAGTACAAGGACACTGAGTGTTATTTCTGCAGCTAGAGATGGCTCTGTTAATGGACAGTGACATGGCATTGCAGTTTTTGTGTTGCCTACAGTAGAGAATGTGCTTCGCAAGCCGACTGTACTTTACTGACACGTTTGGCTGTTTTTGGTATTTCCTTCCGTGTGTTTGTTCAGTAATCAAACCAGTGTTGACATTTTCATTTAGTATTTATACTTTGGCATTTTTGGTGTTCACCATAATAAATGAAAAAAAGGGAACTGTGCAAAAATAGATTAAAAGAAATTTTTTTATCTATTTTTCATGTAAGAGTCACACATTTGGTTTGTTAAAAGAAGTATTGTTAAGAGAAGTATTTAGAAAAAATTCTAGGTTTCTGGAAAGTCAGAATAAATGAAAAAGTATATAAATAGAATTTTCATTTTGTGCCCTAAGATCATGGGGTGCTTATATTTTTATGTAAATACAAAATATAAAATAATTAATGAATAATCAGCAATAAGTACACCACACACACACACACACACACACACACACACACACACACACACACACACACACACAAACAAGCAAACTGTTTCTCAGCGCGACAGTATGTCTTAGGTGTTTAAAAATGACCTTGAACAAGGGCCATTTTGGAATGAACATATAAACTGAAAACCTCATGACACGGGTGTAAAAGTTGCCTTGGTAACGAACAACTCAAAGACAATTTACAGAAAAGGACGAGCGGGGCAGGAACATGTCTGGGTGGAAAACTGATTGCTAGTCTTTGAAAGAGAAAATTAAGCATATCTTTACCTATTTATCTGAAGGTCCACAATGATGTCATGATTCTCTGAGTTTCTTTGAGAAATGATCTGTTTTTCAATAGTAAATGGAGGTAGCAATATGAAGTTTAATTGCTTGAAAAGTCTACCCGATATAAATGTCAATATTTCTATTAATGTTTGTACCAATGGAAAGGAATTGAAATGTATTGTGCTCTTCAGACTTCATTTGCTGTGCTGTTGAGAAACGCAGAAAGGAAGCACGGCCTCTGTCTTTTGACCTGTTCTTTTCAGCAATTCTGAGTGAATCTTATTTTCCACATTTTTGCCTCAAAGTGTATGAGTGTGACCATTTGCTGGAGTGAATATAGATATTCAAAGCTGGTAAAAAATGCAATCACATTTCATCCAATGTCTCGTTTTTAATACCACGACTGCACAATTTCATATATATTATAAAGGCAAACCAAGTTAAGTTTTTTTTTCTCTCTGATGTGTATATGAAAATTACATCACACGGCTTCAAGCTTGCTACTACTTTTTAAAACTCTATTAGTTGTTCAGTTCTTTACAAAACTTAATATATTGAAAAATTGGATTACCAAAGTAAACACGCACATTTTTGTTAATCAAATCAAACATTTTTTTCTCATGTAGATTGAGATGGTATTTATTAAAGAATTGTAACACACAAGTTTATTTACATTTGTTACTACTATTCTCAATGGCTAAATGTTTTAATATTAAAATATTAATCTTTTCTTTTTCTCAACCTATTTCCACTGTGCTTTGGCCAAACGTTTTTTTTTTTTGGTACAGCGCATATGTATCGTCCTTTTTTTGCCTCACCTGTTGTTTTTCATTTTATTGTTTTTTATTCATTGCTAGATATTATTCAACCCTGTGGTTATTTGATGTTAGGTTTGGGTCTTTTTATTTCTTTATTTATTGGTTTTAACTCTCTTTGAAAAGGTGCAATATCCTGCCTCAATGTCTCCTGAATTGTCTTTTTAATGTTTTATTTTAAAACAATCATTCTTCATCTCTAGGAATCAAATCCACGTCTGTCATATTACTTTTGATTGTGTCTTGCAAGAAATGTTGCTTTACCTTTTGATCCTAAAGTAATTTTTAGTTTTAATTTATTTTGTAATACTATTTCTATTCTGCTGGCTGGTGTATGTGTAATGATTTTATCATTATGTATTTGCAATAAAAAATTTTCCATTTTGTTTCAGTCTTTTGAAAGTATATTTTCAACAATTATTCACATGAAAAAAAAACATATATGCTTACGTATAGGTGTGAGTGTATAGAAGTATTTAACACAAAATTATTATATTTAATTTACTGTTCTTTGGTTATGCTGTACGTTTTTATTGTGCTTGGATTTGGGGGAATGCAGGAAAATCTTGCATGGACTCTTTAGTTAAAATGGGAAAAAAAAAAAAAAAAGCAATAAGAAGTTGTGGAGTAAAATTATGGAATAAACTTAGTGATAAATTTAAATCATGTACTTCTTTTCTAAAATACGATTCTATAAAAAATTCTAAAAAAAAAAAAGATTAAGACAAAAGGTTAGAATAGGACAAACAAAAAGAATGAATAGACAAGTGAAAATATGAAGCTAATGGGGGTGGGGGGGTTGTATTGATATTCTTGATATTCTGTATCAGTATTCTGTTGTGTTTTTAATATTTTTTTGCTTTTCTTTTGAGAGTTTTGACTAAACGATAAAAAAAGAAACTGAAAGAAAATTATTGTTTGTATATATATATATATATATATATATATATATATATATATATATATATATATATATATGTTTTGTTATAAAGCATTCATAAATGTTATGAAGGAGCCTAAAATTGAATGATAAAATCAATTATTCTGCTGGTTTGGTTGTGAGCATCAATTTTTTTCTTTGAACGAATGTAATATTTACATTCCCCTAAAACATGTTCTTTGAATTGGGCCTTAATCAATAAAGTAAATTGAATGATTTTAAACCTGCTAATATATTGTTTAAAGCTTGTTTTAATACATCTTTTCTGGCCCTGAGCAAAACTCACTCTCTTTGATCCTCTGCAAGCCTTTGCATAAAGGATCATAAGGAATTGTACCATTAGTGAGAAGAACTACAGCTTTTATCAAGCACATCAAAGTCCACTTGCAGCCTATTAAACTTACACATTTGTTTCACTGGACACACACCAAAAGTGGCTTTTTGCAAAGAAAGATTTAGTGCAACAAATTTTTTAAAGTCATGTACTGGTTTGTAATTGTGTGAGTGTGTGTACTTCATACAGACTGAGGCAGATACACAATCAAACACTAATAAACTCAGGTTCTGTTTAAAGACTGTGTTAAAGTGAAAGGGTGATCCAAAAATGTCTGAAATAATACAACTAAAATAAATTGCTAAATGACGTAAAACTACAAAATGTAATACAATCAATTTTTCTGTGTGTGTGTGTGTGTGTGTGTGTGTGTGTGTGTGTGTGTGTGTGTGTGTGTGTGTAAAAAAGAAGAAATCCCTACTCTAAAATGTAATTTCACATTTTTGCAAAAGTAAACTAAATTCAAACTAAAAACAAACACCCCCCCCCCCCCAGAAAATTTAAAACAAACAAATAAACCCTTGATATTTCTACATGTTAAAACAAAACATGTTTCAGATATTAAATTAAAATAATTTACAAATACTCTTTCTCCAAATGTTTTTGGCTACGGTCAAAGAATTTTAGGAGACACTGAGAGATTTTCAGCTCTTTTACAATAAGACTCACCGTACCCACCTGAGACGAGAAATTACGACTTTATTTTAAGAGTACACTTTCATATGATTCATAGTTGATGCGCTGTTCTTTGGGTGGGGACTCACACCGTGTCCTCACGCCGTCCTGATTTCTGAGTGCTGATGTAATACAGATGAAGTGAATGGGGAAGTGCCACAGGGAAGCATTTGTGGGAGTTCATCTGTCTACTTTCTAATTATTCTGGCAACTGCGCAAAAGAAAAGAGGAAAAAAAACCTTCCATGAATAAATCCTTTATCACCTGGCCTGCCGATCTGCCTCTTCACGTGTGATATCACTTAAGGGCCTGTGATGATCCACACGTTCTCTGTGTACACTGCCGAGCCAAACACCAGCCAAGCCCCAGATGAAATGCCGCTTTGTTTGTTTTTAACTTGGTCCTAGAGGATCACATTGCTTCAAAAGACTGTCGCTTGCGGCAACAACATCTGCCTTGTGAGTGTGGGGTGAGTCCCTTCATAGCAGAAACGCCATTTAACAAGACGTGAGGGATTTGAGTCAATGAGGGCTCAATGTGGTGAACTTCATCACTGTAATGAATCTCTCTGAAGAGCTTCTGGTGATGGTCTAAAGTTGTGGGATAGTTGTGGCGATCCCATTGTTGGGAACACTGGAGAGTTTTTGAACTTGGTATGAAGTTTAGTTCATTTTAAATTTCACTCAGTCTTGTCCTTAAAAAAAGCCAGATTGATTGATTTACGTTACAAAGCCTTCCTACTAGCTCAATCTGTAGAGCGCTCATCATGAATTCCAGATCAAGGTTTAGATTCCCATATAAAACATGTAGTAAAAAATTAGTTGGTTACTTGACATCGGAGTTAGACTAATCTGTAGGGGGCTAATACTTATGTCCTCAACATACACATAAGATACTTTGGATAAAAAACATCTGAAAAATGCATCGCCGTTGTAGAACTCTTAAACTTGAATTTTGTTTATTTATGATTATGTCTTACTTCAACTTTGCTTTAAAAATAAAAATACAGTGTTTATATTAAAATATATTTCTAAAACAATATCGGAAATAATTTAAATGAAATGTGTGATTGAGAAAGACGTTCTTGTCAGGCGATTAAGACAACATTATATACGTAACAATCGTATAATAATAATAATATAATATAATAGTATAATAGTAATAATAGTAATAATCGGATAAATATCAAACAAAATAAAAAAAATAGGTAGTTCAGAAAATGAATAGATGAATTAATTTGTTTATTTTTTATTCTTCACATTTTTTTCTTCACATCCCACACATTTTTATATTACCGATATGGTTATTAAATCACGTTTCTGGCTAAAATTATCATCGTGTGGCTATTTTGGTTTGTGTAAGAGCACAAGAAGCCTGAATTCAACAAAGAAACCTATTGTTAGAATTACTCTCTTCGTATGTTATGTCCAAGTGCCCAAGAGAGTCGGGGATAAAATATATACTAGCATGACAATTACAGGCTCTGCAAACCATGTGAGTGTACTACTAAACTCCTCTCGTGAAAGCCTGTCCTCCTGCATGACATCACAACCATACACATGTCACAAGAGGGACTTTGAGACCTTCCTCAACTTAATGAGCCCCATGACAGTCCCAACCTCATTTTTGTTAAATTGGCTAATTAAAAAGACATTTACGACACAAATAAAACCAGAGCACATTAAAGAAACGCTGCTTCAGTGGATATACCTTTTTAAAACAGTATAAATCCATTCCCTTTGACTTCATTTCACAGTAAATGTCGTCCGGAGAGACCCTTCACCATTAAGGTGGTGTAACTACAAAAAACACAACACCAAAAACAACAACAACCATATTGTGAGAAGAAGAACTCGTTTTCAGATGGCATTGTGGCCTTGTGGAAAGGGCTTTTACTTTCACAACGAGGGTCCCAAGTTCAAGACCTGGTCAGGATTTAGTATATACGGAACTGTATATATGCCCATACTGTACAGTATATAGTATATAGTTTGTCTAAACCTGTGATTAGTTGGCCAGAGTGTGTAACCTTTGGGCTTTGAGTTGCCGAGATTGGCTTCTGCTCCCCAGGACCTAGAAATGGAATTACGAAGCTGAATGGTCTTCTTTTTGGTCATACATCATTTTTGCCTAGCTTTTTTTTTAGAATTAAGGGTGGATTTCCCCTTACTCTTCAATAAATGTGTCATTTTGATCATATTAATTAAACCAGAAATGACATGAGTATAGTGAACTTTTTTTTCTCCCAGCCATTTTCTTTTGAGTGATCTGTTAGCAAGAGACAATTAGCATTATGTGGCATTAGTGAAGGGATTAGGGAACATGATTTATGCCGGCAAGACATTCTTCATTTTCGCAAATGAGTTTCCATTCCCAGTTGAACAATGGAGCTCTGTCTGACCCTCCCTTAATCTCAATGAACAAAAGGGCTGGCTAAAACACAACTTTGGGACCCTGTTATTCAGACCGTGATTAAACTAGTGCTCCTAAATTAACTTTAGGTGGGATCTCTATTAATTGTCTTTATTTTCGGTGTTAATCACAAGTCACAGCCAACCCACAAGCTAAGGATTGAAGAGAAATATCCATCATCTTTGGACTATGTGTTTAGTCTTCAAAGCCATCTATTTTACTACAAAATTCAAAATTAAAACCAATATGAAACAAAAAATTGGAAATTATGGACAATTTGAAGCTTTTTACGCTTTTTTAAATCTTTCTCTAAAGATTTATTTTAAGTATGATGGTACAAAATGGACTAGCACTTTTTGGTGCAATTTCTTTGAACATTTTCTTTTTGGCTTTATACCACTACATTTTAAAAGCAAACACTATACTTTTCGTTTCATTAATATTCTTTTTAGTATCAAGCATTTATTATTATGCAAATTGATGCAAATTTGCAGATTCTTTTATAAATGAATATTATGTCAGACTTCACACTCTTGCCTTTGAAAAGCACAGTGATGTGTGTCAACTTTTCATTTCGGTGGAAAGGCTGAAATGGAAACTAATGCTTGAGTAACAATTATAAAAGGTCAATGGGTTTTTAAAGGATTTACGTGAACACGCAACAACTTCAGACAGACTCTGGCAATTTCAATTCAACTTTTTCATTGGCCTGTACCAGTGATTGATGTTGTATTTGTTTTTATAGTTGTTTAGTTGTATTTTTTTTTTTTTTTACTGTTTTTATAAACTCCTATGATTTAAAATGATATTGTCATGGTCCTGCTCTTCGGCTCCTCCTGGTGACCAGATAGGAATAGCAGCAGGACCAATGACAGACCGGGCAGCTTATTAACAGGTGACAGCTGATTCCTATCATCTGCCATTACTGTATTTAAGCTGCCATGGTGAGTCGCAGGTCAACATTAATGATTGGTGGAGTTACAGCTACTTCCACACTACTCTCTGTTGTCCTTGCCTTGTTTTGGGGTTCCCTTACTACTTCCTGCTGTATTCTATAGTCAGTTCATCAGCCCGTCTGTCATATAGTCTCTCCTGGTTCATTACAGGTATATACAAACTAGTTAGAGCATGTGATAAGTTGCTTTCCTGTGTGAAAACGGAACGAAGATTGACAATATGTGCTGATGTCACCCACTGCTCTTAGCCAGTCAGAACATTCTGGCGTGGGTCGCGCGCACATGCTGTTTAAAAGGTGATGCCAGTTGATGATGTCACAGAATACTCACTCCTCGCTTTTTACAGAAATCACAGTTGGAAATGTCCTCCAACTGGAACGTCAGCGAAATCAAAGCGCTTCTATTAATCTGGGCGGATGAAGACATGTCACAACATCAAAGGAACAGTTAGTGACGCCCTCACATATAAAACAATTATTGCCGTTATCCACGCTTACAAACACTCAGCTGTTGAAAGCGTTAAAATTTCCTGCATTTTACCAGCATTGCTGTGTGAAGAGTATCTTAGTACAGTGTAAGAGTGTCTAAGTACAATTGCTTTTGATAAAACAGCTTCTCACGATGGTTTTAAAACCTTTGGAACTTCAGTGGTCACAACTACTACTTGACCATCAACTCTTGAGTTTGCCAGCACATGTCCCGTTCTCAGGCTCTACCCGCTCAGCCAGACGCTGAAAGCAAATCATAAAGGGACTTGATGGCATTCCAATGTTGGTATAGGTTTGTTAGGTGTAATCACAGAGTGAGGAGACAAAGTCAGAATGACTGGCAAGGCCTTGACTGCACGGGCCAGGTGTAGAGTGAGTAGGGACCTCCCTGTTAACACATGGCACAGCGCTCAGCCAGGGAGATTAATGGGTCTGACTGCATGGCAGCGAAGCGGCCAGGGATCAGGCAGTGTAATTGCGCTAGGGCAAGTATGGACATGGACAGCTGCGCATAGCAGGAGCCAATCACACCTTGTCGTCCTTGCTGAACCTCCAGTTGTTCACCTTTGGTAAGAGAATCCCAGTTCATGGTGTAATAAAATACCAAACAATGGGCGTTTTAGCTGAAGCTTCGACTTGGCGTGGAGAACATTATTTTTTTAAATGTTGTTTTGCCGATTGAACGTTCTGCATGTTTAGTTTGCTCACTCTCACCAGTCTCGTGTTGACAGTTTATTCCCAAGATTCAAAAACTTGTGATCTGGAGAATTGGAGTATCTAATTCGCTGCATGGGTGTGAGTGTTTCTTCGTGTGTCCCGCTCCATGATTGGCTGGCCACAAAGTGTGTATCCCGCCTTGAGGCCTAGAGACTTGAGACTTGGTCCAACTCACCGTGACCCAGAAATTAGATAAAGCGGTTTAAAGAACATTGTTCCTTTTTAATGAGACAGTGTCTTGTATCACTTAGCTTGTAGCAACTGACATCTAGCTCCAGAAAAACCGGCGTGACACACACATGCTTAAAAATCTCACTCACTCCGTGGCAGATGTTTAAGACAATGCAAATTCATGGGTGACATTGAGATGATACTTGGCTATTCAAATGAGTCCTGTCTCCTTTAACGCTAAAGAGCCTCTGTATTGGTTAGAATTATCAGATACTCTATAAACAGCTGTGACCCCACGCAGGAAGTCAGGCATCCCACTTCCTGTGGCAAGCTGTGCTGCTGGCTCTCCTGGCCAGAGATGGCTTTCTAATTGGTGTCCTCTCACCTCTTTATACAGAGATGCTCCTTTTTGACAGTTCTTGGCAGCAGGATGAACGTCCTTGAAGAACATAAAAAAGTCAAATCTGAAAGCTGTTTAGGTTTAATACTTAATTTGCAAAGTTTAAGAAAAAAATCCTTTCACTAAGGAGACGGCTCACTTTATGCAATTTTTTTAGATCATTTCATAAATGAAATTTTCAGAACGATTTACTGAATTAAAAATACATTGTACGAAAATAGGTAACGACAAGGATGCTAGTTCACACTGAAAGCAATTACAACAAATCTAAATAACAATGACCCAAATGCTAATAAATTAAGTTCTCATAATTAATTATTTAACAAGTTCTAATGTTTAACTTGTTAAAAAAAACTTTGGTATTTTCTTGTTACGAAAACCTGTGAACCTGAGAGGACATTGCTTTAGTTCTAAAAGGTTTACACAGTGTCACAGGCATGCAAAAGCTGATATAAAATTCATATATTATAAAATATTCATTTGACCCAGGCAAAGGTTATTTCAAAAGGTCATCATGTATAGCTTCATAAGCAATCAGTGGTGACAGCAAACAGGCCAAGTGTTGTCATCAAAACTTGCTTTTTTTTAAGTGTTTGCTTGGCAGCAGCTGTTCAAGCACGTGGGGAAGTGACCTGCTCAGTAAACCTTAAATAAGAAGAATACGCAATGACTTTCTAGAAACGAGACGTTGTTTACACTTCACCTTGAGCGACTTCAGATATTGCGACTTGTGCGCAGCTATGCCATGTTTACTGATGACTTTAATTATCCCTGCATCCCTGGAGAATTGGACTTCTGTAAAATACGATATGAGCGCAGCGATTGGTTCAATTATTGGGATGCTGGAGTTGAGAAGCCAATGTCCTGTAGGCCAATAAAATGCAGAAATATTACACTCTGATAAGTTTTTATAATTTTTTTTTATTTTCTTGACTATAAAAAATATACTTTGCAACAAGTGAAAATATTAAAATAAATTTTGAATTGTTAGGCTGCAGCATGTAACAAGTGTAACAGATCAATATGAAATCCCAATAGTAGAAGCTGTATTTGATTATTTTGAAAACTGTCAAAATTGGCATTTAATGTACATTGTACCAAAAAACTAGTGAAAAGGTCACACAGATAAAAGGAATTGAAAATACAAACACTTAAATGACAGTAAAGTCAAACATTCAAAACATTGTGTTTGTTTGTAATAAAACTGCCAAATATATTTAAAGCATTATTGGTCGAGTTTGTGCTCAACTTGTAGTGAAGAGTTCCAAATTGTTGACTTTGCCTAGTACATAAAAAACAAATGAAACAAGAACAATTTTTGGCACGTTTGGTAAAAAGCTGCTGTTTAATTCACTATCTAACACAAGCTGATTTCCCACGAGGAAGCCTTGCCTGGCGTTGTCTCACCCGCTTGACTCTATGACAAGATGAGAGGTGTATCTCTGGACCGCTTCAGTCTCGAGCTTGTTTTAAACGGGAATAGAGCAATCTGTTCATTCCCAATCAAAAACATAAGTTGTTTGGCAAAGCTCGATGTGACAGTGCCAGAACTTGCATTATGCTGCGTTTTTCAACCATATGCCACTGACTTGGCTAATGCAATAACGCACACTCATCAAAAATGTCAAAACGTTAAAAAATGTATTTAAATGCTTAAAGATCATTTTACCTTGTGCTTAGGATTGCCAAAATAGGATCACATTTTTCATGCAAATACGACTGTTTGGAGTAAATTATTTAACTGCGTTTCTTCATGCATGTACAATCACATCACCAATATAAATTTGCCTAACAACACAGGACGCAGTAATTCCTCACTGTGAATAATTGTCAGCAGGCAGCCGGGTTGCGGGTTTGAAGAGGGAACGTTTGTGTCAATGACAAGTCAGCGTGTCCGGTAAAGCTGTATATTAGCCGACAGCGCCGTGACAGAACACATGTTTTATTGAACCTCGGACGGACCAACACAACCTGTGAATCTTCTGTTTATCTGACAATTGTGAATCAATTTTATTTCTCTATTGACTGATATATGGAGGAGGGGAGACCACTTTCTTGCTATTAAGACAAATGATTAGCAATCCTTCTGGACATGTCAAGAAATCCTTCTTCTCATTGGGGAAAGCAGAATGGCGAACATCAGAAGAATCTGGCTTTTCGTTTTCACTGAGATACATACAAATTACTTGTAATGGAGCTGATTTGTCAACGAGTCTGACATACTGACAAATTACCTGACGGAAAATATGGTTTAGAAGGGAATCGCTTTATGGATTTATCTATTTTTTTCCATCAAAGAATGTCTAAAACAAGATAATTAATGTAGTTGTAAGGTTGGCTGCCTGTCAGGACGACGACTTTGACAAGGAAACCTACTTTGACCTTCAATTAGACTCCAGAATGATAATGCTGTGAGGAGAAAGTAGAAAAAGCAATAGCGGTAGAAATCAATAGCTAATTTTCTCCTTTTTTGTATAGGGATTTTTATGTTTGCTGAGATAAAGGCTGACAAGACCAAGGTACAGAGTGTTAAATGAACTTGAAAGGAAAGAGATTGTCACAATTGCCAAGGAACTTATTACATTTTGCCTACAATGTACAGCTACATAGATTAATTGGCAAAAGTTTTAGGTCTTTTCTAAAGCATCTAAATGTATTTTAAGTTTTTTTTTCAATTTGAGATATTATTTAAGCAAAAAAAAATGTAATAAAAATGCTGGGTTGTACCACTAGGACATACGATTTATGGTTATTTTTAAGTGCAAACGCAAGGGCAAACCTTAAAAGGTGGACAACAAAGGTTAGACTGATTTGTTCTTTATTCCCAATTTATTCACCCTCTAATGTATTTGACTGATACAGGGACTCAAACCTGCAACTTTATACTTGTAACTTTCTAACCATCCAGTCGCAAAAACTGTTCAATAGTGTGTCACTTGTTACAGTTACTTTGGTAGTTAATAATGTTAATATTATTTATTTATTATTTTCTTTATAAATTCACTTCGGATTTAATTTACCACCTGTCTCGGAACATGTATTACTCGGTTATTAATTTATATTTTAATATTAATTTATATATTCTATATTAATTTATATATGAATAACTTGGTTATTACATTTAATTTAGATGTATTTATTATAGTTTATATGTGCATTTTATGTGTGTGCTAATTAATTCCTTCCTCCAGACGTATTATCTGATTTTTTGTGTGCGTTTGACTTTTCTCTATTAGAAATCAGATCGCAAAATATATGTAAATATCTTCAAAGTGTGGAATCCATATTGTGGCTGTTTGTAGAGATGGAGTTTCTCAAGCATGGTTTCCCCATTTCCCTGATGTGTCTGTCTCTCTCATGCTCTTCTGACAGCCCTGCTGCCTGCTTCACTCCACCCCAGAGAGTCGGCGTCGGAGATTGGTGCGTGGATGTGTCATGAAAGAAGGAAGTACACAACTGTAGAAAAAAACCCAACACCATTGGTGCGGCATTCACAGCTCCTTACGTCTACAGCCATCAATATCTCAGGATCCCCACAAAGGACGCCTTTTACTCATTTCGTTATTCACTCAGTTGTTTTATCACATGCATAAAACCACTATACAATTGTTGCTAAACTAATAAAATGAGAATACGCTTTAATAAAAGTCCTGTAGTTTTGTGAAGTACATACTGTAGCATCGTTTGATCTTGGGCATTGATGACTTAAGGAACTGAAGATGCTGCAGCTGCCGTGGTCCCTAACCAGGATGCTGGGTCTCTAATGAGTCCCGAACCTTGTGAATGTTAAGTGGCATGTGTGAGGTCCCAGGGCACAGTTGTTTGCTGTGGAAGGAATAGAGCTGAACTCCCTAAACACCTGCTCCATGACAGCTCCGCACCTCCTATCCAGCTGGATGAAGCTGTCTTCAGCATCGCCAGATCTGCATCTCTATGTATTGTAACCACGTGAAGCAACACAACAACATGGAAAATTAATCAGTCGCTACAAGGCTGGGAATTTAAATGGGATAGATTGGAAGGGTTTTGCTAATAGATGAAGAATGAAAAGTGAAATATGCACTGTACAGCTATAGTTTTGTGAGAAGACGTGCATTTTTAACCAGTTGAACTTGGCTGACACATGTAAAAGATAATAATTATATTTTAACGCTTGTACTTAAATAAATTTTCAGACGTACTTATTTTAATCGACCAAACTGGGATTAAAAAAACAATTAATATCATCAAAAGTCTGCAAAATGCACTTCAGGAGAAGTTTTTAAGTACTTTGGTTGAGTGTTTTTCTTTTTAAATATTGAGCACTTTATTAGTTAACCGGCAATTGCTGTAATTTTGTTTTAATTTTTAAACTAGATTTTTATCAAAGATTTGTTTTCGGTAGAATACTAATCGTTACATAAGATAATGTTGCTCTCAAACAATAATAAAAATGTAAATAAAAAATAGAATAAAAATAAAATAAAACTTAGCGTGAGGTGTCTCAACATTATTATACTTGGTTAACAAATGTAAACCGTCATTTGACTTCTAACAAACTTGAGCAACGCATTGTCAAGAGTTTTGATGATGAAGTCCTCAATTGTTCCCTGAGACTCATTTGACCCAGTGAAATTTAAGAACACTGTAGAGACGGATACGTTCAGTTGTTTATTCCGGATGGTTTTGTGAGATGCTTAAAAGATTAATCAGGACATAAAACGTGTTTCTAAGATACTGCGGAGGCTTTACGCAAGTGTCTTCATACATATGCATTCTTCAGTGCAGCGATAAAGAAACTCAGTTACTCACAAAGCCCAAGAACTTTGTTTATCAAGTACTTCTGTACTTTAACATAAGTTAAAATAATCTTTTTATTTGTGATTGAAAAACATTTCACCTGAACCTTGATTTAGATTTTCAATTTGTGTACTTGGTTTATACCTGATATTATCTAAAGGTGGATGATGGACAAAGAAGTTTATGTACATACTTTTATATTTATTATAAGTTCTAGTGAAGAGATTTATTTTGTTATATTATATGTAACTCATTATATTGTTATCAGTTTGATGACGAGATTTGTACTCCATTATATGCTGTATTTAGCATTGTATTAATAATATTTTTGACAGCAAAAGTAACTATTTTCTTTGACATTTTTGTTTTAAAGATTTTCCTAAATGTATTGCAGTTGGCGTAATTACCAGTCATACCAAATTAATGCAGCACAATTTGTGGCAATTGTCAATAAACATATATAAAACGGGCATTTTGTGAGGGTCTCTACATATTTCGGATAATGTTTTATTGCAACAATTTTGGAACGGCAAGAATTGCATTTTTTTCCTCTAACAATGTTTGTTTTGCAACATTTTTGTAGCAAGATGTGTTCTTTCCATCATATTTACAGTTGTATGTGGGGATCATTTAAATGTACATGCTAGTATAAATGTTTCTACCATGGTAGGGTTTGTCTTCTTTCATAACTTGACAATTTATGCTGTCAATTTATGCAACCTTTTTGGTTAATTCATTTATTCATTTTTTATGATGCTGGTTTTTCCCCATGATCAATACTTTTCAACAGATCTGTCTGGCATCCAAGAGAAATGCCTTTACTGTATCTCTCATGAGGGAAATCTCTGTCAGCAGAAATATCTTTGAATCTGTGCTTCACTACTGTGACACATGCCAAAATCAACAAAAATGTGACTGTGGCATGGAAGGAAGGTGTCAGTTATTGAATGACCTCTTATATATTGGTGAAAAGGAATGAGGTGTCACAGCAAGCAGTGGTAATAGACTGGAATACATTAAATAATGGGGAGGATCCATTGGGGTGGAACCAATCTGTGCTTTCTTGAAGGTTCAGGGACTACCAAAGCCAGACTGCATGCTGGGTATCCTGATTGTGTGTGTGGGCAATCTGCAACACACACAGCAGAAAGGCACAGCGCTGTGGTGTACATACATTATATTGAGCTGAACATTTTATCATTTCATAATAATTCAATCAGTGTGAGGAATCATATTGTTGTCTGCAACACGGGTCCTCACACGCAGCTTGTGCAACTTTTAAAATGTTCTAAACAATATACATACTATAAAACACAAGACATTTTATTATGTACAACCTGGGCGTTATTCATCTGTGCAAACTGAATTTGAGGAATCTTGCTTTAGTGGCCACTCTGATTCACCTTTTTCAACTCGATTTTACGGTAAAGTCAATTTTTGAACGGTGTAAAAATGTCACTCTGTGTTTTCTTAATTTGGATTGGCTGAAAAGACAAATGTACTAATAAACTCACACTGTAGATAAAATTACTGTTTCCATTCTCCTTAAAAATGGCAGGCTTTTTGGCTTCTTAATTGTACCAGCTCCAGCACTAATTTTGTACCTCAACTTCCTTCATGATCAACAAATCGATTGTCCGCAACCTGAATCAACTGATTAGTGCAATTAACTGATAGAAACATTTTGTTTTATATTTATTAATGCACATCTATGTAAACCTCCTTATTCTGCCCATATTTTTGTTGATAAAAAATATCAGGATTTTACTTCCATATGAAAGTAGAAAAACAATTTTAGACATCTATAGTCCCAGTCCGAATGATGTCAGAATGGATGCACTTTTGCTTTTTTCTGAAGGACAGTTCTCACCTTGCGGATTTAATAAGACATGTCATGACGGGATCATGGAGAGTGTGGCTCTTGGCTGGTGGAGATATTCTGAATATTAGAGTGTGTGTTTTAGAGACACTCAATCATAGTTGCATTAGCCCAGGTATATTACACTGCTTTTTGTGTCAAGAAGACAAAAAAAAGCTCTCTGGTTTTAGCACTCACCTCAGGTCATGAGCTCAAGGTCATCACCACATAGACAAAGTCTCGGATTTAAGCAATCAAATGTGGAATTTTCATCACCGAGTGACAGTGTGAAACCTTAGAGGTAGGACAAGGTGATCAAGTTGAATACAATACTATACAGAGGAGTAATATATATTGAGCAAGGGCATCTATTTTCGATGCCTTCCAGGAGAGGTGTTCTGGTCATATCCCACCCAGAGGCGGCCCAGAGGAGATTCCAAGACCCACTGGAAGAACTTTGCCTCTAGGCTGGTCGGGGAACGCATCGGTACCCACTTGGAAGTGACAGAGCAAGTGTTCCGGAGAGGGAAGTCTAGACGCCATTGCTCATGCTGCCCCCCTGACTCAGCCATGGGCAGTTATGGCTAGTGTTAGACAGCTGGGTCCAAGCATTGCAAGTTCAAATCCTGGTTGGGTAGCAGTCTCAACTGAAGTGTCCCCTGAGCAAGACGCTGAACCCAGTCTGCTCCCCGGGTGTTTCCCTCTGCTCTGGGTTGGTGCGTGTACACTTCACCGTGTGGATGTGCTCTTCACTGGATGGTTAAATGAGGAGGACAGATTTCTCTACTGAGAGACTTTTTAGGGTTCACTTTATTAAAGTGACTTGTATAAGCACCACTCATTTTAGATTAGTGGGCATTTGTTGTCCAGAGATAAAGATTTGGACTTGTGTACAAGGTTTGATTCCCACTCCAGAGGGTCCTTGGGCAAGACTTTGAGCTCCACATCTTTTATCATGGTCACAGGTTCATGTTTGCGGCCTAGATATAACTCCCAATGAACAAGAAATTAAAGAAGCAGAAAATAACTGTGTGAATGAATGATGTTTAAATTGCCATTTCACATTCATTAATGACATTAACAGATGAGCTTTAAAGCCTGTGCTTTCGAATTTGTGTCCTTGTACTTTTCAACTGAAGTACTTGTTGAGAAGCACAAAGACAGAAAGTGTTTTACTATTAAATATTTTAGCAGTTAACAAAACTTGCCAACATCACATTAACACACAAACATTGTCGAGAAAAGTCGTCGCTGACAAATATTACCATTGTTCACCATGTAAATTAAGTTTTCCCGGTGACTCCCCTGTTAATTTTCCATAAGAAGAGACAGTTCCTTCTCCATCTGGAGACTTTTCGGAGCCAACTAGATTGGAGGAAATAATGTTCCAAGAATGAATGTGAGCAAAGACATGATTAGTCAAATGTGAATATTAAACAATGCTCAGGGATGAAATGTATCTTTTATGACCAGCCAGAGAGGAGAATATACGGCCTGATAAATATCACAGGTAATGAACTTTCACACCTCAGATTCCGTTCTATTGTGCATCAGATGATACAATTAATGCGCATTTTAGTGGAACAACTGAAAGCTAATTTTCCTTTCATTCTAATAAAGAGGAAGTCACCATTGCAGTATTAATTTTATTGCCACCCTGGTCTCCCTGTTTATTACGTACTTTTCTTCATGGCGATCTAAAATTGAAGAATTGTCTTTATATCTACATCAGTAAAAGCAATTATCCTTCCCTCTGGTGCCACCTTTTCATTCCCTCCGAGGCCTTCAGCCGTTCTTCCAGTCTCAGACGATAATTCAATTGGGAAACAAGTGTGAAATTTAAAATTTGAAGTTTATGAACTTCAACCAGTTCTGAGCATCCAATGAATGCGTTGGGGAGGAAAAAAAAGTGTTTATTAAAAATTCTTTGTGAGCTGTTCTTAATTTTCCCACTTGCCTCTGTAAAAGCCCCGCAGTGCCGAACGCAGCGTTATGTGTTCACTCTTCACCAAGCTTCTAGAAGATGAATCATTCTGGCTGATGCTATTTTCTCAGCAGCGTGCAATGAGCCCATCATTCAGAGAGAGAGCGCGTAGTCTACATAGCGCCATGGCAACAAGCCACGGGCCAGCACGGCAACTTATGTGCTTCACAAAGGTTATACAAGAGGGTCATCCTCCTTTAGGGCCATTGAGACAGAACTGCAATATCGCAACTGCTTCTTGAGCTTCTTCTCCTTTTCCTTCAAAACTCTCCTGACAAATAAGTTCCAACACCCCAGTGAAAATATTTGGAAGAAATTTTCTGAGGTCAGACTGCATTGTGGTGAGACATTGAACGAGCATCAGGATAATTCAATACAATAGGATTAAATTGACATGTATGGTTTCTCCATCGGCAGGGCTATGTGTCATGCAAGAAATGCGTTTCAAAAATTTTTGACTGAAGAGGCAAAAATGTTCTGCCCACACACCACAATTAATGTACAATACACATACACATTTTAGTTTTTGATCTAACAGTCTTACATTTGAGTGTACACGTTATTTTCTAAAGATAAACTGTAAGGGTCAGGATTCATCCACAGTCTCTCTCCTGGAGCTGATGGGAATTGTTTTTATTCAGATAAATCATACATTCAAAAGTTTCATAGTTTTTTCAAAAACATAAAGTTTTTACTGATCTGACTACAATATTTTTATATATTACTTTTTTGAAAGTGGCAGTTCTGTGAGTTTTGCCCACACGGCTATTTCAAATTGACCTCCAAAGCAGTTTTTTTTTTTACGTGTGATATTTTTTTTTACAATAAAAGTCACTTTGTCCTGCGATTGTGTCTGTCCCTCAAACCTTGACAGGTAAGATCTGACTAAATTGGTCCGATGAGAATTTAGTTCTGCATGTTCATTCATTGAAAATACGAGGCATAGAGAGCATGACCAGTAATGATTGTCATAATCAATTGAACTGTAAAGAACAATTTGGTAATATTATCACACATGCTTAGTTAAATTAAAAACCAATTTTACTTGAAGTCTTCATTTTTGTCAAGTGCACAGAAGCTCCAGACTGACCCATTCTAGTCAGAGAGAAACCTTCCCTGATGACGCATGGACAGAACAAAGAGCTTTACTCTCTGATTGCAGGAAACGTACAGCTCGTTATCGCCTGCTCAATTAGAATTATTTAAATCAGTCTATGTAATTGTCAGTCATTAATCAAAATGAAAACTTTCCACAAAAAATACCTATTTTAAGTCATGTTTTTGTCCAAATCGCGTGACCTATAGTTTATGATTAAAGAACAGCATATTTCATTTCTGCCTTTGCTGTAGCGTTAATATTCTCCGTGAATTTACCTTCCAAATCGACTATTTAAAAGATATAATCCAGATTTCAACTTCTTTACCAGATTAAAGCAACATGATGTTTATTATTATTGTAATTCAAATATAGCATTCTTAAAGCTCTCTTTTGTCATTGTTGTGGGAAAATACATGAGCCGTTCTTTAACAAAAAAACAAGCACATTCTGAAAAAAAATTTATGAAAAAATCTACTTAGAATGTTTCCTTTCTATTAAATTTTCAAACCACCAGACTATTTAAGACCCTGGTGCTCAGTTCTTGTAAAGCTAAGATCTGAAAATCTCTGTACAATAACAATGCATCACCTTTCATAAAAGATAATCGAATTTTCCAATCTCTGTCAAAAGTACTTCAAAACCACAATGAACACGGCGAGCTCTTGCTGGGCTCTAGTAACTGTGCACTTTTTTTACTGTTCATGAAAAAAATGAATTGGGCCTATGGCAAGATGGTGGGAAATTGAATCCTGTGTGTGAAGCACGAGATACTGGGCAACATAATACTATTACAGTATCAGGGCCAGCGCCAATGTGCATTGAGTCTAATGATTGAATTAGTTTGACCTGTTTTTTTTTTTTTATTATAAAAATTTGTCCAAGGCAAAAGACAGAACGACAATTGAGTAATTGTGCATATATATACATATATATATATATATATATATATATTATATATATATATTATATATATAATATGCAGGTGTATATATGTATACTGTACTACATATACTGTATTATATATATATATATATATATATATATATATATTATATCTATATATGTATTATATATATATATATATTATATATATGTATACATGTATATTATATATATATATATATATATATATATATATATATATATATATATATATATATCATATATATATACACACACCCTACATACTGTATACCAGGGGTCCTCAATTATAAACTCGAAGGGTCCACTTACGAAATTTCCGTTCAGTCCGAGGTCCGGAAAAATATCGGTCAAGTTGCAAATATGAACCACTATGTGAATGGCACGTCATCCGTATAGAAACAACATGCTTCAGGTCAATCTCTTGATCTCTAAGAATCTGTCACTACTTCATAAATGTAATCCCTCCTTGTGTGAGGTTTGTAAGACCCAAAACATCTTCATAAACTTGACACAATATTGTTCACCTCCCTTTTCTTCATCAAACAATCTGAGAAAGAACATAAATTGTGAATTATCCTTTTGAGTCCCTTCAAACTGAGCAGTCACCACTTCACTCACACACTCATTGACTATTTCAGCATTAGAGAAAGGTGTCTTGTGTTGTCCCAGGACACATGTGAGACGTTCGTTGCCTGTGTGTGTGTGTGTGTGTGTGTGTGTGTTCAAATTGTGCGTGCTTGGAATAATAATGGCATTTTACGATCACTTTTGACGATCGTGACCGACTCGTTGCAGATTAAACACATTGGTTTTCTGCTTCGCGAGGATGCATATTATTCTGTCCACTCGCTCTTAAACTCACAGTTTTCAAAGTCAACTTTTCTTTTCTAATCGACGGCCAGCTTTGAGCTCGCCATATTCTTTAAGGTTAAGAAAATCTCTCGATTTACGCAAACGACAGAGCGCCCGTTCGCCTGGCTACCCTGAAGACCTGAGCGACTAAGCGCCGCGGCCGTGTTCTAAAGTAACTGAATGCCGCCAGAGCGCAAACAGATGACGTAGTTGTCACGTTGCTCTTACAGCGGCTGTGATTGGACAAATGCCGCAGGTAAAACGAGTAATCATGCAAGATAAATTATATACATTTATAAATATATTTGTTTGCGTTCGTGTGTGTGTGTGTGTGTGTGTGTGTGTGAGAGCGAATAAACATTGCTGGATCAAAATTGCGTGATCAACTAAAAAAACGCCTTTGGATTATGATCACAAGAGTAGCATGTTGGTTTTGCCGTCAGTCCAAATGTAATCGCGTCTGGGTCCGGATGCGGACCGGAGTCCGCCTATTGAGAACCCCTGCTGTATACTGTATATGAGTGAGAATGAGAGCATTGGATCTTGCTCTGTAATTCGTTGGCTACCTAATTGGCTCTAATTCAAGGTACGATTTAAAAGAAAAATTTCTGTGTTTTCCCTGAACAAGTGTTTGAATTATATTTCATTCTAATTGATATTTTCCTTTATTTTGAATACATAATTATGCTGTAGTTTATTTAATCTAATTACAATGCCTTTTTAATTAGAATGATAATGAAGTAGCAATCTTGGAAAAAACACAAAATATTTATTCACTGTATGAATTCAATTTTGTTTTGCACCCCTACTTCTTTGTTTAGAACAGCCCTAGCAAAAAACACAATGAAGTTCAATTTACTTTTTGCATTTTATCACAGTGGTCTCTAAGCGGTCAACCTCCAAAAATAGTAATTTTTTTTTCATAGACACATGTATAACTCTGACATATGTCTGAGCAGTGATCAAAAAGAAAGGCGTCACTAGCTAGACAAACAAAACTGAGTGAAAACGAAAGAAAAAATAAGCCTAGCAGAGCCAGCTCAACGGTGCCGAACTCCTCTGGCGCTTTAACATCACAAACTCTTTGGTGTTCACCTTGATTATAGAACTGGACGATCTCTTAGAGATCACATTTCAATAGTTCCATGTCTCAGACGCGAACGGTCCGATTATGAATTATTCACCAGATATTATTCCAAAGGTCATCTTATAGTAATTAGTATCCTGCTGTAGACTAAACAGCCTCAAGGTACCTGATGGCCAGTTTAATTACAATTTAAAATGAGCATGCTGTTTGACAACCCCTATACGTTCAAGCGGCGGTCTCTACAGATGGCGCTTAAAAAACAAAGGGCGTCTGTGGTAAAGAAACATATTTGCAAAGTTAACAAGTGTTCTTGAGGCCGGATATGAAAATTAAGGTGTGGGCTGCTTGCAAATGAGCACTTCAATCAATTTTCTATTCAGAGCTTTTTTCCAGCATCACACTGGTCCGACTGGGGGCATAGGTATAAACTGTACTGTGTTTTCTAGACTTGCCAAGGCCAGATTCCAAACTGCACCAGGATTCTGTTTAAACTCATAGTTTCCCACATTCAGTTTTGATTAAAGAAACTATTGCTGGATTTAAACGTCAGGTCATCGCGGAGAAGAGACGAAGCGTATTGCTGTATTGCCTCCAGCGACCCACTTGAACGCGGGAAAAGCTTGGAGCCGGAGGTCTTCAGTGGTGATGTGATGACCCCATCACATCAGGCTTGATGAGATACTCTCTCCCTGTACACATAAGCCTCCTCTCCACAGCCACAGAGTCACCACATAGTAACCTTAAATCTGGGAACTCATTTAGCTTTTGTGCTTAGATCACTGCATCCACAGGGACTAATCTGGAGCATGAGCGGAAACCCAGCTTGACTTTGTTCATGCAGTCGTGTGTGGCCTTGAGTCGCCGGCATCTAGCAATGAAGAGGGAAGCGCTGGAGCAGAAAGAGTGCAACCATTTGGTGCGTATAAATAAATCCCAATCCACATTATTCACCATCTTTTGCACAATTAAAAGTTTTTAGAGAGTAGTTAAAATGTTTCTGTGGTATCCTTAGCTTTTCATAAATATCAAAGACACAAGGTATTTGCAAACACATAGCTGAAATCACGTGGCACAATTCTGGAGCAGTGGGTAGCGCTTTAGACAATAATAGTAATAGCAATAGAATTTGAACTTTTTGTCTCTTTTTAGCTTTCATTTTTTCTGGAGGATCAAATTGACATTATCATGGTAACAAAAACGGGTAGAGGGCGTTACAAATATGTGAACTGAATCATTTTTGCTTATAAGTAAGATCTTGCTGATAACTAAGATAAGCCGGAGGAGTATCCAAGTAGTAGTACAGAAAAAATTATACTTTTCTTAATTTGTTTAATTTTAAAACGGTTCAAGTTGACCTGAACAGTATCTTTATAACGTAAGCATGTAGCGTGGTGTTACATATGTGAACTGAATTGTTATATTTTTTACATGGTAATTACACCAAAAAAGCCAAGCAGGAGAAGTTTCAAAGTGAAAAAATACTTTGAAACTTTGAAAACGAGTCGATTTGACCCAAACATAATAAAAGGGTTAAAGTAAGGAAGACCACTCCAAACATGAAGTTTGAGGTTTGATTGGCTATTTTCTATTCACTTCTGTTTAGCTTGCGTTTCTTCATGCTTGTGTCCCCCCCCCCCTGAGTCTACGATTTTCAGCCCATAGTTCAAAAACCTGCAAGAGAATCAGAGCTTTGTAATTCAGTCATGAGTGTGTAAGTGTGTGTGTTCTGCTGTGTGATTAATTGACCACTAATCCAGGGTGTGTATCCCAACTTCAGGCTGAGCTTTGGTGGAGCTCCGGCTCCCATGACACAGAAATGGAAAAGGGGCTTCTAGTTGGGGAAAATGGATGACTCTAGTTTCATTTTATCCTATGTATGTGTACTTGTGTTCATAAACAATATGCACTGTATTTTTCAGACACTTTGAATTATAATGTGCATTTTTAATGAACATTTGTTTCTTTAAAAAAAAAAACAAAATAGTTTATTTCAAAGCGTTGTAAGTGCACCATATAATTTTACGGTAGATTTACGGTATCTCTCTACTAATATGTTGAAGAAGTTTTAACTGAGCTGGTGGAGTTATACACAAACATACAAAATACATTCAGCAAGCTTCAAAAAAAGTAAAGCCAGCAGAAAAAAAGAGTCAAGCTGGGCAGTGCAGCATAACGTTCAGGAACTTTCAGCGCCGTCGGTTTGACCCTTTTGCTTGGATAATCTTTATTCTGTTGCTTTTAAGGCCTTCTTCCTCACCGTTGCCCGTCTTGGGTCCAGTCCAAAGCTGCAGTCTTGGCACATTTGCAAAGCACATAATGGCGGTCACATGAACAAACTGACCAATTATTCAGAAGTCTTCCTCTGGAACCTCTTCTCGTTCAAACGGAATTCTCTCAGGTGCATTTCCCAACTCCTTGTCACACAGAACGGATGCTTCTAAAAGCCGTATTACTGCCATTGTCTGTGCAGACAGACTTAATTAGAGGTTCCATTCCTGCAAAGAGAGAATTTTGTATTCCTCTTGCATGGTTTCCTAATGGAGGCTGGTCCAAAACACAACTGTTTCTTTCTTCTCTTTTGTTAGTATGCTCTACCAGCACTAGATCAAGGCTTTTTAGTCAACGAGAGAGAGATAAGATTAAAGAATTATATGAAAAAAAAAGAAAAAAATGATTGAAGACACATCACACACTTTAAAGATACACAATATTTAATGGTTCAAGAAGAAATTCAAGACAAGGAGGAAAGAAAAAAAAATAACTTTACATCAAATAAAAATGATTTTTTTAAGGAGAAGTTTACATGGTACTCAAAGATATTCTTTAGTTGTTCATTGCGCATTTTTGGGCACATACGTATAAAAGAACCGCAAAATACAACAAATGCTGTATTATTGTAATTACAAGCAGATCTTACATAGCATTTTTTTTCATTATTTAATCAATATTCTATACAAGATACATGGTGTGTATATACATCATCTGGCCCATTTTGAGCCAGTATACACACATGCACACACAACACGCTCACATATTATACAATATGCATATATTTTTCCACAATACAACAGATTGTCCTTTTTTCGTTCTTTTTGTTTGTCTATAATGAAGTAAAAACTTTTTTTGTATACAGCAACAGCATGTTTAGGTTTTGTCGGTGGTTACTGTTAAATATATATACACTCTGCTCATAAAAGAAGCTTTTGTCCCTGCAGTGATAAAAATGACAGTTGATTCATTTATTGACTATGGGTCATTGTTGTCATTTTAGTGCTGTAAAAATCTATTCCAGTGCAGGAGACCGAGTGCAACACAATCCAGGAGAAATACAGAGGTACAGAGCGACGGGTTTGTGTCAGAACAAGGTTTTCAGCTTCAGATCAATGGAGCAATATGAAAATGAAGATGCTTTACTACTGCCATAACTAAAAGAGGATCCAAAACAGTTAAAGACGTTTGCTTCAACCACGGGGGAATAATTCAGTCTGTATTAGTATTATTATTTATTCATTTTTATTTTATTATTGTCATTTTTTAATGTTTTTTTTTTTTTTTTTTT
>CM051503.1:11821606-11861157 GCA_028031935.1 Paedocypris micromegethes
TTTTTTTTTTTTTTTTTACAAAAGTACAAAAGTGTTGCATGGTAGAGTTATACTGATATTTGTTTTAAATTAGTTTTGTATTTATTTTTTTTTTACATAATTTTCCTGCCTTTTTTTGAGCCTTTGACACTACTTCTTTACTAACTAATTGTGCAGGTTTTTAGATGTGGTTTATTTGATAATTTGTTAATGTTGTTGGATCGGGATAACATGCCATTTTTGATTAAAGCATGATGACCTTATTTCTTTTAAAGCTGATAATTTTATATATATATATATATATATAAATCCATTTGATGTTTAGACTTCAATTAAGAAAGACTTTTATTTTGCTACTCTGTGTGGTCTGCAATGGCATTAGCTGAAATAAAGATGCTGAAGAGGACGTTGTTTAGTAATGTTAGTATTTTGAACCAAGTTGTTGACATTCAGATCTGTTGCCACTATAACCACTATAATCCCCTGCATTAGCTACCCAAAAAAAATTCTACTTGTAGAATGATTGTCAGTTCTCCTGCCTTAAAGAAAAGAAAAACCTGTTCTTGTCAATAGCACATGCTCTCAAACTCTCATCACATGAACTCCTAAGTCATTTTTTGAACCACTGACCCAATTATTATGTCATTACTATATAAACTAAGTTTGCCAAATTAAACATGCTGGTTTCTGCGGAGCACTTTTAAACAAGTTCTGTAGAACTTCTTCAAAAAAAAGTAGCCGGAAATTGCTTTGGAAACTTCTTCTGACTATGCTGAATCTTTAGATTAAAGAGCGTGTGCTCATATAAGCCAACATCTCCTTCACCCAGCGCATATATTGTTATGGTAGGCGTGAAAATCTTAAGGCTGTGTTTTTGACATCATTATTCACAATTCTTGTGAGCTTCATCTTTTCATAAGTCTAAAAAGTAGTATGCACCACAAAAAAACAACAGCGTACGAAAGGTAGCCAATTATACAATTATAGTGCAGTGTTCTGCTTCTATAGCTATTATGGTGATTACTGATCAAAGTAATTGTACTATTGGGAGATTTTCCTAATTGGTTCCATTGCACTTATTATGGCGCAAAACCTGTGTGTACACATATCAGGAGGAAAGACTTGATGCGCTTGTGAGGATGGAACAGACTTTTTAGCTATGTCTATGCCACAGTTAATGAGGTAATGCTGGAAATAAGTAGGTTTCTTATAATGGGAGAGAAATGGTGTCAGAGGCACAGAAACTACGGCACAGAGAACATCAGAAGAGGGCTCGAAGCTCGCCAGGGAAAAACGAACCAACATTAAAGTTTGAGGATAAAAACATAATAAATAGAAGTTTCTATGTGTTAACACAGAACAAGGCTAATTTTGGCAGAGCAGTTAAACAGTATCTGTAATCTTGTCAGAGTAAGCAGTACATTCAGTGGCTTGGAACAGGGTAAAATCACTGGAATAATAAACTGAGGTTTACTTATTTTCTATTTTTTCCTTTTCTTTTTTGTTTTTTTTTAGGAAACTTTAGCTCGAAATGACAACTCACTGAAGAAAAAAAAAACGTAATCTCTCATCCATCGCACCAAACACTTAACCTCGCTGACTACTCTTACATGCATCATAATATTCCGAATATGGTTCTAGTGGATTCACTTTTATTATTCCGTTTATGAGTGTGTCAGTGAACTAGTGTAAAATACAACTACCAGTGAGCACCAATTAAACTTAGAACCTCTACGTTAAACGACTTCATATAATTTAAAGCGAATATTAATCAAACTGGTCAGACTGGAATACTGGGATGCATGTAAAGGAACGTTAGCAATGGAGTCTACAATCATTCAAAATCCACGCAAAAATAAAAAAGACATCTTCCCGTTTGAGCAACAGTAAAGCTTATATATTTTCCACAAGTCAGTAACTAACAAACAATTTTTTTTTATTCATTTTTTCTTTTGTTTAGTTCTCCTCATTGAAGGAGCTACTTTGGTCTAACTTCTACATATCAGTACTGCACGTTTCATTTTCACAGAGGATGCTAAAATCTACAGTCCTTTGTTCCGCCATCTCTAAGAACTTAAACATCACGTGTCCATCGCTACTGTCACAGATGCTAATAATCAGCAAAATATGTCAGGTTTTCATTTCCCATCACTCTCATTATGCCGTGCTCTGCCTCGCCTGGTGCTGAGGCGGTTTGGAACGTCTACAGCTGATGCTCATGAAGGAAGCTGCTCGTGGACGTCTGAGGGCTAGACGTTGCAGAAAAGCTGGCTAGAGGGATGACCTTGACGGAATCAGATTTTTTGCTGCAGTGTCTCTCCAGAGTGTTGTAAAATTGGGGCCGGTTGCTCCCTTTGTCCATATCATCTTTGGGGACCGACCTGCCGAGAGTGTGACGCCCATCAGGTTTGGTCCCCCGTGCCCAGCTCTGTTGGAAACCAAAAGAGGGCAGAGTGGCGGCACCGGACGTGTGGAACTGGGTCAGTGCTGGCGGCATCCAGCAGCTGTCGGAATGACCCAGGATCAGACATTCCTGCGTACAGGTCTCCGAGGCCTCGGCCAGAGCCTTCTGCAGGTTCACTTCAATAGCTGTGGATGAAGAGAAAAGCAAATAAGAGGCCAATGGGTAAATAACAGACAAAGCGATGAAAGCAAAGTACCGTATTTTTCAGACTACAAGGCGCACCTGAATTCTTCAAAATCAAAGTTTTGTCGTATAAGTGAAATGTTTTAGGAAAAAAATAGTTAAAAAAATATTATTATAAAAAAAAGTTTGCAACACCAAAGATCACGAGCTCGATTCCCATTGAAAGCATGAGGTTTGAAAGCAACACTTAAACCATGAAAATTCTCCATTTTGTTCATTTTAATTCTCATTGGTTTTGACTTTTTAATGCTATGGGTTCTATTCTTGCGGATAACATGACATTGTTTCAATATGTTACTAAAATTGCATCGTGAGTCTAAAATGTAGTCTACATAACTTTACTGCTTTTTATTGAAGGGTGAACACTAAATGCCAGCTTTAGGGAAATGAAAGACAGAGCTAAATGTTTAATTCATCTCATAATGAGAAAAACAGCTCAATTTTTCCACGTACTGTAAAAGGTATTCCCACAGTCCTCTATGTTTACCTACAATATTCAGTTAATTCCCTGTGGCTTAATTAAATCTTAAAAGATAAGCACACAAAAAAACAACGTCTCTAGTTGTGTATGAGATCGGCTTTTACATACTGAATTAATGAACAGCACAAATGAATGAAAATAACTATAATTATCGCCACCATCATGACACATCACTTCCGTGTGTTCACCCACTTACATCTTCTTAATTTAGACAGCACAGACGCCACGTCTTTTAAAAATGCTGTACAGTGATACCCCGACCTACGAATGTCCTAGATAACAGAAATCGTGAATAACGAAATGCGTTGCCGCAAAAATTTCATACTGAGCTCCAAAATATTTTAAAATTTTGTTATCAAATAAACAAAAAACAACAAAAACACTAGTTGATTTCATAGATCTTGCTTCTAAAATCTAAAATAAGCTTGTCTTCTCTCGGAATGGATGACTTGAGTCACTTTTTAGTAGTTTGCTAATTTTATTGTATTTTTATTATATTTTTTCATATTTTATCTTTATCTATTTATTTTGTATTTTATTGTATTTATCTCTTATCTTCCTTGCCTTCACTCCCCACCCCACCCCATGTTTATGTATATGCTGGACGATTGTAAAAATACATTTCATTGCATGTTGTATCATGTATATTGTGTATTTGTCCAAATTTGAATGACAAAATTAGAATTTTTATATGAATGCCTTTTTTTTCCTTCTATCTGTGTCTGTGTCACAGTGTGACCGGTTCTTTGAACCGACAGTTTGAAATGATGTCATACAAATTCCTGAGATTTCCATCGATGCAACACTGTTCATGTGAGATTATCCGCTGTATCATTATGTACTGTACCGATATAAACAAAGGGCAAACTAAACAACTGCTATGTATGTTTTTTTTATCACATGTATAACCAATATTTTATGATTTATAAAATTGACGCATACTATATTACAGAGAAATAAAAAACAAACCAAACCGAAAGGTTAAGCAAGATTAATTAGTAAAAAAAAAAAAAATCTAACAATAAGCAACAAAACTTTCCGGGCTCATTAAACCTGCTCTGACATCAGATGCAAGACAAGCCAAAGAAAGGACTGACTGTAGAGCCCCATCATAAATCCTGTCAGCTTTAATAATTAGAATGTAAAACAGTGCTTGCGGAGGCAGACATCAGCTCTACAGCATCAGATGTATATCTTAACCCACAAAGAAGAAGCAGAGCCCTGTCTGAACATCACTTCTCTCCTGCAGGCCTCCACCCCCAACCCACCGAGCTGTCATGTAGAAATAATTTAGCATATTTGCATAAGTAAAGAAGTTAGAAATAATTAAAAGGGACTGGGTCAGTTTTTTATGCGCTGAATGTTTGGCTCGGCTTGATTTTATTTTTACACCCACAAGTATGTGTGTAAAATCCGTGCATTTCCTGCGACTTAGTCAAGACATGGCAACAAAAAAAGTCCCAGGGAAAGCATGTGTTCCAATGCATAACTGTAATTTATTGTAAATCAGTTTGGGAAAAAATGTGCCTGCTGTTTGCGGAACTGTAAACGCATGTTTTTGTGCTCTGCGTTAAAATCTGAATACATAAATGCATTTTCGAGAGGAAACATCTCAGCTCGGAATGTTAATACATTTATCCGCAACACACATTTCACATTTCCTTCGAAATCCATCGTTTGATAATAGAGCCGTGCTAAATCCGACAACAATATATGCATTTATTGCAAGGAAAACCACGCGGACCTGCAAGTCTTGCGATATGTTAACAGCAAACTAAGCCATGTAATCCGAAGCATCGCGAGCTATTGTATGCATCTCACAAAATGCCTTTATTTGCTATGTCGGTTTAGTTTAAAATCAATAGAGTGAGCTGAGAACTACATACGTTCAAGAAGGGGAGAAATTGCAAAGAGTGATGTGGCCATATCCTCACAGTCTTCCTCGTCTATAGTCTGCCTCGCAGAATCAGTGCATAAATCAGTGGAGCGGTAAACGTGTCACCTTTCAGAGGGTCACTAACTTCATTAAGGAAAAATGATGCCGCTCACTCACTCTCTCTCTCTTTCTCTCTGAGCAAGCGGAGCGAGTCTCCGCCGGGTCGCTCGCTGAGCCGCGGTAAATCACCTCAGAGCTGCTTCGGAAATTAGAGGTGTCTTTGTGGCCAATGGTTTTTCTGAGGGCCAAGCAAATCATGCCACAGTGGACACATTCAAGCGCGCAGGCAGACTCATGCATACATTCCTAGCGAATTTGCACTGAACTATCTCGACATCTTCAGTGCGTTTGCCCAGCAGGTGTGTATGTGTGTGTGGTTGTGTGTGTGTGTGTGTGAGTGAGAGATTGGAAAAGAACGAGTGAAAGAGAAAGAGAAAGAGAAAGAGAGTGGGCGAGAGAAACAATGAGAGGTTGCAAAGTGGGGAGTGGTAAAGAGAGGATGACTGAGAAAGAGTTATATGGAGAGATAAAGAAATAAAGAGAGATACGTCGGAAGCGAACGATATAAAGGGTGTGAGAAAAAGAAAAATACAATAAGAGGCAAAAATAGAGTGAGAAATTTTGATTAGAAAAGGTGATAGAGGAAATGTAACGGGGAGTGATGAAAAGAAATTGAGTGATGATGTATGCGTAAGAGAGGGCGAGAGAGCTTGAGAAAGTGAGAGAACAAGAGAGTGAAATAAACGGTCTGAAAAGAGAGAGTGAGAAAGAGAAGACAAGATTGATGAACAGAAATGTAAAAGACAAAAAGCGACAAATTATGAGAAAAAGATATCAAGAGTGTGGAAATCTCACCGGAAACTACGTAGGGTGAGAACGTTTTAGAGTTTAATTTGAGAAAAGGTGATGTTGCAAAGGTGAGTGAGGGAGAGTGAGAGGGGGGGTGAGGGAGAGAGAAAAAAAGAGAGAGAGAGAGAGAGAGAGAGAGAGAGAGAGAGAGAGAGAGAGAGAGAGAGAGAGTGTGTGAGAGAGTGAGAGTAAGGGCAATCAACACAAACAGTGGAGAGTATGTGGGTAATTACATTAGGTGTAAAAGGTGCTTTGGTGCGGCGCTGCTTTCCAGTGGCAGAAGCCCAGCACGAGCCGTCAGAGCTGCTGTGTCAACAGCCAGAAGAGCTACTATTTTTTGCATGTGATATTTCACATTAAACAGCTCCAAAGATGTAGCCCATATCAGTTTCCCCTCCACAGGGACTGGTGTTGCTTGACTGATGTGGGTGACAGCACTGAATGCTCTCGTCTGCCGGAGGCTGCATCTCACTCGGATGCCGTTTAAGTGCTTTTGTATTCAGGGGGAGACGTCGCTCTCTTGTTGAGATTTTATAACAGAATCAGACCCAGCGTGAGCCGGCGTCCATAAACGTACACGCCTGATAACAACACGGAGCGCCGAGGTGACATCTTCTTTAGCCATCCCTGCAATGATCAGCTGAGCCACGCAGGGAGATAGATGAGTTTTAATGAAAAATTCAGGTAAAACGTGAAAGCTATTTACTTGGAAACGTAGCGACAGCTAACATTTAAAGCAAATTGTCGGTAGATTGAAACATTTAGCAAAATGGCCGGTGGTTATTGATCGAAGCTCGGGCTGATTCACACGTGTAATTACTGCAGTGGGAAAAGCTTAAAGAAATGTCCAATCTGTTCCCTTCTTTTTAACATCACCGAGTGGTCCAACTCTTTATCACAGGGTATGCTAGCTTCTCCCGCAGAAAGCTAAAATCGTTTTGAAACGAGCGTACAACCCCCCCCCCTACATTCTGCACCTATTGCTTTCAAAATTTTTTTTGTTGTCGGAAAGAGTCGACAATTTTGTTCTGTTTTTATAAAAGCGTCTTGGTGTTAGTGTGCTTTGATAAGACGCCCGCAACAAAACACGAACGTTAGCTCTTAGCGGTGCGCTCAATGTGACAGCAAAGCCAATCCCTGCTAGACAAATATCACAACCACAAAAGTAAACTGCTTCAGTTATGTCTCACTATAAATGGAACTGAAAAGCCATGTGACTGTGCAAAATAAAACGTTGCGTCCAGAGCTGAATCTACGACATGCTAAAATCAGAGGATTTGTGACAGGGCTGTTAGCAAAAGCGACATGACCTGAATATATCTTGATGGGATTTGCATCAAGGATGCCACAGAGATGATTACTCAAGTCATTATGTTAGCATGTGCAAACCCATTACTTCTAATAAGACGGCTAATTGCACAAATATAGAACATCGCTCGCTCTAAACATGACTCGGTTGACAGTAAAGCTAAAGGAGCCAGTCTCGGGCTGTTAGCATTAGCGCTGTACTTTGTGTCACATCAGAGAATTCCGCCTTGATTTGTATCCAAAATGTAATTTGCTTTGAAGTCTAAAAGATGAGTTTCCACAGAGTTTCAGTGTCTGTGTTACTGGGAACTAATGGTTCGCATTTTATTAGTAGTGCACGTAAAAGTTTCATGAGAATAGGTTTAAAGGTTGTACTTCTCAAAATGCAAATGCACAAAAAAAAAACTCGAGTAATGAGTCTCTATAAAGTTCACTGAGCTGAAACATTCCCATGGATAGCAAACTTTGTGGCATTTTTGATCAAAGTTTAGTATCTTTTTAGTTGCGTATGCAAATTTTACATGCATTTAATTGGTCCACTTGATATGAATACACTTAGGGACAGAGCGAATGAACAAGATGAGAGAAAATCCACTCCAATGTGCGAAGTACAATGTTTTATTACAGTTGTTTTATCATCTGACAGCTTCAAGCGATGCTGAGGGTAATTAGCTCAACAAGCAATTTATGGACAACTAAAACAAATATAAAAATACAGCTGCAATCAGTAATGCTGGAGCTTGAGGCTTTAATCATCAGCCAATCAGATTGAGTATTTATATTTTCTTTTATTTTTTTTTAAACAGCATTTTTAAATCAAATGACAGTTAAACTATAAGGGACTCATCGTGATAAATAAAGGTAGATATTTACTCGCTAAAAAACAACCTGTACTCTTTTTGACTGTATAACATGAAACATCATCATGAAGCATTTGAAAGATACTGAGCTGACAATACGTTTTTTTTTTGGGATGGGCAAACGTGCACATTTTCATTCTGAAAAGACTTGCATGTTCTGTTCAAGTTTCAACTGAGAAGCTAAAAAAAGAAATGAAAGATAAAGGTTAAATAATGTACATGGCATGTTTGTCCTCGATAATTGCAGTTAGCTTTTCATATTGTATATAAAAACTGGCATTATTCTTTTTAATACATAGACTTCAAAAGAAAAAATAAATGTTCATTGTCATTGGTGAACTTTTCATCTGCACCTTCTTTAACAGTTAAAAGTTAAATAAAATGAAAATAAAGTTTTTTTTCATTGTTTTATAAATAAAATGTTTGTATATTATTAGTATTATCATCACCATCATTATATTAATAATAAAACATTATTGTTGTTATTATTATTATTATTATATATTTTGTGGAGTTGTCAATTTAATCTCGAGTGTATTGCCACTTAAAAAACAGGTTTTCAAAAACTGGTGTAACTGAAAAATTATAGCGAATAAATTAGATGCTGTACGGTACATTGCGGATTTCTTTCGGACAACACTGCGCACCAAAACCAATTCCACAAAGGGCATCAGCTTCAAACACGTCCCATGCTGTCAAACAAATGAAATTTGAAAGATAATAATTGAGTTTATAATTACTTGGACTTTATCATTTCATTACACGCCTACTCTGACTCTACATCTACATTTGCAAATGAACGGTCATTAATAATAATAGAGCTATTTAACCCCATGGGTGTTTTACAAGGGGAAAGATGCCATTTTTCACCAAAGTGTCGGACACCAGCATCAGGTAAAATAAGAGTCCCTCTATTCAATCTCATGAATCAGGGAAAGGCCACTTACTGCGGGCTAGATGCATTTCATCACAAGATTCACTTCAGCACACGCTCGTATTTCATTTCTGCTTATGAGTGATTTACACTTTTACTTTTACGGAGGAGATCCGCATATGATTCCCAGTTGCTCTTTACTATTATGTATTCATCAAGTCCCATATGTACAAACGTGCTGAGGGTTGTAAACCGTGACATGTATTGCGGATATAAGTTACTGCTTGGGTCAGGCATGTGCACCACTCTAACAAATGCAATATGCTATGGAAATTCACATTTTGTACACTTTAAGAAGGGATGAAATAACGAGTTGGGCTTTTAGTTTATGACAAAAATAAATGCTTTACATTATGAACATGAATGTACGACTAAAGCGAATCAAGTTTCAACGTTCTTAGTACTTCAGCAGTCAATCTCAAGATAACACAGGATTTACTGTGATTTTGAGCAGAATACCCAGCGTATTACAGGAAAACAAACCAGCTTTTTTGTTTAGCCATTTTTAATCAGAGACGTCTTCAACATGTGCCAAAGTCTTGAAAAGACAGAGACTGCCGTATGCCTAATGTACAATTAACACAGCACAGGTAGAAAAAAAAACAGACAAACAAACAAAAACAAACAAACTACCTAAACATATAACTAAAAAAGTATATGTTCAGTGAAGTGTGGAAAAGAAAGTAATTTGGGCAGTTTCTGGATTACGTAAATATGCATTCAACACATGAATTAGTTGTATCGTTTAATTTGCTTATTTACCATTGTCTGTACTTTTTTCATACAACTCTCTTTAACACAGATGATTAAACCTGAAACAGTACATGGCGATTAATTGCCTTGATTTATATATATATATATATATATATATATATATATATATATATATATATATATATATATATATATATATACATATAATATATATAAATATTATAAATATTTATATAAATATTTTAGATATATAAACGGTTATTTTAATTTGTGATGTGTGCAGTGTTATTTATGTTTAAGTTAATGTTCTTTCATTTCTTTATTTTTGTATTTTTGTCGTTATCAATGCAGATGTGTGTTTATTCTTCTCATTTCTCTATTATTGTATTCATTCATTCTGCTGTTGTAAAATGCAATTTATATTGGAACAAATAAAAAAATTATATTCAATATGAATATGCCTATGTTTAAGTATGCAATGTGTCTTAAATTGATCCATTCTCAAAAGAATCAAAACCAGAATATGAACTGAATTAAAAGCTAAACTTGTGATCAACCCAGAAATAATTTGTCTACATTTTGATCAAACTTTGAGCAAACAACAGCCAAACGTCTTTACTTTGTTCTCCATCATTCACACTCCACATCCCACCCCACATCCTTTTGTCCAAGCTTTGAGTCTGACCCAATGCCACAAAGTAATTGTGGCTAGAAAACAACATTTAATGATTACTTCATCCAGGAGTCTCGAGGAGAGAGAAGTCACAGGCAGGTAATCTCAACAAAAGAGGGAGACATTTTTCCCTGACACACCATTTTCAAGCAACAAAGAATATTATTGACTTGGCCGAGATTAAAACAGCAGAACAAATAACAGAAAATCAAGGACAAAGTGTCCAGAGAAAGAGGCTTGTCCTCTGAGCACAACGGGTCAAACTCTCTCCACTGTCTCTTCTTTTCTCTCTGTTGATTAAAAACAAGCAACAGATAAAAGATTTAATTTGGTGTCTGATCTGGAAAAAGAAAGAAAGGATTCACCAACGTCTCCATGCTGCCACTCACGCGCGCAAAGAAAAGGATGGTGCATTATCTTCCCAAACGCAGCGCTCTTCATGCTTTTAAAGGTGAAAATGAGATGTAAAAGAAATTGAAGCTTTTTTTTCCAAGGGGCGACAGAACAGAAGTGCTTTACTTCTTTCCCTCCCCGGAACTGATTGTCTGTTGTTCATTACGTCTGCTGTGGTCCAACCTCTCATCTTGTGTGTTCAGACCTCTTCTCCATTAGGGGACAAGTGGAGGAGGGTTTCCACGTCAACACAATCAGCACTGCCCAAACTCACAGCATGGGCTGAATGGAAGAGAGGTGCAAACACCATAACAATCAGCAATCAGCACTGATCATGATAATAACAGTGAAAGTGCCGCGAGATCCATGCTGCGCTCGCTTTCCCTGCCAGTAGATATCGTCTGCATGGCCCAAAGTGTGAAACACAACTTTAAATAACCCTAAAAAATATTACAGGGCGCACACTCACGCACAAACATACACAGACTTTATTATTAATAATATTGCTGATGTAAGATGAGGACTGATCACTTTGCACAAAAGTAAAGTAAACAAAGATTGTATAAATATATTTACTGTATATTTATATATGTAATGTAATTGCACACCGATACAAAAATGTTGTTAAAAAATAATACATAAATACAAAGTACGGACAGATCAAGATAATAAGACAGACAGACGGACAGACAGACAGACAGACAGACAGACAGACAGACAGATAGATAGATAGATAGATAAAGACAGACAGACAGACAAATATACAGCAATCGATTTTAGTTCACATCCAAAGTGAAACGCTTAAAGGAAGAAGCATTTGAAACGTAAAAGAAAAGGAACAATTTCTTTGGGGTAAAATATCTACCTTGTATAGTGAGCTGCTTCTCTTATGAAGAGATAACAAAGATGGATGAAGCAATATGTGTGAGAGATTAGGGGAAGCTTTGGCGGTAAGGGCATAGAGAGAACCATGCACTGATACTCAAAACCTCAGTCGCCATTCATATCAGTTTGTAAAGCTGGGATGTTCTCTATGGTGGCCGGTTTGAACTCTTTTACTATTGGTACCCCTCAAAATACGTTTTCTGCTCGCTGAGACCATCTGCGGAAGGGCTTTAACGTACTGGCAATTCCATTAGAGCTGATTTTGATGCACTGACTATGTTTCAGTTGGGAAATACGATATGAGAGAAAAAAATGATTTAGACCTCAAATACTGTACATGTGTATTAGTTTAGTACAGCTTGACCTGCTTTTGTTCTGCAGCCATCGGAGCATCATCTACAAGAACTGTGGTCTTTTAAGCCACAGAGCGGTCTATACCTACAATGAATTCCGCAGGGACAAAAGAGAGGAGAAACTATGCCTCGGCTTCTGCAATATATCTGTTAGTCACTAGTGATTTGTTCATTTCCCCCTCAGCAATATATTTTGGTAACTGCCTCTATAGTCGGGCAGATAGTGAGCACATGGCATCAAAGGTGGGCCATTTTTCAGGACCGAAGGCCGGTTGCCACACACGGCATTGTCTTGGATAATAAATGCACCAGCAATTGATGGAATAGCTAACAATGGTGAGCTCTAGAAAGAGCGGAAGGTTAATTAGCTGGTTAAAATATTTAATGAGTAGCCTTTAAGTTCTCTTCGCATCTGTAAATGGTTGGGCTCATGGCAACCCTTCTGAATCGGTCCCCTGGCTTCACGCTTTGCTTAGATGTTTTGAAAATATTTTGAATGAATAAAGTATGGATAAAGTTTTTATCTGGATTTTAATATGTGAATGTACATATGTGTGTGTGTGTGTGTGTGTCTCACTTTTAGGGCTGGCATTATAATTGAGCTGTGTTTAAGGTTAATTAATTTGACAATTTTAATGGTATGCGTTAGTATACTGTAAGTAGCGTGTGGAATGTGTTTCTTGTCTATGTATGTAAATTGTGGGACTCCACTTTGATACACGTGCAAATATGTGTGTGCGTGAACTGATGATTACAATAACTAAACATAAAATTAGCTTTCGTTAATAAAAACTAATTAAAAACAAATGAATAAATCAGCATTATAAATCCTTCACATCAATTCCTAACATTATTCTGTTTCATTAAAAACATTTCAAAATGTAAAAGCACACAAATTATTTAGATCAACAGAACATTTGTCTGATCGAATGTGAAATTGTGGACAATTCATAAAAGAAAGACACTTTTAATGACTAATGTAGAACAGAACAAGCTGGTCTTGAAATATTGTGAATGTCTTTGTAGGTTGTAATATGGCTTTATATTTATAGTGCCCAGAGTGCAGACAGTTCCTGCGCTTTTTCTTCCAAAGACATGTTTTCTCTTCCCTACACTCCACTGTCTTCCTGTCAGACGCTTGTCACCGGCACTTCTGCACGGCCCAGAATATAGAAGAGATGCATGTTAGACCAGCACCTGCTTCTCCACAAATAATCACAAAATGTGCGAGCCAGTATCTTCTAAGCTTCTTATTTCAGACAAAAAGCTGTTAAATCTTTATCTATTGTACCTAATCTGTTTGTAATCCGTCTTTGTGTCTTTTGTACAAAGTAGCATATTAATCTGACATTGCTGACAAGCGTCGCCTTTGCAGACCAAATATACAAATGTTTTGAACTTACACAACTCAAGGGGAAAACAGAGTCACTAAAGAGAAAAATATAACTGATTACAACATAGATAATCGTCAGAATCTTTCCCAGGAACATTCAGATTTTTTTCCCTATTATTAAATTCAATAAACAACAACAACAACAACAATATTACTACTTCTACTAATGATATATGAATACTAATAATAATAATAATAAAAGATTATAAAATTTACAGCATTCACTATTTTACATAATTTTAAGTTTAATTGTTACGTATTAACATATATAAAACTCTAATTAAATATGTATGCAATAAATGTTATTTTATATTTACACTTTTATATTTAAAATTCTGTGCATTGTCCATCCATTCATTTTCTATACCATCAATCCATCTATTCAAGTTTTGGGTATTGGGGAGCTGTTTATAATCCCAGCAACCCTGGGCCTGAAGTTACATACCCTGGAATGATGACCAATCACAGAGTGGGTCACTCAGACAAACATTCACACTCTCACTCAAACATTGACAATTTTCTATACTGAAATTCACCTGAGCACATTTTTGGACTGTGCTAGAAAACCGAAGTCCTTGAGGAAACCCATTCAAACAGTGGTAGAACATCCAAACTCAGATCAAGTCTGGAACGAGTCCTTCTCCCTCTAAGGCAACAGCACTATACATGCTGTTAAAAAGTGCCGCCCTTGTGTAAATTGTCCTTTATAAATTCGCAAGCCCTCAAGGACGAAGCTTTTTTGCCACTGAAAGGTTAAAAAAAATAGCATAATATAAACACAGCCCAGCAATCAATACGTAACTGACGATTCAAAAGAGGCAGAAATACACAGGGTGCCTGGACTCAAAGGAAGCAGACACACCAGAATTCAGAAAAAAGACACCCAGTCACGATGAAGGAGGCTCAGAAGGCCAACACTTCCAGCGAGTGTAAGGAATTGAAAATAGCCACAGGGTTTGTGTTCAATGGACTGCCCAAAACCTATTGACCTTATTGCCTTGAGTTTTGGTGTCTTGCCCAAGGCATCTGCTATCAAACATTAACACCGTACGCACTGGATTGTGTCTATATCCGGGCCTAGATAAGCCCTGGTCATTTGTCCTCCGGTGCCAGAGGACTGGAAAGCTTCCGGGCGGGGTTCTAGGTATTTTCTTTTCCCTAGATAACCCTTTGTCTGTCATGTTTCATAGTTGTCATCTCTTACAGCTGTAATGTCAGGACCTATTAGCGTGTCTTGGTGATGGCATGGAAAGACAGAACCTCCGTACACCAAATGTCATATGCTCTTGTCACCATGTTGTGAAGCGGGGACGAGGCTTAGCGTAGCCGTTGTCATCAAAGGCCATGTGAAGCCCTCAGCTTACTCAAGGTCTCTGTGCAAGTATATATCCGAGCTGATATCATATGTATGATAATGAGGTATCAGTATAGGGAAACCAAGACAATGTGGCCTATTCAATGGATTTCACAAGGCTGGCTTTAAGGCAATTCTGGCCAGGCAGGTGTCTTTAGATTCAACTCATTTCATGGGATTTAGAATCCTACTTTGAGGACAGAGTGCACAGGTTTAATTTGAAACTAAGATTAGTTGCCACTGGTCACTGAAAAGGGTTTGTAGCAAATCAGAAGCCATCACATTCAGTGTGATCCCTTCATCATTTCTCACCGTCTTGAGCCATGCTCTCCTCTCTAATATTTCATAATTAGGTGAACCCATCAGGTAGACAATTTTCTTTTCAATTAAAACTCATTGCCCCGCTTGACCTTGAGTAAAACAGGGTGTTGCAGAATATAGACAGCGCTGCTACGCAAAGGTCCAGCCCAAGAGCCATTTAAAAATAATTTTTTAATTTAGTTGAAACCCCTCAGCTTCGAACGCCTGTTCACCTTCGTAGAGACTGGGACAAAAATTGAAGGCGGTGAGAAAATTAATGGCTTCTAAAAAAAAACAAAAAAATAACTGATTTGGATTTGGGTGGCACGATGGACACAAAGAAAAAGTTTGAGGTGTGTGTCGATTCCGCTCTGTGATTGGGTGTCTTGCCTTCACACCCAGTGTTTCTGGGGTTGGCTCCTTTTGACCCAGAAATAGAAAAGCGTCGTCATAAAAATGAACGTAAAGAGTTTGCAGTGCTTTGAGTTGTTTGAGGACACAGATCAAAAATACTCTACACAGCACTGACCCAAAAAAAGTAAAACTTTTTTATCTACTCCTTTCTTCTAGTCTGAAAGTGCTAAAGAAATCTTTTATTCACAGTTAAAACAATGATATATAACTGTTCAACGTGAAAATGGCAACTCATTGAAAATAATTTATAGATAAAGTGCAAACTCCGGCAGAAATTCCACAAAGAGCCTTAACACCACCAGCTATAGCGCGGAACAGACATAAATACACTTTTGCAAAGTGCCACAAACAGATAATATAACTGGAGTGCAATCAAAGAATCTATGAACCCAATGTGGTGCCAATCAGTTGAATGTTTATTCTGCAAGCTCCTGCTTTTCATTTGGAAATCAGCCGAGGTGTCAGTGAATCAACATTCAATTGCTCTGGGCTGATAGAAAATGCTGATTTCTGATGATTCTCTCCATACCCTTTATGTGCCGAATACGCTGTCAGGCAATACTGCGCCACATCCATAAATAGAATAAAATGTGAGTTAAAACAGTCGCTCCTCATGGACCAACAAACTAAGACCTCCATATGGATCAGATTTATGATAATAATAGAAGAAAATCTGTGTACATACATATTTGCATTCATATCAAAGTGGGGTCCCACAATTATTCTACATACAAACCATATGCTCCCATTTAAACCTCTTTACTGTAACTTAACAAAACTCAATTAGGGTCTTTAAAATTTTGGGGGCTCAAGCCAAAGTCCCCACGAGTGCCTTTAGGACCCCAGTTAGTATAAAGCCCAACATTAGGTTCCCACTTTCACATGAATGCCTGTATATATACACACTCACATTTCTTCTGCACAATAGGATAATCGATGTCTTTAAAGATATGAAACCCCAAAATCACGCTCAATGCAACTGTATTAATTGGCATGTGAGATTACGTGTTGCAGTCTCAAAACTCCTAGCTATGTTCGATCAATTCAACACTACGAGATACGTTTTAATTGCTTTTCTAAAAAAAAAACACCGTAAATTACTTGGTTGCAAACTGACGGCATTGAATCTGTAGAACCTTTTTTTCACTGGGAGTACAGTGTCCATCTTTTTAGATTTTTAGACTTTTATGACTCTGCTCAGAAATTGTAATTCATTTTTATTGTCCACACAAAAGCACATAATCAAATATGTTTGGCTATTAAGCACACGGCATTCCGTGCGGCAATGACTGGAAAACTACATGCTGTATTTATGACACTAGATGAATCCATTGAGCTTGACATTTTTACTCCTTCCTGCCCATTTCCCCTTGTCTCCACTGGATCATCTGAGTCTTAAACATGCTCTGCCTGGTTCATGACCAGAATAATGGACTGAAATCACAGGCTGGAAGCACAAATGATCATTTCTGTGGAAATGTGTTAATGTGAAATCATGTGAAACACAGCAGAGCGAAGCCATAACCGACATTTTGCACCCTAGAAATGTCAAGAACAAAGACGGCTGAAGTGACAAAACATGGATATTGTGTGAAGGTGCAATATTGAATATTCCTCCCAGTTTATGTTTCCTTTTTATTGCCTTTTCCCCAGCATAGTATGTCAGGAAATGAACTCGAACGGCTAACTAGCAGCGAAATGCCAAGCACTGTCATTATAGAGCGAAAAGGAATTAAGAGGGGAAGAAAAAGCAATCTGGGATAAAAGACGTGATTTCGAGCAACATGCAGAACGCAAGAAATTACAATCAAATCAGGGGAATATGAAAAATTCCCAGGCCAAGATTCTTGCAGCTTTGCCATGCCAGTGGTCTTACTTCCCAGTTTGTGTCCATCCCAACACTTTTCAGCATCACTTTTGTTGGTTGACTACAGCCCATCCATCTCGCTGGCAAGCTGCAAACTAATTTACTAATTTGCTTGTGGCTGACCTGGGTCATTTTTATTTATGATCCATTAGTGAAATATATTCAGACATCAAACCCCACATTAAGGGAATGATGGAGAATTACAGAGCCAAGCACCCAAACCTTTGGAGGCAGGCGTGTTGACAGGCACCCTTTCAAGTAAAAAAGGAAAGACGGAATATTTGGAAATGGGGCTAGCTGGCAGGAGGTTTGTGGGCAGAGGAGCCTGCAGAAGGTCTCATTTATAAACTGGACTGTGTTTCATACAAGGCACAGTAAAGTAGGACAATTACCATTTATAGTGGTTGTACGGCCTTTGCAGTTTTCCACTTGCCATTTTATATGAAAAACACTATACATTTTGTCACTACCCAACATATTGAGTAAAGGGACACCGGCGAGTTGCTGTCTAGGGTATCGAACTTTGTAAATGGACGTAGATTGCTCCAATGCTTCAAGTGTCAGTCCTTTATGAGATGAGAGCAAAGTAAAGTAAAGTTATTAAAATCTACTCCAACCAGAGTTTCATCTTCATTTGTATCGAAAGCTGAGGTTGATATTTTAAATGATGGCCAAAGTCTACGCCTGCGTCGTGTTGTTCCTCGCTGATTTATGGAACATCTGTTTTATCATCCATCATGGTGCCCAGACGCTAATGAAAATAAAACAAATAATGCTCTAACAAAATTAGCCTGTATATTTTTGCATTTACCAAACGACGCAGGGCGCGCGGAGAATGAACTTGGTGTGAAAAATCTCACAGATGCAGACGGAAAACAGATTTAGAAGGGAGGAAGGTCACCGGAGAGAGGGAGAGTGAGATAGAGCGAGAGGCGAAGAAAGAGAGAGAGCGAGAGAGCAAGAAAGAACTAAAGAAAGAAAAAGAGATTGAGGGAAGGAGAGAGAGAGACTGGGTGAAAGAGAGAAAGATACAAAGAGAGAGAAAGAGAGCAAGAGCATGGAGCCAGGAGAGAGAGAGAGAGAGAGAGAGAGAGAGAGAGAGAGAGAGAGAGAGAGAGAGAGACAGAGTGAAAGAAAGAGAAAGAGAGCAAGAGCACGGATGAGAGGAAGAATTATAGAGAGTGAGAGAGAAAGAGAGAGAATGTGTGTGAGAGAGAGAAGGACAGATAGATAGAGACAGACAACGTGTGTCTGAGAGAGAGAGAGAGAGAGAGAGAGAGAGAGAAAGAGAGAGAGGGAGGGAGAGAGAGTGAGTGAGAGAGTGAGAATGAGAGATGGCCTCTGTCTCTCTCCACACTGTCTTAACTATTAATAGAAAGTAAACCATAGCCATGAGCTATGTAGCAGCCTGAACCCAAACATTAATAATCGTCCTCAAATTTTAGCAGTTTGTCTGTCTCTTTTTAAAGAATAAAAAAGAATCCGGACAGAATATACAATCCTTGCGAGTGGAAGAGATTTTTTTTCTTTCCAGCTTGTGTCAACACAACTTCCTATGAGGTGTTTTTAGCCGTCTGCAAGGCTGTGATAAGTGTCTTATTCCAAATGAATAGCAATTCACCACAGCGCTCGGTGTTGAATTGCTTCAACACACAAACTTCAAATTGCTAATTAATTCATGTCCTCTTCTATTTGCCTTTGATGTTTTTTTTTAATCCATTTTGAATGAGAATCCAAAATGAGGTGAACAATAGACAAGAGCGTTGGTTTTCTCTCTTTCACAGACCAACATATTTATGGATGAAGCGTGAAGAAACGGGGAAAGAGCAGGAGATTAAAAAAAGACAACAAACTAGAAAACAATACTGAGAATAGTATTTAATTTTTTAACGCCCCGGCCTAACCGGACACAGACCTCTCTTCTCGGCAGCATGAGAAAGACGATGGCCTGTTGATTCCATACTAGTGGCTCTTTGATCAGTGCGTGGCTGTTCCGATGCCCTGCTGAGCTCTGCTAGCCAGTCCCCGTTTGATCAATGAAGATGAGTTTCTCTTCCTAATGAAATCTGCACTGGATCATGGGTTTGTCAATGACCACCACGAAAGGTCAGGCCATAAAGAGGCTGTTTTCCTCCCGGAGAAAGCGCACAGCCGGTAATGAGTTTACATCACTTTACATGAAAGCTGGCACAAGAACTATCAAATCTTATGCCTTCAGTTATAATTCAGTCAATAATGCTATATATATATTATGGGCTAGACAATCACTAGGCTAATTGACTTTGACCTCTGACCTAGTCGAGTCATTACCGCCACGTGTAGGAACTGCTCAGCGCAGGCTGCTGCTAGTAAACAACAAGGAAATGCAACGTTTGCTACAAACTCAAGCTTATTTTGGAAATGCTGTTTAATAATTTACTATTTTAACAATTTTTTAAGTTTAGAAAATGCTATCAGATAAATATGTATGAGTTGGGCACTGTGGTTCAGTGGGTTTAGCGCCTCACTACAAGAACCCTAACCCGGTTGGAGGCTTTATGTGTAATGCTTTATTTTATGTGGGTTTCCTCCGGGTCTCTGGTTTCCCCATGTCCACAAACCATCATCAAGAACAATCATCCATTGTGTGTGTGTGTGTGTGTGTGTGTGTGTGTGTGTGTGTCATGTTATGTGTATGGCCACCAATGGTGTGTATCCCACCTTCAGGCCCCTAATAGCTGCACTTGGTTGATGAAGAAATCATATTTTTGTAAGCCTTTTTATAATTTACAAAGCATTTTTTGCATAAAACACTTGTAGCACCATGCCAAATTGTATTAATATAATTTTTGTAAAACTATTTTGCAGCAATTCTTCTACAGATGATTCAAAAATCAACAAATCAAAGTGTAATCACTTTGGAAAGAATGACTATTTCCCAGTTCTACTTTACCGTACAACTGGGTCACTTTAAGCTGGTTATTGGACACTTTACACTTTAAACATCTCCACTTTACATGGATCACTCGAGTCACTTTTTTATATTTTGTATTTTGCTCATTTTATTGTATTTTTATCTTTTTTTCATCTTCATAGTTTTTCCTTGTTTTTATTCATATTTTTATCCTTATCTATGTATTTTGTATATTATTGTTGTTTTTTTATCTCTTATCTTTTTATTGTATCTCTTCCTTGCATGCATCCCAACCTCATGTTTAAATGCTGGACAATTGTAAAATACTTTTCATTGCATTTTGTACCATGTATAATGTGTTCTGTACTGTACATTACAATTAAAATTTGAATTTGACTTTGATTTACTTTTTATCAGTTGCATTTCATTCACAGTAAACTCCCACCCAAGCCTAAGCTATCTAAATATATTTAGGAAAAACAGATTACAGAACGCAGATCATTTTTACAGCCAAGCAATGGCCACAAGCGTCTCCTCACCTGTTGACAGTTCTGATTCATTCAGCATGAATATTTGATTTTAGGAAAGAAACACTACACCACTGAGAAATCATTCTCCCAGGTATTTTGGCAAGTCAAGAACTCAAACACTTGTACTTGTGTCTGAATTTTCTTTTCCGAAATTTAATAGACATCCTATTACTGTATGAAATCTCAGAGCCTTGGAGCATCTGGCACATTGTTTAAAGAATGATTTTACACATCCAAGAAAAGCCTCAGACTGTTAACAAGTCGATGCAGCGCATCACATCTGAAAGACTCCAGCCCAGTCATCCACCAGCGCTTTATCACATCCCATGACCTTTCAACACACTCTGAAGAACTCTGCATCTCTGCAAGGTTCAAGCACAGACTACCCACACTGCGCTTTATGCTATTACAATTGTGCAAAGCACCTTGGTCGATACTGTAACACAATAAACCGTAAACAAGTCATTTCTTATGTGGCCTAAAGAAACTTAAACTATTCAGGAGTGGCACAATGCCCGCTCATTCCAACAAATTCAAAGTCTCCCTGAAAACCCACTAAAGCTGCTAATAAATAGAGAGAAAAACACTAAGGCAAAAGTTACTTTTCCATCACCTATAGATCTGCATCCTCGCTCGTCTGCTGACCAGCAGAGGGCAGAGCAAATCCTGGAAGATGCAGAAAATCCGATCACGGACTGATTCAGATGCTTGAATTCTAGACTCCTGTTTTTTTGTTGTCGCTGTTTTTTTTATTTTCATGTCATTTTGATTTGTTAAAAGCAGATTTGCTTCAAGTCGAGATTAAGAACATTTAGGACAACTGTTCTTGTGTTGATTTGATGCGTTTATTAATTTACGCAAGTGTTTTTACACAAATGGTGACAGACTATTGCGCCTCGAATGAGAATGCATCGCTCAAGATTCAAGTTCGAGGGCCAGCTGTTCGTTTTTTGTAGTCCGGAAGATAGATGAATAGATATTTAAACAAACGTCATTAAAAACTAATTAGCCTGCAATTTAAACGTTCTAATTAATACGCAGCTACCTGTGATTGGCTCAAATTGGGCCAATCAAGCCCAAGCCCTGGATTCTTTTGGTGAGTACCTAGTTGAGTAAAAGTATGGCGGCTCTCATTTGCAATAAACGTCTTGTAAAGACTTACATTAACATATTCTAAAAAAGAAATTGACTAAATATTTTTTATTGCGATGCATCTTCATTTTCACGCAACAATGCATGGATTAACAAAATAAGTAAATGTGACAAGCGCATTGCGATTCAAAAGCTAGACACACCAGGACTCCCTTGCGTCATGTGTAAGTGGTGTGGTAAGTGCTGTGTAGGTTACAGTACATATCTGCGTTTCACCGGCGATCAGTGTGGCCCGGCCTGCTCCACGCTCCACTACTAGATGTGACAGCATGGCCAATGGATGGACCTGGATTAATGGCTTGTGACAGCTTCGCCAGCCAGAATACAAAGTGACATCTTGGTGCCATTATGTAAGCGGAAACATCTGTTATTTCAGGCGAGGTTTCCTCTTGTAAAGGTCTTCAGCAAGCAGGACCGCTGCTTACACCCCACCAGACCGCACAACAAACAACATTATTGACGACCACAGACAGCCAAACCTATTACTTTACTTTTGACATGAGGTACTTGCATCTTCATAGCATCGGTAGCTATTCAATGGTCCATTTTGGAGAAGGTTTTCGGCATTAATATTAGATTACCTCTCAATCAAGCTCCTTATTATGCCCACAGACGAGGGACGAGAGTTATGGAGTGTTATTGTCACCAGTGAACCTTCCAAATATACAAAAAGATGGACTAAAAATTACTCAATTTGTCTTTGTGAGGAAGAGAAAAACCTCACAGACACCATCTTCGTTATATGACAATTATATTAATTAATTAACTAATAAAAGACAAATCAAACGGTGAGTCTGCAAACTTTTAATTACTCACATTTCAGCATCGAAACCTAAATTCCCATATAACATTTTTGTATACCCGATTCATTGGGAAATAAACAGCAAGGTCAAGTTTGGCCCCAATATAATAAAACGGTTTCAATAAAAGATCCAATCATCTATTGTCAGAATCTTGAGGGTTTCTTTTTTATGTATCTGTCAATGTGGCCACTAGGGATCATTTCAAAATTGTGCTCTGCGTTTAACCCATCAAGCAAAGTTAAACACACACGTTGAAGTGAACACACACAAGCCCAGACCAGTGGGCAGCCTTAAGTCGTGGCATCCGGGGGTCAGTGTCTTGCTCAAGGACACTCAGATATGAAACCCACCAGACCGGGATTCAAACTTGAAATGCCTTGATGACACGTCCCTCTGCCTACAAAGGCACTACAACCGAGTGAGTAGAAAGTAAAATGAAAATCCATCGCAGAACTATATCGCTACCTGATCAACAAATCCTCCCAACACCTTTAGTTCTTCTAGCTTATTCTCTGCTTCTGAGACTCTAAACATAGCGAACTCAACCCTACAATCATTCCCTCTCACTTTTAAGTAATTGTACACTGCACACACTACAGTGACAATTAATTGTCTTTACAGGGGATTCAGTGACTGTGAGGACAAACAGAGGATGTGCACAATTATACCCACTTATAAAGGCAAATGATGTCTGCAATTAGATATGCCATCGTTTCTCACTATTCATGCACGGGAGCCTCTTTGATGAAAGACAATCAAAAAATAGATGCTCTATTGTGATGCTTTCATGTTCCTGGTGGTAAACGTGCAAAAAAAGGCAAAACAATAGGATGTTTTGCATCTTCCCGCAATGTGAATTACAAGGGCGTTATTTGCAATTGTATGTGGGTCATTCAAGTGAGAAGAATTGAAAGCTTGTGTTAGGAGTCACACGTTTCTATATTTAAAAGGGATGAACAACTGCGAGCGGTAATGATCACTCTCCATTCAAGCTTTTGTTCTGGAAAACAGCATTCAGGAGAATGAGTAAGATTCATCAGTCTGCTTGTTGCTCTTCAAACGTCCTATTGAACAAAGTAATCTATTGGTGAAAAGACGCGCCAGCTACCGCACACGCATGGACACAATCGCCATGGTTTCTCAGTGCATGTAAGGTTCTCCTACTGAGGGACACTATGGATGTTCAAAAAACGTCTTCTGGATTGCTCAAGCCATCCTGGAGTTCAGTGTCCTTGCTTAGGATTCAGCAGATGGAACCAGGGGAAGGAGGTTATCAGGCATCTCTTCTCCCCCTGGACTGTTATTCAGTGGTGACAATGTGCTATGGACCCTAAAGGCTGACCATCTGCTGAAGATTCCCCTCTCCTGAGGTGAGAAAGACAGACCTCAACCTGGAAATTCCAAAACACATGCTCATCACACACAAATGCACAGAATCACATGTGCACTTGTTATTTTTATCACACACTGACCAAGGACTTTGGCTCTCTTCTCACACCACAAAACACCGCCATGCACGGCTTTACACAAAACAGCAAAAAGCTTTTCATTTCAAGACTTTTTTTTTTGGATTTATAAAAAGATCACGGTAAATCAACATGAGGACAAACACGCTCCCACTCAAAACAGTAAATGGAGACTCTGAGGAATCCTTAATATCTTCGAAAACATAATGAATGCTCAAAACGGCAGCACTCTGCTCAGAGTGTTAGATGACAGAAACTCGCCAATGTTTGGACAAGATTAATTGCACCAATTGAGGAAATAGCAGGACATTTGCCGGATAGAAGCGTTTATGCTGAACTAGACGCCCATCAGGATGCAATCAAACATGTTGAAACAAGAACGAAGGAAGAAAAGAAGATAGGGAGGAAGTAAAGAAGGAAGGGAAGAAATAGAAGTAGAAGTAGAGATGCTGAAGCACGGATGATGGAAAAAGGAAAGAAATTAATCAAGGAAGGAATGAAGGAAGGAAGGAATGAAGGATATGGAAGTCTGCAAGGCATATATTATCCAGCAATACATTTTGAAACACAAAAGAAAGAAGTACTGGTGTCTGAAAAGATTGAAGAAATAATGGTGATTAACGAGACAATGAAGGATAGACGCAGCTTTACATTAGTTCAATCAGGAATGTCAAAATAAAATTTAAATAATTAAGACAAAATGGCAGACATAAAGGAAAGAATGAAAGAAAATACTGTAGGTAACACAGAAGGAAGGAAGGAATGAAAAAAAGATTGAACTCTGTGAGGCATATATTATCTAGCTAAACATTTTGAAACACAAAGAAAAAAATTATTGGTGGAAGAAAATATTGAAGGAAGAATGGAAGTGAATAAGGAGATAATGAAGGATAGACAAAGCTAAACGTTAAAAAAAATAATAAAAAAAAAGATAGAAAAGACAGAAGGCAGAAATGAAAGAAGGAAGAAAGGAAGGGAGGTTGGAGATTGAAGACATATATTATCCATCCAAGGAAAAATGGAAGGGAGGAAGAAAATATGGAAGGAAGAATTAAAGTGACTAAGGAAAAAAATTCAGCTTTAAGTTAGTTAAATCAGTAATATTAAAAGAAAATGAAATAATTGAGGAAAAATGGCAAAAATAATGGAAAGAATGAAAGAACATTGGAAAGACAGAAGGGAGAGAGAAAGAAAGAAAGAAAGAAAGAAAGAAAGAAAGAAAGAAAGAAAGAAAAGAATCTCATGACTATGAGCCACAGATTATCTTGATACTGCAGACAAAAAGACAGGAAGTCATCACTCCCAATAGTCCATTGGCAGAGAGATTTATCTCACCTATGACTCAGTGTCTCCAGGTATTTCTCTTCACCTCAGACCTAATTCTGGAAGGGATCTGTCATAGTTTGAAGCTCACTTGAATTGGATGTATAGATGTAGTCAGCTGAGGTGTTTCTAGTGCAGAGGTAATAAAGCAAAAGATATTCTAGCGCTGTCAGCTAATAACACGGCAAAATACTACAGTAACAAGGGAATAATCAAAACATTGACACTACATTCTGCCCTCCAGCAGATGTTTAAACGTTATAGGTTTGTTGCAGATCTTCCTTCCACACTGGGAAATTATACATTTTTGAGTTCTGTCTTGAACACCGTAAAATGTGTTTAGATTTTTTTTACTTTCTTTCTTCAGTTTCCTCCTACAGCTAATGCTTCTATGGGCTTGCACTATATTCAACTACACAAGCACGCACACACACACACACACACACACACACACACGCACGCACACACACACACACACACACACACACACACATCCACACACATAAATGCAGCTGGTGTGTTGACTTGCATGTACAGTATAATGCACACATGTACTGAAGCTAATTATAGCATCAGTGAACAGAAGGTTGGGACACACCTCGGACAAGCAGCCAGCCAATCATAGGGCGAGACAAACAGTCACACACGTATGCACACAGATATGTGATTCGTCATCTGCATGTCACCTGATGAGCATGTTTCTAGAATGTGGGAGGGAAGGGAAGCACCCAGAAAAAAACCCATGAACACATGGAGAACATCCAAACTACACACAGAAAGACCCTGAACCGGATCTGAGCAGGAATCGATCGTGCTGTGCAGCACACGGTTCCATCATGCATCACCAATAACAGCAAAACCTTGACAAATGTGGTGAAGTGATACGGAAGATACAGACAAGATATGTATACACAGTGTATCTATACTGTATATATTATACAACTTTAATAATTGAAAACTGAATTTTTACTTGTGTGTGTCTTATTTTTAATGATTTGAAGCGATTCGTCCAAAAAGGAGGCAATAGATGTTTAAATAAGGTTAGTATGTAAGTAACCATCAATGTGTCTCGTTACGTGAGCAGAGACTCAATTTCTATACATTACACTTAAAAACATAATTGGATGTTTTGTGCATTGGCTAAGGAGTGGATAGTTAATTCCTTTCAAAGTAAAAATGTTAAGTTGATTCAAAGTAAAGTGATTAGGTATAACAAGTTGACGCAAACATTTTACTTTGATCCAATGAGACACTTTTTTCACTGTACTATAACTAAAGTGTATATGACTCAAGACTTGGACCCAATCAACTCTCTGGGCACAAAGCTGTGTATGTGTGTACACTTGTTGGTTGGAGGGTTAAATTTATCCACCGTGGGATGATTAAGGGTTTACTGCTATTTCTAATTAACTTCCATTAGCCGAATAAAAACAAAATCATCAATTTGAGCCTTTCTGAATGTTTGCGAAAGTTGCACAGCAGGTCCCACATATATAATTTCTAGCCGAGGCAGCCTGGCGATTAGCGGCGCTAAACCGCATCCTGCTAGCAAGCTTTGTTATTTTTCTTTCCCCACATATACACAAAGTCCTGCATTAATACCGAAGAAGCACAGTGCAGCCAGCCATAGTTCTAAAGACCGATAATAGCATTCATTTAATATTTATTATTTGAAACAAACGGAAAAAAATCGGCACAAGGTCACATTGCCTTCAGTGCTGACGTGCTTATAATCAGTGTGTGCTGCGCTGGAACAGATTCGCTCATGATTGCAGGCATCAGCAGAAGCTCAATTCATGTGATGATTTCATTTTTTATTTGAGGAAATCAAAACATTAAAGCTCTTACGCCTCGCGTTACGCTCGGAACAAAACACATTGTGACAGTTCAGCCGGGTGATGCAATCAGATAATGCAGCCATATATCACAGACATCACAGCTATCAAAGCAGCGCGTTTGGCAGGTTATACTCCAATCAATCATGTCAGGGAGGCTTTGACTAAAGCTTGCTTAAGCCTGGTGAATGTAGGTGTGCGGAAGAACATTAAAAAAGGCAAGGATCAGAGCACACTCACAGGAAAAGTAGTCAAATCTCGGTCACGGCGCAAATCGGCGAAGGTCAGTGAAGAAGACCGGCAATTTTTCTGATGGGCTTTTAAACCCACGTTCAGTCTGGCTGAACAATTCTGTGAGTTTTGTTCAGATGTGAGGTAATTTGCAGCACAACACGGATATTGTGGGATGTTTGTGTTGCCTGAATGAATAAGTGATGGCGGTGTGTGTGTCTGTGTTGAACACTGGACTAAAACGATGCCTTGTGCTGAAACAACATTATTTTGCATGGTTTACTTTACATAAAATACAGTTTATAATGTTGTGACAGATGCGAGCAGGGAACACACAAAAATACGATAAGAAATACAAAGTAAACGCAGTGATAATTTTTGTGAACGCACAAAAATACAAAGTAAACACAGTGATAATTGTGCAAATTTCATTTATTCTTTCATGTTATTTAGATTTCTATTTTTAAATTATATTTCCATTCTATTCTATTGTATTTTTGTCCCAGCTCGCTGGATCTTGTCTAAAACCATTCACTAAATTTAATTTTAGTAAATACAAGTTTAATAATAAAATTATTTCATCTATAAATTCAATTAATTCTGTATGTCTACATTATTTCTTTATTTTTGTGTGAAGTGGCCAGTACTCGTGTATAATATAGATATAACATTATATAGAGCTTTAAAGTTGTATAGAAAGATCTATAATATAGATCAAAATAAATATGCACAATGTTAATATAAGATTACAAATATGTACAAAAGCAGATTCCCGGTGGTTTTCACGCCACTGTGTATACCTGCAGTTAATTGATTTTTTAAACTCTTGGCTAGAACAATGGCTAATATTGTAAGTTTGGTATGGTTTTGGCTGGCTGTGATTTGGCTGCCTGTGGTGCACGAGGCTTTAATGATGAAAGGAGAACGGCTTCAAAGAGATTAACTCATCAGATGATGCCAACACAGGAACAAACACTGCACCACCATCCTGCTCGGCCATTGTGTGTCTGAACACTGAGAATTCTGTCATTTGATTACATTAAAACATCAAAAAGGCAAATCCTTGATAATAACAATATTAGCATCACACAAAAAAGATGATTAAAAATTAAAAATTACAACATACTTTAATGTATTTCACCAACAGGATCTGATAAAATCACTGAAAAGAATATATAAAAAAATCCGACATGGATACAATATGTTTAGTATTTCCAAAGTATTAATTAATTAAAATGTCCAATTGGAGCTCTCTCACTAATTATGATGACACTGAAGCAGAACATAAAAATGCTATTAATAAACAATTCGAACAACAAAAATGAACTTTAATCCTTAAAATACTAATTATTAAATGATTATTAATTGTGATTAGAATTCCGAGACATTGACTGAGGGCAGCAAAGATTGCTGGGAAATGTAGTTTTCAGCCACAAATAAGCAGCTGGTCTCTGTTCCACACAGAATCTTCCAGAAAATGAGTCTCAGAGCTTGTTAAAAAGACACAGTCATGTGGTCTGTTATTTTAACGACTGTTCACATTGATTGGCCTCGGTGGCATCATGAAAGCCCATAACATTAGATTCATTTCCCTTCCTTTCACCGGAGAAGACGGCCCGATTCAAATGTAGATGTACTGAAGCCATTTGCAAAGCTCTCAATCCATCTCCCGCCATATGCCTTTTGTCAGAAATTATAGACAAGTCTGTTTGCAAATCAAAGTATGCCACATCCTGCAAAAGCAGTAACAGTACTATTGATTTATGATATAAATCATTGTCACGCTGTTAATATGCAAATCATTCTTCTCCCTCAAAAACAAGAAACACAACACAATTAATGTTTAAAACTTTTCACAGGATTTACATAAATCTTTTCTTTTTATGAAAGATAATTTTGACATCAGTGTAAGTGATGTCACAGCTCCCCCCCTCCTCCATCTTCCTCCTTTAGCTTCTCTTCTTCACAGATGTCAGGTGGAAAGGCAAGCCAAAATCCGTGTAGAGTTTTGTCTCCAAACAATTTCTAATCTTGACAGGTGGCGGATTGTGAAAATGGATTGAGTCTGGATTTTGAAAGGAGGTGTGTTAGACTGTCTCATTTCGTGTTTTTTTTTTTTTTTTTTGGCACAGACTCAAATCACTTCCTAAAACATTAGGGGAGACACTGATGCTCAGCGACCTCTTCTGAAATCCAAATGCAAATTGTGTTATTGTTGAAATCACAAGAAGAAGAAAAAAATGGAATATTTTGGACACACGGTTGCTACAGATGCAAAAAGCTGATTGTAAAATGCATCTTTATGTCGATTTTTCTATTCCTACAATTTGTTCTACATTTTTAACTATGACCAGAATGAAAAATAAATGAAATAATTTTCCTTTAGTGAAGAGAGGACTGTTTTCATTAATTTTACCTTCTGTTCATCCCAGAGCTCTTTCCCTGCACACATAACTATTTATTCTAACATTATCTAATGAACAATTCCACATTTTTACTTACACAGAACTGAGTCTGAACTAATGCTGTAAAAAACAGAATAGCTTAGATTTGCTAGAGGTTTCTTGAATTCAAAATATTAACCGGCATTTTTAATAGCAGCTTTTATATTTTTAGATTACAAAAAAATAGCCAAGGCAAGGCTCAATCTCTCCATTTACCGTCCTGTTATAAATCCAATCCAACCACTAAACTCTAATGTGTGTCTTTACTGTATTTCAATTACAATTTATTAAAAAGAAAAAGCAATTAGAATCCCCAACGCACCTAACATATAAAAGCAAAATAACCAGTGGGACCTTGAAAACTGTCAAAAGTATTCCAAGAGGCTGTGATGACTGCTACACACCTAATGTATTTAAAAGCAATCCACTTGGGACGGGCGAAATGCCACGGCTGATGCTATATCTTAACTTAATGCTTTGTCAATATTTATTCACCACTGTGATGATTGTGAGGTTCTGCAGGAGCGTGTGGTCTGCCGCTTTCTATAAGGATTGGACGAGCTCTCTTGTGGCACATATGTCAATTTGTCTGGTGATTTATGATGTTGACTAACTGAGCTGGTATCACCTAACTCATTCGCAGAAAGCTGTACAGGATACTTGGCAGACGTCCACTTTGTAATGGGAAAAGTAGTAGGCAAGTATAACCCTCATGAGGTTGCGAGGAAAGATGAGAAAATAAGTGGGTCAAGCACTAGGAACAAGGGCACGGGCTTGAAACAGGACTTGCGAAATCGATGCAGTTTTCGCTTTTGTTGGATATCGAACACAGGAAAATGTGTCTGATATAAAAAGCATGTGGCGGTACATAAATTGAACAAGAGTGGTGTGTGCGTACTTAAGATGAGAGTACATTTCAGTGGGTCGCAAATCAGATGGAATCAGATTAGTGCCAAACATATCAATTGCAAATACTGTACATTGCTTCTGAAGAATGATCTTTTTATTTCCGTTTTTTTTTTTTGTTTTTAATGTGCAATCTACAATATTTTGTTCAAAACTTGTTTTTTCTTTTTCCATTTCAGATTTCTTTGGAAACAGATTGTTGGAGTATCTTTCCCTTTGTAGTCTGATGCCTTGCCACCATAAAAATGTTGTTGTTGTTGTTTTTTAAATTAAGGACTTAATTAACCCGTAAAAATGCCTTGTCTACAGTTTATGGTATAATAATGAAAAAAAAAAAAGAAATGACACCAGAATATTATAAAACAATGTTTTTTTCACTGAACTCATCTCCCACCACCTGTTCAATGAGCAGCCAATCGCATTTTTACCAGCCAATTAGAGTAAGGGCCGCCCACACATTAAAATATCTCCTAAAGTTGAAACAAAAAAAGCTGAAATACAACGAAAAAATCTGAAACAAAAAAAAGCATGAAAATGTGAAGATGTCAAGAAAAAATTGAAAACAAAACAAAATAAATTTAGAGAAAACATTTTCGTTTGCTTTGTTATGATGTGACATTTGAAATTTTTGACACAATGGATTTCATAAAATCCCAGGTATATGTACATAACATAGGAGTACGACGTAAGTGAAAGCGCTATCTGAAAGATTTAGGAGAACTGAATCTAGAATCGAAAACTGAAGCAAGAAGAATCTGCCCACTTTACCGAGATTCAATCGTTTGAATCCTTTCAGAAGAAGATCTTTGAGCAAGTCTTGCTCAAAGCCAAATGCCGGTCCCTCGCACGAATGTCTGATTTCTCTCGAGTCGCGCTTTTCTGATCTTTTGCACGCTTCTAGAGCGTCTGATCTCTCTTGCGCGGATCTAATCTCTCTTGATTATGTCACTTCACTATTTTCCATTTCTACTCTCAATACAATGCAAATAATGCTTGGTTCATGTTTAAAATGTTGAGCAAACTCCATTGAAACAAGAATTTTAGAATAAATAATGTGCACTAAGCCAAGATGCCCATTGTAAACCAATGCAAACTTGAGCAGGAGGCGAAGGTATTCTTTAATAGCTTTGGTTGGTTCACGACAGCCTCCATTTTTACACTTTGTACACACGATGTTCATATTTCTACCCTTCATGACTCCCTCTGTGGATCCCGTACGTGTCATCACAAACTTGCACTGTTCCTCGACTGTGACACCAGACACAAAGATCCACTTTGTTTAATGACACCGCCATGAATGAACAATCGCAGCTTTTTATGAAAACATTTCCCAAGTCAAAATGGATTGCCGGAGCATTTCCGCTGTGTGTTTAGCAAGCACCTGAGAAATCCACTAAACAGTGGATGTATCATGTCGCTGACATGATGACACTGATTCAGAAAAAGCAGCCCATCGGAGGAGCGTTGTGCTTCTCCCTAGACATGAAATCATTTATTTATTCCATTCTGGCCAGCGGCAGGTTGCAACCGGTACTTCCAACCTTAAATACACTCTACATTTTCTCTGCTTACTACACGTGTGTTTTTCCAAAGATAAGCCGTTTTGCTCTAGGTTAACCTTGTTATCTAGCGTGCATTGCAGTGTTAGGTTTATCTTGAGTTAGCATTTCCTGGGTTGCCTCAAGGTTTCCCACAGGCAACAGAGGACGCGAGCCTCATCAACCTCTCATTAGACTTCTTTTATTGGTAACAATGCAGAAAAAGAATGTGGAAATTTGCAGGTATGATGACTTCATTAAACCAAACAGTGTCATTGCTGTGTGAAAACAAATACAGTCGACTTCTGTAAATTGTGACACATCGACACACAATTTTGCCCGAATAAAACAGCACATATTTATGTTAGGAGATATGATTTGGGATTTTAGATTTGTCCCAAAAGAGTGGCTGCCCCCTTTAACCGGCTGCCAAATTAAGCGGAGTCGACTGTATGTGTATTAGGAACTATTCAATGGTAATGAAATCTAGAAAAAACTATTAAGATCTTCCATTCACTCATTTATTTATCATCTAATTTAACCACTAAAAAGGTCCCTGTTCTGGATCCTGGAGAGCTGAAAACAACCTCAGCAATTCTTGGCCTGAAGGCAGGACACACACTGTGGATTGGTGGCATGGTGGGACACACACACTCCTTCCTTCCGGCAATTTATCCAGACTTAAATTTGTTGTTGAACTGTGTGAGTAAGCTGATCTTCGATATAGGATCTTTTGTAATACGAATGTTAACTTGCATGTGTTTAAAATTTGTTAAAATATTTAATTCCCTGACATGGTGGTATTTTTCATTTACTTTGTACACTGGTTTTGATGTCCAGGTAGAACCTGACCTGAAGAAGCTGACACCATCACAGTTTGTCTTGAAATTGAACAACGGCAAGAAGATTGTGTAAATCACCTTTATGCAACAGCAGTTCAGAATCTGAGAGCCGAAGGTTGGGTGAGGGTATATGGATCGGATTAGAATATTTCCTGGGAAGGACATTTAGCTGCTGCTTCAGTGGTTTGACGCGTTGGGGGGATGGTTGCAAGCCATCTTGCATGATTTTACTAAATTGTTTAATTTGATATAAATCATTCTTCAAGCTAGATGAGGGAATATCTAATTTACAAATTGTGTCCTCGTTTGTTAGTGGCACGGCACCTCAATTACCCGCCAAGCAGCTTTTTATTTATTCATGCGCACAAAGTCATGTATTCATGAGGATTAAGCAGAGACTCTTGCAGAGACTGGCAGCCACAGACAGCATATTTTAACAGAAGGGGAAAATCTGACACAGATTAAAGCATAAGTAGACAACGGAGAAACGAGGACTCGTGGCTTTGTGCATTCATAGGTCAGTGCATGGTCAGTTTCTCAAGCCACGTTTAAATAATCAAGGGATTGTCACGGGATTCCTTGGAAAATTGATGCAAATAAATACGTTTTAAAAATCATAAAGGCAGGTTTTGAATAGCAAGAGCTGTTGAACGTACAGTCAGCATTAATTTCATTCCATATAATTATTATTCCATATAAAAATTTTAATTTGTATTACTACTACTACAAATAAGTATGTGATATTATAATAACTGTAATAATAAGTGAAGTCACTTCAACACACACGGTAAAGGGACAATTGTTAGCCATTGGAAACACCTAGAAGACAGCCACTTTTGAATGTTTTTATGGTCCGTTGCATCATTTTTAGCCCAAAATGTTCCTGTCGCATTTTATAAAAACTGCACGGAAAAGTGCAGCATATTGTTCGCTATTTCATCCTCTTTTTTTGACAAATAAACTGATGTCTGAGGATAAGTAAAAGACAGGATGTTCTTCTTCAGGAACGATTCCTCCAGACTAGTAATTGTGTAAGAAAAAAAAAGCTATTTTCCAAAATGCAAATCCAAAAGGAACATATTACTAATTCCCAGTAGTCCCAAATATCAGAGATATGAGCCAATTACAATTTCTTTGCCAATATGTCCAATATAATCCAACTATTTGTGCAAGAGGTTGTTAAATAAACCACTTTACCATTTTTTAACATTGACCAAAAAACCGTCACACTTGGAAAAAAATAACACAAGTGTTTTATTATATGTCTGGCCTGCAATGTCCATCAGGAAATCCTGGAGATTCTTTCTCTCGCTTGTACACCCGGCCGCATTAGACGCATTTATCCGGATTCGGCAACACCATTATGACAGGCTTTATCAAATTATCTGCCGGCACAACTGGCAGTGAGTGAGGAATTAGAAACACTAACTTCACTGAGGAATGCAATTTGCTTGGATATAGCGTGTCGAATGCTCGCAAGCGTGGCGCAGGCCCAATGGAGCGTTACAGAATGGGTTCTGCCTCCTGATTGGCTGTCTGTTGGGACAGATGTCCACATGTCTCTTCAACTTGAGAGGTGGATGTCCCTGCAAGCCATGACAGATGCTCCAAAGGTAAAACAGATGGAAGTTACTTTAGGAGCATGCAGCTATGGGCAGTTTAGTTTAGGAATAATGAGGATAATAATTCTAAAAGTGGGAACGAGTTTGCCAAATGCAAAACCCCACATACCCGGACAGCCCGTGTTCCGACTGGGAACAGGATAGACCAAAAACTCTGGAGGATGATTAAAAGCATCTCCCAGCGTTCAGGCACAGGCAGTTATAATCAGATGCTGTGGTCCACTACACAGCGCTTCTCAGACGGTGGGAGAACAGGTGGGCACCATCACACCGGGATCCAAATATGCAATCAAGTTCCCAAGCTCACAAATGTTTACCAGTGTTGTTAAGAAATGAAGTGTAAAATGCATAATTAGACACACCTTGTACGCCATGTTTCTCCGGAATTATGAATTTGCTGTATCTTTGGCTTTATTAAATGCCCGCTAGCAGTCGTAATAGAATGATTAGTCACAGGGCTGGTTTGATTCTGTGCATTCGGTGTCACCGGGAGAAAAATCTGCGTGGTCGACTCTGCATTGGTGATACGAATCTCCGTTTTTTTTCCCCCGCTCCAGGTCTTCTTATTATTAACGTGGAGAATCTTCTCCGTGACACAATTTAAAAATGTGACAGCAATATGGCACCTGGACGTTTCTCAGAAAGTACGAGCCCTGGTGTTCACTAAACAAACGCCGGGCTTGGTTTACGGCCTGCAGGTTGCCACTGGAGACAGTCTTCTCTCCACAAAGACAGGCATAATAAACTGAAATCATGAGCGTGGTGGTATAAAAAAAGATCTACGAGCTGAAGCACATCAAGGCGTCTATTATCAGCCGAGCATCTCCTGCCATTAGAATGCAAATTTGGAACCTCAAGGACAAAACCCTCATCGACGGCTGCAGTAGGTCTCGGATGTCCTCACCTGCGTCGTATCGCCCCATAGAACGCGACGAGCTAATGCTATCGCCTTTCTCACACGTACGCCGTAGCATTCCACGTTTTTACACCAGCGACAGGTCTAATCATCAATTATTATAGCTCACTGGGTCTGAAATAAGCATGTCCCCTGGTGTGACACTAGCAGCTTTGACCACAGGCATGGAGGTAAAAGAAAGCGAGAGAAGATAGAGAGAATGAACCCTGGAGAGCTGTGCACCTGCATGCAGAGTGACATGAGGCATCGCAGGGGCAGAGGCGAACGGCCACGCCGCCAGACAACATCTGCCTCCCACTGTGAACCTCCAGTTATAGCTACTACACAACCAAGGACAACAGCACCTGGTTAAGCTTACTGCAGATCTGCTGCCATACCTCCCGACATATCCTCTCATTTAATAAGGAATGAGAACATATTTTACTAAGTCACCTTTCGCCCAACCCGAGACAAACATATTACGTGTGAGTAATGTGAACTAAAGAACTGCAACGGAATTGGGTTAAATTGTGCCAGAATCCAATACACAACTTTTTAAGCCACACGGCACCTTTACTTAAAGAGAAAACAATTATAATGTGTAAATAATGACAAAATGCTATGGAATTGTTGAAAAAAAGTGGTGTAAACATGCAGTAGTATATTGTGTGTAATTTTGTAGTGTTTTTAACGTGGTGTGTAAATTGCGTGTAACACACTAATGTTAGCTACATGTTTATGCATTGCAATGACAAATAATATATTCAATATTGTGAAAGACATCAACATCAATGCAGTACAAAACAAGATGTATTTACATTTGGACGTGTGGCCAGAAAATGCATAATCCATTGGAAAATTTTAGCTGTATGTGCATGCAAACTACATATAAATAGGAATACAATTATATTCAAACATGTGTGTAATATAAATTTTGAGATGCATTTTTAAATAGCTTTATGTATAATGTAATGAACTATTTATAAACATTCTTTAATATAATAAAAAATAAAACATTTTAAACACTGCACACTTACGTATACACTCACACATACAATATATGTAAAACACACATTAGTAACAATACAAGCAACAAGCATTCAATCTAAAAAGTAACATTTTGTACATCACATAGAAAACTGTCTGCAAATAGTATGTGCATAAAGTCAGTATTTATATGCAAAATACTTACATTAAGAATGTAAATTACATTCTCTATTATTTGCGCTGTATTTCATAATAACTGCTTACAAAATATCACAGTGGCAACGGTGTTAATGGCGAGAGCTCACAAATCATCAATATCTAGGCCTCCAGAAAGAATCCGGGAAGTGAGGACTTTTATGAAGATGTAGACTGCGCTGCTCAACATGGGAAATTCTACATGGTGTGACAGATGTTTAACAGCTGAAACCCCTGGGAGTTACAGTCGCCTGGAATGAGAGCAAATCAATGCAATCAAGCAGGTGCGCAGAGGAAGCGGGGCACAGGGACCGGGATGCTGGTGGCTTTCTCGCCTCCACAAAGTGCCACGCGACGATGGGCTCTCCTGGTGCTCCACCGCCCGGAGGCTCCACAGCTGCTTGGCTGTGGATTTGACCGTGGAAAATCTGATGACTCTCCAAGCCACCCGAGCCCATGCCAAAGCTCCACGTTCGGGATCGACCCCTCAAAAGATCGTCCTTTTTCGTTATCCCAAGACTGAGCTATCTTCTGTCCAAAATGCAATTCCTTTCCTTCATTCACCTGAGCTTCTCTTTTCCCACACTCCATCCATCAGTGTTACCGGCCCCAAGCTTCTTCTCAAGTCATCCATTTGTTTGAGAATAGTAATTTATCAAAGAATCAGAGCCGGCATTGATCACTAGACCACAGGGTGTCACGGAGTAATCCGGTTTCTGAATGCACACGCACAGACACCTAAATAAGATGCTACTGGCCATAGTAAAATTACAAATCTATCTATCTATTATCTATCTATCCATCCATCCATCTCTCTCTCTCTCTGTCCATCTGTCTTTCTAACCATATGTCCATCTATCCAATATGTTAAGCTATTACAATAAAAGCTAAGCTATTACAATAAAGCTACAAATGTAAAAAAAAAAAAAAGACAGAGAGAACCTGCGAAACAGAATAAAGTGGGACTCAGTTGTAGTCACTAAACCCATCTGAAAACACATTTTCAGCGTGCCATTTCCTTGTAAAAGAAAAATGAGAAAGAGCTAAGGTCATGAATTTTAATCAATTCAACACGACATATTTTAGAGTCCCGCATCTCTGTGGACACAGCTGTTCTAATATTTGATGCTGAATAATGATCATACATTTTCCTGTTAAGAAATGTATGTGTTCAATCCACAACAACAGCAGAATAATGACACGTTCCGACCAACTTCAGCATTTTTTTGAATAGTAGTGGAAAAGCACCCACTGTTAGGACAAATAGAAAGGTTGTTGGGATCTAATAATGTAATGAAAGACCAAAACTTGTTGAAACTATCAACAATGGCATTTATTAAAACATTTGCATGTTTCATCCGTTTCTTTGGATTTTCCCGCTATTTCAGAAAGATGGTGGTTGGAAACTCTTACAAGTATGACTCTAGACTTCTAACAAACACCGTTTGATTGATGGGATTGGAGTCAAGAGTCTGTTTTAGTTCACAAACTGATTCAAATGAAAAATGTGGACTAAAAATGTATATATTAACAAAACAAAGCTTTGACAGGCTTTTATATTCTTTACCAATAAAGTAAAATTGTGTTGCTGTCCAGTGGTGCGTGTTTGTATGTTAATACGTATGTATATATGCATGTATGTATGCATCTTTGAACATATGTATACACTGGCGAGTTCTTTATTATATCTGAATTATGGCTTAAGATGAACAAAAATTCATCTACCTTTCTTTTCACAATAGTAATAACAATAGTTGTATTATTTATTAGTTGCAATAAGAATATGGAAACTGATTCTAATAAATCATCCCAATAGTTGTTATCAAATAAATATAAACATTTGAAGTCAGGAATAACTGAACATGCACATGCTCTCAAAAACCGTATAGCTGCTCTCAATGCTCTAATCTCTAAATGGTTGGAGTTTTTTAATCTCTGGCGCTTTCAACAAGTGCTGATGTTTATACACAACACGGTTCAAAAACCCTCCTCAAGGACATATTCTTAGTAGATGGTGGACTGAGAAGTTCCAGATACTTTATCAGTAAAAGGTATCTGCTCATTAAAAAAGCTGTTTAATCCTTTTCACAAATGTTAATTAAAAAGCTAATCTGGTGATTTCTTCAAACCAATAAAACCCTCCAGAAAAATATTTAAAATGAAATAATAATTCATAGAAATTGCTTGAGTGTATATATGCGATATAAATATGCATATACATATAAATATAACATTCTCCAAGACAGTCACGCACAACTTTTAATTCCCTTTTAGCCGCTTACTTGCATGACACGTTCCCAACTGATCCAAGGCAACTGAGGAGATTTTAATGCTTTGACTTTCCCAATCAATAAATTGTCTCCCCAAGACAACTATCAATGGCATCAGAAGCAGACTAAACACAGCTCGCCTCAATATCAGATCCAGGAGTGGACTCTTCCCTAAAGCCCTGCTGGATATGATGGATAAACTGTAGATGAAACCAATCAAATCCCACCAGACCAGACCCTCAATAAAAACTCAACTAGATAAAGTGTGTGTGTGTGTGT